>CM064882.1:5672237-6218355 GCA_003313485.2 Penstemon barbatus
TAATTCTCAATTCCCAGCTGAAAATCAAACAAATTAAATTATACCATATCCATCAATCATGTAAAATTGATTTGAACCATGATGAAAAGCAGTTTGCCTGATTTGGTGATTTGCCGTGAGAGAAAACACGGAGATCAAACACAAAGCGAGTGGGACGGTACTCCAAATCAAAGAGCTGACAAAGAGCCATCAATGGCCTCTTCAACTTGGCCCTCCGTTTAACTGTCACATGAAGCTTTTCCCCCTTCTACTATTATGTTATATTATATAAGAGAAATTTCTAATTTAAATATAAATTATTAATTTAATTAGGAATAGGATGAAGATCAAGAAGGGTAGATAGAATCACTCACGTACCCTGTTACATTTGATTGTCAAAATTACCGTATGATCATCTAGAACTACTTGTTTGTTAACTTCTTCTTCTACTACATATGGAACTACTTGTTTGTCAGCTTATTTATCTACTACAGATTCATATTCCATTTTTTTTATCACCAAAAATATTTAATTTGTTTGAATTACAAGCCAAGAACTCTAATTTATGAAAAATACTCATAAATTTAAAACTAGACACGTACAACGTACGTGCACTTTTCCAGCACAACATAAATATACATAAAATTAGAAGTAAAATCCATAATTCCCAATTTCCACTCTTGAACTTCAATCGTGTTCTCCTCTTCAAGCTGGAATACCTCCAATAATCATGTTTTAAAATTGACCTCCATTTCAGTTTTCTGATAACCCCACTAGTCTAAAGTCAATGATATACTACTGGGTTGTCTTAGGTCTGGCCATACCTTAACAATGTCAAACCCAAAGATCCAAATAATGTTTTAAAACCTACAAATTAAGAACTGAAACCCAATTCAAAATCGTGTTACAGAACCATGTGAATCAAAGAACATACACACGCTAAATTTGCATTCCTTTTCATTTGGTTACTAGAGCATCAAATAAACAAGAAGCAAAATTGATTGACTTATGTAGATCCTAGTACATACATAGGAAACAAGAAAACATAATACTCATGATCTAACTACTTAAGCTAATTTGACGGGAGGTTTTTCCATCAATCAATGCATCAATCTGATCGTAATTCTCAATTCCCAGCTGAAAATCAAACAAATTAAATTATACCATATCCATCAATCATGTAAAATTCATTTGAACCATGATGAAAAGCTGTTTGCCTGATTTGGTGATTTGCCGTGAGAGAAAACACGGAGATCAAACACAAAGCGAGTGGGACGGTACTCAAAATCAAAGAGCTGACAAAGAGCCATCAATGGCCTCTTCAACTTGGCCCTCCGTTTAACTGTCACATGAAGCTTTTCCCCCTTCTACTATTATGTTATATTATATAAGAGAAATTTCTAAATTAAATATAAATTATTAATTTAATTAGGAATAGGATGAAGATCAAGAGGGGTAGATAGAATCACTCACGTACCCTGTTACATTTGATTGTCAAAATTACCGAATGATCATCTAGAACTACTTGTTTGTTAACTTCTTCTTCTACTACATATGGAACTACTTGTTTGTCAGCTTATTTATCTACTACAGATTCAGATTCCATTTTTTTTATCACCGAAAATATTTAATTTGTTTGAATTACAAGCCAAGAACTCTAATTTATGAAAAATACTCATAAATTTAAAACTAGACACGTATAACGTACGTGCACTTTTCCAGCACAACATAAATATACATAAAATTAGAAGTAAAATCCATAATTCCCAATTTCCACTCTTGAACTTCAATCGTGTTCTACTCTTCAAGCTGGAATACCTCCAATAATCATGTTTTAAAATTGACCTCCATTTCAGTTTTCTGATAACCCCACTAGTCTAAAGTCAATGATATACTACTGGGTTGTCTTAGGTCTGGCCATACCTTAACAATGTCAAACCCAAAGATCCAATTAATGTTTTAAAACCTACAAATTAAGAACTGAAACCCAATTCAAAATCGTGTTACAGAACCATGTGAATCAAAGAACATACACACGCTAAATTTGCATTCCTTTTCATTTGGTTACTAGAGCATCAAATAAACAAGAAGCAAAATTGATTGACTTATGTAGATCCAAGTACATACATAGGAAACAAGAAAACATAATACTCATGATCTAACTACTTAAGCTAATTTGACGGGAGGTTTTTCCATCAATCAATGCATCAATCGGATCGTAATTCTCAATTCCCAGCTGAAAATCAAACAAATTAAATTATACCATATCCATCAATCATGTAAAATTGATTTGAACCATGATGAAAAGCAGTTTGCCTGATTTGGTGATTTGCCGTGAGAGAAAACACAGAGATCAAACACAAAGCGAGTGGGACGGTACTCCAAATCAAAGAGCAGACAAAGAGTCATCAATGGCCTCTTCAACTTGGCCCTCCGTTTAACTGTCACATGAAGCTTTTCCCCTTCTACTATTATGTTATATTATATAAGAGAAATTTCTAATTTAAATATAAATTATTAATTTAATTAGGAATAGGATGAAGATCAAGAGGGGTAGATAGAATCACTCACGTACCTTGTTACATTTGATTGTCAAAATTACCGAATGATCATCTAGAACTACTTGTTTGTTAACTTCTTCTTCTACTACATATGGAACTACTTGTTTGTCAGCTTATTTATCTACTACAGATTCAGATTCCATTTTTTTTATCACCGAAAATATTTAATTTGTTTGAATTACAAGCCAAGAACTCTAATTTATGAAAAATACTCATAAATTTAAAACTAGACACGTACAACGTACGTGCACTTTTCCAGCACAACATAAATATACATAAAATTAGAAGTAAAATCCATAATTCCCAATTTCCACTCTTGAACTTCAATCGTGTTTTCCACTTCAAGCTGGAATACCTCCAATAATCATGTTTTAAAATTGACCTCCATTTCAGTTTTCTGATAACCCCACTAGTCTAAAGTCAATGATATACTACTGGGTTGTCTTAGGTCTGGCCATAACTTAACAATGTCAAACCCAAAGATCCAAATAATGTTTTAAAACCAACAAATTAAGAACTGAAACCCAATTCAAAATCGTGTTACAGAACCATGTGAATCAAAGAACATACACACGCTAAATTTTCATTCCTTTTCATTTGGTTACTAGAGCATCAAATAAACAAGAAGCAAAATTGATTGACTTATGTAGATCCAAGTACATACATAGGAAACAAGAAAACATAATACTCATAATCTAACTAATTAAGCTAATTTGACGGGAGGTTTTTCCATCAATCAATGCATCAATCTGATCGTAATTCTCAATTCCCAGCTGAAAATCAAACAAATTAAATTATACCATATACATCAATCATGTAAAATTGATTTGAACCATGATGAAAAGCAGTTTGCCTGATTTGGTGATTTGCCGTGAGAGAAAACACGGAGATCAAACACAAAGCGAGTGGGACGGAACTCCAAATCAAAGAGCTGACAAAGAGCCATTAATGGCCTCTTCAACTTGGCCCTCCGTTTAACTGTCACATAAAGCTTTTCCCCCTTCTACTATTATATTATATTATATTATATTATATAAGACATTCTCCAAGGGGCCTTTTATATCCCATATTATAAGAGATAGGATAAGATTTGGGCAAAAAATCCAATCCAAGGGAATCTTTAAATTTGATAAAGCCAAAATTTTTTAAGTTTGGACTCTTATATTTCAGAGTCCAAACTTAAATCTTAAAAATTGATTTTGTAGACAAAAGTAAAAATCATAGTACTTTTCTACACAAATCATAGTACTTTTCTATTTAGTTTTTCTAATTATAATATATTAAATATATATATCATTATTATTTATATATTAATAAAAATTAAAAGTAATTTGTTTAAATATATATGGGTTGTTGGAGTGATGTGATGTGATTATTTAAAAGTAAACTCTTAAAATATAAACTAGTTGTTGGAGTGCAGCGTAAAAAGTGGGAATGTATAACACTGTTCACCATTTAAATTTTAAGATAAGAGGCCTGAATTTAAACGGACTGTTGGAGATGGTCTAACAACATTTAAAGAGAAATTTCTAATTTAAATATAAATTATTAATTTAATTAGGAATAGGATGAAGATCAAGAGGGGTAGATAGAATCACTCACGTACCCTGTTACATTTGATTGTCAAAATTACCGAATGATTATCTAGAACTACTTGTTTGTTAACTTCTTCTTCTACTACATATGGAACTACTTGTTTGTCAGCTTATTTATCTACTACAGATTCAGATTCCATTTTTTTTTTATAACCGAAAATATTTAATTTGTTTGAATTACAAGCCAAGAACTCTAATTTATGTAAAATACTCATAAATTTAAAACTAGACACGTACAACGTACGTGCACTTTTCCAGCACAACATAAATATACATAAAATTAGAAGTAAAATACACAATTCCCAATTTCCACTCTTGAACTTCAATCGTGTTCTCCTCTTCAAGCTGGAATACCTCCAATAATCATGTTTTAAAATTGACCTCCATTTCAAATTTCTGATAACCCCACTAGTCTAAAGTCAATGATATACTACTGGGTTGTCTTAGGTCTGGCCATACCTTAACAATGTCAAACCCAAAGATCCAAATAATGTTTTAAAACCTACAAATTAAGAACTGAAACCCAATTCAAAATCGTGTTACAGAACCATGTGAATCAAAGAACATACACACGCTAAATTTGCATTCCTTTTCATTTGGTTACTAGAGCATCAAATAAACAAGAAGCAAAATTGATTGACTTATGTAGATCCAAGTACATACATAGGAAACAAGAAAACATAATACTCATGATCTAACTACTTAAGCTAATTTGACGGGAGGTTTTTCCATCAATAAATACATCAATCTGATCGTAATTCTCAATTCCCAGCTGAAAATCAAACAAATTAAATTATACCATATCCATCAATCATGTATAATTGATTTGAACCATGATGAAAAGCAGTTTGCCTGATTTGGTGATTTGCCATGAGAGAAAACACGGAGATCAAACACAAAGCGAGTGGGACGGTACTCCAAATCAAAGAGATGACAAAGAGCCATCAATGGCCTCTTCAACTTGGCCCTCCGTTTAACTGTCACATGAAGCTTTTCCCCCTTCTACTATTATATTATATTATATAAGACCTTCTCCAAGGGGCCTTTTATATTCCATATTATAAGAGATAGGATAATATTTGGGCAAAAAATCCACTCCAAGGGAATCTTTAAATTTGAGAAAGCCAAAATTTTTTAAGTTTGGACTCTTATATTTGAGAATCCAAACTTAAATCTTAAAAATTGATTTTGTAGACAAAAGTACAAATCATAGTACTTTTGTACACAAATCATAGTACTTTTCTATTTAGTTTTTCAAATTATAATATATTAAATATATATATATATATATATATATCATTACTATTTATATATTAATAAAAATTAAAAGTAATTTGTTTAAATATATATGGGTTGTTGGAGTGATGTGATGTGATTGTTTAAAAGTAAACTCTTAAAATATAAACTAGTTGTTGGAGTGCAGAGTAAAAAGTGGGAATGTATAACACTGTTCACCATTTAAATTTTAAGATAAGAGGCCTGAATTTAAACGGACTATTGGAGATGGTCTAACAACATTTAAAGAGAAATTTCTAATTAAAATATAAATTATTAATTTAATTAGGAATAGGATGAAGATCAAGAGGGGTAGATAGAATCACTCACGTACCCTGTTACATTTGATTGTCAAAATTACCGAATGATCATCTAGAACTACTTGTTTGTTAACTTCTTCTTCTACTACATATGGAACTACTTGTTTGTCAGCTTATTTATCTACTACAGATTCAGATTCCATTTTTTTTATCACCGAAAATATTTAATTTGTTTGAATTACAAGCCAAAAACTCTAATTTATGAAAAATACTCATAAATTTAAAACTAGACACGTACAACATACGTGCACTTTTCCAGCACAACATAAATATACATAAAATTAGAAGTAAAATCCATAATTCCCAATTTCCACTCTTGAACTTCAATCGTGTTCTCCTCTTCAAGCTGGAATACCTCCAATAATCATGTTTTAAAATTGACCTCCATTTCAGTTTTCTGATAACCCCACTAGTCTAAAGTCAATGATATACTACTGGGTTGTCTTAGGTCTGGCCATACCTTAACAATGTCAAACCCAAAGATCCAAATAATGTTTTAAAACCTACAAATTAAGAACTGAAACCCAATTCAAAATCGTGTTACAGAACCATGTGAATCAAAGAACATACACACGCTAAATTTGCATTCCTTTTCATTTGGTTACTAGAGCATCAAATAAACAAGAAGCAAAATTGATTGACTTATGTAGATCCAAGTACATACATAGGAAACAAGAAAACATAATACCCATGATCTAACTACTTAAGCTAATTTGACGGGAGGTTTTTCCATCAATCAATGCATCAATCTGATCGTAATTCTCAATTTCCAGCTGAAAATCAAATAAATTAAATTATACCATATCCATCAATCATGTAAAATTGATTTGAACCATGATGAAAAGCAGTTTGCCTGATTTGGTGATTTGCCGTGAGAGAAAACACGGAGATCAAACACAAAGCGAGTGGGACGGAACTCCAAATCAAAGAGCTGACAAAGAGCCATCAATGGCCTCTTCAAATTGGCCCTCCGTTTAACTGTCACATGAAGCTTTTCCCCCTTCTACTATTATATTATATTATATAAGACCTTCTCCAAGGGGCCTTTTATATTCCATATTATAAGAGATATGATAAGATTTGGGCAAAAAATCCACTCCAAGGGAATCTTTAAATTTGAGAAAGCCAAAATTTTTAAGTTTGGACTCTTATATTTGAGAGTCCAAACTTAAATCTTAAAAATTGATTTAGTAGACAAAAGTACAAATCATAGTACTTTTCTACACAAATCATAGTACTTTTCTATTTAGTTTTTCAAATTATAATATATTAAATATATATATCATATTTATATATTAATAAAAATTAAAAGTAATTTGTTTAAATATATATGGGTTGTTGGAGTGATGTGATGTGATTGTTTAAAAGTAAACTCTTAAAATATAAACTAGTTGTTGGAGTGCAGAGTAAAAAGTGGGAATGTATAACACTGTTCACCATTTAAATTTTAAGATAAGAGGCCTGAATTTAAACGGACTGTTGGAGATGGTCTAACAATATTTAAAGAGAAATTTCTAATTTAAATATAAATTATTAATTTAATTAGGAATAGGATGAAGATCAAGAGGGGTAGATAGAATCACTCACGTACCCTGTTACATTTGATTGTCAAAATTACCGAATGATCATCTAGAACTACTTGTTTGTTAACTTCTTCTTCTACTACATATGGAACTACTTGTTTGTCAGCTTATTTATCTACTACAGATTCAGATTCCATTTTTTTTATCACCGAAAATATTTAATTTGTTTGAATTACAAGCCAAAAACTCTAATTTATGAAAAATACTCATAAATTTAAAACTAGACACGTACAACATACGTGCACTTTTCCAGCACAACATAAATATACATAAAATTAGAAGTAAAATCCATAATTCCCAATTTCCACTCTTGAACTTCAATCGTGTTCTCCTCTTCAAGCTGGAATACCTCCAATAATCATGTTTTAAAATTGACCTCCATTTCAGTTTTCGGATAACCCCACTAGTCTAAAGTCAATGATATACTACTGGGTTGTCTTAGGTCTGGCCATACCTTAACAATGTCAAACCCAAAGATCCAAATAATGTTTTAAAACCTACGAATTAAGAACTGAAACCCAATTCAAAATCGTGTTACAGAACCATGTGAATCAAAGAACATACACACGCTAAATTTGCATTCCTTTTCATTTGGTTACTAGAGCATCAAATAAACAAGAAGCAAAATTGATTGACTTATGTAGATCCAAGTACATACATAGGAAACAAGAAAACATAATACCCATGATCTAACTACTTAAGCTAATTTGACGGGAGGTTTTTCCATCAATCAATGCATCAATCTGATCGTAATTCTCAATTTCCAGCTGAAAATCAAATAAATTAAATTATACCATATCCATCAATCATGTAAAATTGATTTGAACCATGATGAAAAGCAGTTTTCCTGATTTGGTGATTTGCCGTGAGAGAAAACACGGAGATCAAACACAAAGCGAGTGGGACGGTACTCCAAATCAAAGAGCTGACAAAGAGCCATCAATGGCCTCTTCAACTTGGCCCTCCGTTTAACTGTCACATGAAGCTTTTCCCCCTTCTACTATTATATTATATTATATAAGACCTTCTCCAAGGGGCCTTTTATATTCCATATTATAAGAGATAGGATAAGATTTGGGCAAAAAATCCACTCCAAGGGAATCTTTAAATTTGAGAAAGCCAAAATTTTTTAAGTTTGGACTCTTATATTTGAGAGTCCAAACTTAAATCTTAAAAATTGATTTGGTAGACAAAAGTACAAATCATAGTACTTTTCTACACAAATCATAGTACTTTTCTATTTAGTTTTTCAAATTATAATATATTAAATATATATATCATTATTATTTATATATTAATAAAAATTAAAAGTAATTTGTTTAAATATATATGGGTTGTTGGAGTGATGTGATGTGATTGTTTAAAAGTAAACTCTTAAAATATAAACTAGTTGTTGGAGTGCAGAGTAAAAAGTGGGAATGTATAACACTGTTCACCATTTAAATTTTAAGATAAGAGGCCTGAATTTAAACGGACTGTTGGAGATGGTCTAACAACATTTAAAGAGAAATTTCTAATTTAAATATAAATTATTAATTTAATTAGGAATAGGATGAAGATCAAGAGGGGTAGATAGAATCACTCACGTACCCTGTTACATTTGATTGTCAAAATTACCGAATGATCATCTAGAACTACTTGTTTGTTAACTTCTTCTTCTACTACATATGGAACTACTTGTTTGTCAGCTTATTTATCTACTACAGATTCAGATTCCATTTTTTTTATCACCGAAAATATTTAATTTGTTTGAATTACAAGCCAAGAACTTTGTTCAGTTTGAAAGAAACAAACAAACAAGGTAAGAAATACACTATATATACTCACTCCAACTCCAATTGTCTCATCTCATGTTGAATTGAATGGTCATGTCATCTCACCTCACTTGTCAATTTCAACAGTGGCTCATGTGATGTCTTCTGGAAAATCAAGAAATCTTTAGGAAAATGACTGCTCCAAAGATCATCTGTTTGTAGTAATCTTTATTCTCAACTCGTGTATAAAAATCATTAATTCGTGTAAGACTTACATATCCAAATTAAATACATCTGATATTTTAAGTTTATCTAAATCCAACAATAAAAATTACTCCATCCGTTCAAATTAATTGATATATTTGTAAAAGTTTCATATTTCAAATTAAACCGACTTATGGATTAAGGCAATTAGATCCACTTTGACCATACTTATTTGTTTTTTGTATGGAGAGATTATCTTATTTGATTAGTGAGATGGTGGTGCGGAAGAAATGGAAGACTACTACAAAAAATGCAAAATGTATAAGAAGGGTTCTTAATACTTTTTGTAACTCATCAAGATTAAAGATTAGCCACCACAAATCCAAAGTTTTCTTTGCGAATGGTGGAGATGGTCGTACGAATCGCGAGGTAGCTTCTATTCTTAACATTGGTCGTACTAACAATCTTGGGCTATTTTTGGGGTTCCGATTATTCATGAGAGGGTTTCTCCGAGGACGTTTAGGGATACGATTGATCGGGTTGTGAATCATCTATTTGGTTCCGATTATTTAGCCGGTCATACAACCCTCATCCATTTGGTTACTTCGACTATTCCGAATCATGTAATGCAATCAAATTGTTACCGAGCTCTACTTGTGAGCAACTTGACCGTTTGAATCGTAATTTTTTTTGGTCTTCCGATGTTTCACAAAGAAAACTTCACCTTGTGGGGTGGCATAAAGTGACGAAAACTAAGAGAGAAGGGGGGTTGGGTACTAGACCTGTTCGAAAAGCTAATATTGCTCTACTTGCTAAGGTGGGGTGGAAGACTTTGATTGGTGAAGACGGATGAGTGGTGCTGGATTTGGAAAATGAAATGTTCGGAGAGGATTCGCTTTTTCATTTGGACTTGTATGCATAATAGTTTGGCAACCAATAATTTGAGGTATGAACGTATGATTGCAGATTCTAACCTCTACCTTCGATGCAACAATGGACCGAAAACCATTGTCCACGCTCTCCGGGATTGCTCAATTGCACGGGAGGTTTGGGAATTTGAGATTACACCGGCTCAATTTTTGAAATCTGCCAAGTTTGTCCCGAATCTTGGATTAAAGAAAACATCACGAGAGCAAAGTTTGCAAAAATTTTATTATCGGAGGTCCCTTCGTGTATTATGTTTGTCGCTTTACTTTAATGTATTTGGAAAACGAGAAATAAGGAGGTGTTTCAACACGCTCGAGAGCCGATAAAAGTGGTGATTTTTGCAGCAAAAAGATTGGCTGGGGAAATTGTGCTTATTAGTAAAAGACAAGGAGTTAAGCGAAAAAAGCATACTAAACATACCCGATGGATTAAACCAGAGAATGGATGGGTCAAGATCAACACGGATGGCAGCGTTTTCGTAAAAAAAATGTGTGCGGTTGCTGAAGGGTTGATTAGGGATGAACGTGGGGGTTGGATTACGAGTTTTGCAAAACCACTTGGAGATGTTTCAATTACAGTGGCAGAACTCTTGGCAGCTAGAGAAGGTTTGGTGCTAGCTTGGGAGAGATAGTTTCAAAAGGTGATTCTTGAAACTGATTCGGAGGTGGTCCTTCATCTTATTTGGGAGGTTGACACCGAATGTCGCCCTCTTGGGAGAATTATCAAATATTGCAGAACCTTGTTGAGAAGGCCGTGGGATTGCCGGATTGGTCCCTTACACTCTTAGAGATGGTAATAAATGTGCCGATGCCTTGGCACGGTTAGGCCATAGTGGGCAGAGAACTTGGGATGAAATGCTTGGAGATATTTTGGATCTAATTGAAGAAGATGCAATGTAGTTGTGTTGTTTGACTTTTTGCACCAAACAAAAAAAAATAAGTACTGCAACTTAAGCGAGTAGTAGTGATCCAAGTAGTCAAGATAAACAAACGGGTAGGGTCGCAGTAAACAACTTCGTTATGGGAATCAGGAGCAAAACTCCAGCTGGTGCTAACTGATGATGGAAGAATAGATGGACCACATCGAGTTCAGTTCAAAACACAACTTGGGGTTATGGCTCGAAATGCGAACATGTTTGGAAGGAGATAAAGGTAAGCATAATGCAACTCTTAGAATATTTACCTTTACTCCTAAATTTTAGATTTAATTAATTAGACAATTATTTTGTTATATCAAATTTCATAGTCGTTCTTTTCAATAGATTTTGCATGTTCTTGGAAGATTTTTATAGATCATTGAACTTGTAATTTAGGAGAACACAACTCTTTCGGATGAGGCAAGGAAAGTTGTTGTTGAAGATCTTGTAGCGAAATGGAAACACGGAAAGTATAAGTTGAAGAAAAAAAGTTTTAAAGCATTTAAAGACGAGACTAAGATAATGAAGGTACTTTTAGATCATTGTGTTCCTAAGGCTGAAGCAGAGGCTATGCTTAAGTATTGGAGTTTGGAGGAAGTACATGAGATATTTTAGTGAAAACGTGTTCTTTTATGTCAAAGACATTTATTTATTTATTATTATTATAATATCATGAGATATTATAAACATGATAATCATCATTCATCAAAAATGTGCTTTTATATATATATATATATATATATATATATATGTTTTCTATTTTTCAGAAGGAGGCAGAACAAAATGCTAAAAATATAAGCCAATACAAATTCCACCACCATCTAGGCCGAATGCCAATCTTAGAAGTAGAAAATGAGGTAAATTAATATTTAATTTTTTTATTAGATCGCTTTTAAAGATAAAAAAATATATGTTAATGAGAGTTTATATACATGGAAATTTGGTTATTTGAGTTCTTCTTTATTATGCACAACTTTTGGCTGAAGGGAAATTTCCGTCTCGAATTGATGTGTTTGATGTATCTCGTAGACGAAATGGAAAAGCTTCTGTCAATGAGCACACAACCAAACTCATTGTAAGCATATTACCTTTTTTGTAAAAGTAATTGTGTAGTTATGCAATTTTAGGTGCTTGATAGTGTGAATTCGTAAACTACAGAAATAATTGGTTGAAGGCATATCCAAAATACCTGAAGAAGAACGTACACGAGGGTATGATGAAAGGGTTTGGGTTGAGCAAATGGGATTAGATGGTCATAGTCGTGTAAGGTGTGGTGGACAAGGTATTAAACCCTCGCAATATCGACATGCCTTATCTGTAAATGACGCTATCAAAGAAAAGATTTGGGAAGAGTTTAGTCGAGAATTAAAGGAGGAGATGAGGGAGGAAATGGAGCAAATGAGAGAGGAAAGAGAGCAAATGAAGGTTTAATGGAACAAATGACACAAAGGATGACTCATGCACAAGTGGTTACATCTCAGGCCCGAAATGAAATGACCCAAGCAGTGGCTGAGGATGTGGTGTCTTATTTTGGTCTTGGCAACTTTCCTACTGCTCCATTTAGAGCACCTATTGGTCCATTTTCTGGTGCATTTAGACCTTTTGACGTTACATCGGTAAGAAAATCTCAAAATTGATCAATCTGTTTATCATAGTTGGTTTCTTATGTGATATTCAAATTCAAATGTAGGTTCCCGATGAATCTAGCCCCCATGGAGCTGGTACAAGTGATACACCGAGTGGTTTATAACCACAAATTCTTGGTAAGTTCTTGATTTGTTCTTATAAGAACATTAATAACCTTATGTAGCCTTATGGCTAACTTAATTAATTGAATAGATCTCATAGTCTTATGGCTATCCCCTCACCTGATTTGCTATTATTTATAGTATTTACTTCAGTTTATGTAGAAATACAATCATTTTTAGCTTGGTTGTATATTTTGGGTGTTTGGTTTTACATGTTCTTTATCTCACACTCATACACATAATGCACTCAATAGATTTGGCTAGTTGTATGTAGTATTTAAATATAAGGTTTGAAATTTGAAAGTACATTTACCCCATTAGATGCTCTGGGTGTTACCCTTATTTGTTGATCTTAATTTAAGATAATTTATTGTGTTTTTTAGGCTATTCATGCTATGTTGTGTGTCTGTTTGTGTAGGCTATTGTCTAATCTCGTTATGAAATGTTTATATTGCATAATTGTTGAGTATTTATGTTGATTGTGCTTTGTTCAACATTAATCTCATTATGTAAATGTTTATAATACTATGTTCAACATTAATCTCATTATGGTTTCTGCATTAACTACAGGAGTACTAAAATTATTTTATTAAGTTACTAATCTATTAAAACAGTTTTTGTCATAAAAATGAAGTGATGAATAAAGTTACCAGTCTTTTCTTATGCTATGTTTTTTAATAATTTGTTGATAAACTATTTGATTTATAGATTTTATTTATCGATGCAAGTTACATGGATGATCAAGCTAAAGTGGTGGTGGTACTGTTAAACCGCTAGTATTATGAATAGTTGGATTTAGACTTTAGAGGATCATAATTTTACTCTTTTTAATGCAATAACTACCAGAGTATTATGAATATTTTTGACGTGTTTTATTTGTAAGTGATGATTTACTTTTGTTAATAATGGCTTGATATATACTAAATGGTATGAGTATATGCAAGATTATTGCATCATTATAATGTATTTTCATTTGATATAAATAAAGCTCTAAACTGTAATAGCTGGAAATGCTTTATAGAATTCTTTTTGGAAATTGTTGTATTGGCCTCGGGTATTTTAGGCTGACTCCAAAGACTTTTGGCCACGGCTCATAGTATCTAGCCAAATTTTGGCTTCGACTCTTTGGGCCATGGCTATGAGGGGTGGCCAATGCATTGGCCATGTCTATTAGCCGAGGCCAAAGTTTTGGCCACCCCTTTTAAAAAGTCGGCCGATTTGCCGTAGCAGGGTCGTAGGCAATTGCTATTGGCCAACCAAGATGACTATTGGGCTAGCTAAGAGCCGTGGCCAATGCTAATAATTCTTGTAGATCTCTAGCCCATTCTTGTCATCCACCATTTGTACCCTCAAATTCTATGAAGCAATGATCTTTGTAAAGATTATGTCTAAAATTTTTGGCTCTCCTATCAATTTGTAGGTAAATGACTTTGGAATTTGCCTCAGTCCCTCAACATGTAAAATACTCAACACGAATAAAACTAAAACAGAATCTTGTTTATCTTCTCACTTCATTCTAAGTATATATTAATATCTATTATCTAATAATTAAAAGTTAGATCATCGATGATCAATGGATATATGCTACACCATATTTATACCAAAATTACCCATAGTTTGATCATATAAAACTACCTTGTCAATTGCAGTTTCAACACATCTTTCAACATTATTGAGGTCCCTTGCCGTTGAGATGAAAGATTTAGCACCACAAGTCTGCCAGATAAACTTGTTAGAGCTACTTGTGTTGAGAAATCTTCAGTTTGTCACATTACATATCGAACACCCAATTCATCCAACCACATATTCATCAATATCATCAACTATTTTGCAGAAATAAAAATAAAGTTAACAGAAAATAATGAAGCAACAAAATTATGGGCGTGTGAAAAAATACCGAATTACTAGCGTTGTCCCATGGCGTATGATATCTACGAAAATAATATTTTCCAAAAAATTCAATCAGAAAATGTTCACGATATGTTTGAGGAACCCTAATTTGTGAGAGAAATCTTCGAAACAAACGTTGAATTTGAGAGGAACAGATTTGGGTTATTAGACAATAATTATGGGTAAAAAGGTCAGAATCATCTTTTAAATAATTACCAAAATGGTATCACAAGCCTAGAAGCAGAGCTACTTCTGCTTTTGGTGTACTTTCAGCTTATTTTTAGAGAAGCAAAATCATAAGTTTGTTTAGCAAATACATTTAAACTGCTTTTTTAATCCCAAAAACCAAGAATCACTTTTATTAAGTGGTTGAAAGCACCACCTTATTCAATTTGATCAGAATTACACTACTTATTCATATGATGAGAACATATACATGTTACATGTTTCATAATTTGACTGCAAAACTGTCTGAAATTGGACATATTTCACAATTTTTAGACATATCTTCAATCTTCAATTACTTTATTTGAATTGCTCTAATTCTTGTGGGTAGATGTTTGATGTGAATGTTTGTGTTACCCAAATGTCAGCAACCCAAGTTCTTGAAGAACAATATGTATTGCTTAGATTTAATTATTAATGCTAATTTATTTTATTTCCCTCAAATATCGGCCTGGTCATCCAAATGCTAAAATGTATGAGCCTTCTGTTAATGTTTTGGATTCCAATGGTATATTATTACTCCTTCTGTTTCATTATAATTGTCATAGTTTCATGATTTTTATTTTCTAAATTAGTTGTCACGTTTAATTCCCAATGATTTTTATTTTTTAAATAGTTTATTAATTTCTGTGAAAATGCTGACAATTAAAATTAAACGAACGAAGTATTGATTATCCTTTGAAATTATAAGCTTAATTATATATTTTTTAGGTTGGTCCTTGAATTTCAATGATAAAAATGATGAAAAGAACAAAAAGTGAAGCTTGATTATTATTTGATTCAGACAACATTTTCTTAGTAACTAAAATGTAAGAACCGATCGAACATAGCATTATGACTTATGATCCGAAGGGACTGAGCCTAGCAATCAATTCGACACTTTTTTTTTTTTTTGAGAAAACTCGAAGGTAATGCATTAACGGTTAAAATCGTCCAAAACAAAGTCATGAATAAAATGCGGAAGCTCAATAAAAGGTGGAGATAGGCTATAAAGCCACCTTAGCTAGTGCGTGAGCCACCGAATATTTTCCCTAAAAACGTGAGAACAAACAAAAGTATCAAGACACAAAGCTAAAATTCTAATGTCTTGAAAAATGTGCCCCAACGGACTGAAGCAAGAGAAATCACCAAGAATGCCGTCGATGATCATTTTACAGTCCCATTCCAAGACAATCTTCCGCCAACCTTTAGCTATCCCAAACTCAAGGCCTCTCAAAGCTGCTATAGCTTCGGCTGTATCTGGACTAGGCGAAAAATCAAAGATTTTTACACCCCAATCTAAACAAGCACCAACATGGTTTCGTGCTATAAAACCGATACCAAAACGAAGAGCGCCCAAGTAAATTGAAGCGTCAACATTAATTTTAGCAAAATCAGTAGGAGGGGGCTGCCAACTTATACCTTCTATAATCGGCAAAGAGCGTGGCAATCAATTCGACATTTTGATTTAGTTAAAATGGTAGAACATGTTGGGCTTGTAACATTTGGGTTAATCAATCAACCTAAAAGGTGGAATATTCAAATTTTTTCCCCCAAATCTCACTAAAAAAGACATTGATTTGACACATATCACCTACTTTTTCCCCTAAACCCCAACATCCAAACTCAATCTAAGTGGAGTTTCAACTTATTCAACCCACAAATCCCAAGAGCCAAAACCCATCCAAATGAAGTCTCAAAGGTTTCATCGAAACCACCCAAATCAATTTTTTTAAACCGAGACCCGCGAAACCAAGCCAAAACCCATCCAAATAGACTCTTACTCTATCAGGTCCACTAAACTTTAATAAATTCGGCAAAACATCATTTATTCTATGAAAAATTCTTATTCACATCGGGTTTGGTCAAACCCAAATTAACTATATAGCAAGTGTAATATACATGATTGGTGGGTAGGAGAGTGATCAATCACAAAGCAAGTGCAATACACATGATTGGTGGGTAGATGAGTTTGACCAAATCGAACTTGGACGAGAATTTTCCCCTATTCTATATTTTTTGGAGCTTTTATAGCTTACGAACCCGAAATCCACATAATTTTAATTTTATAACCTAGTTTTGATCCTTGAAACTATCATGTTAGCAAATTACCTCTTTTTAGATATTATATCTCGCAACTTTGACATTTTAAATTTCTAATGAATAACATAGCAGAAAAAGTATTTAACTTCACTTTGCATCCTGGAACTAGGTCAAAAACTAGTCCATTTTGCATCTTTAAAATACATTAACGACTTCACTTTACACCCTACGAAGCGCATGAATCAAAGTTTCACCATACAACAAGGCTATTCGGGACACACCAACTAATTGGTTCGACGTCCTTAAGATTTGATGAACATAGATAATGTATGATGAATCTTAACTTCTTCTTTCACTTAAAATACAGTTAACTTAGTAATGAGACCGTAGTCTGTTGGTAAGGCCATAAGGTTGAGGTGCTGAGTTCAATTCTAACTAATGTGGTTTTTATTTTAGTTTTAAATTTTAATACTAGTTGTTTAGTAGTTACTTTTCATTGTAATTTGGCTGTACTTGAATATATATCTGATTTGATGATATTATTGTAGTATGATGTAATTTCTACTCTTAAACAAAATTATAGTTAACTTATTGGTTAATGCATCTTTTAAGATGAAAAGGGTAATTGGGATATTGTCTTTAGCTGTAATTAAAATCAAATATTTTTCTGGATACTTAACTTAGTCATTGGGGACTAATCTCTTCCACTATATCAATTACCTATTGATAATTAAAAATTAAAAATAAAATATTAATCTTAGGTAAACATATTGATGTTTTTTTACAATTTAAGATGGATTAGAATAATTTAATCATAGAAGGAAGACGGGCCGGTAAGGGTCTCCTTGTTTGACATTTGAAATAGTAGTTTGGGAAAGTAGTGGAGGTTTATGAAATAATTTTGCTTTACGTACTATTATTTGTTAGGATTTTAAGAGATTAATTTTTGAAATAAGGTAGATGTATGCTTTTTTGGAAGAGTTTATGTTGTAGGTGTAAGAATTGTAAGACTTAATGTCAAATCATGTTTGTTATGTAAGATAAGTTGTATAAGATATATGTTACTTTAGGTCTATTTCGCGGGTCTCGATTTAAAAAAATTGGTTTGTATGGTTTCGATGAAACCTTTGAGACTTCATTTGGATGAGTTTTGGCTATTGGGTTTTGTGGTTTGAATAAGTTGAAATCCCATTAGGATTGGGTTTAGATGTTGGGATTTAGGGAAAAAAGTAGGTGATAGGTGTCAAATCAATGTCTTTTTTAGTGAGATTTGAGGAAAAAGTAGGTGATAAGTGTCAAATCAATGTTTTATAGGTTTGAAGAGTTTGAGTGTGAGTTTCTGAATAGGTTTTTTATGGTTTTATGAATTTGACGAAAACTCATCTGAAAAGGGTTTGGCTCGGTCTCGCGAAACCCGCTAGACCGGGCCAAAACCCATCCACATTCAACCTTTATATTAAATCAACATAGAGTTTGTGTAGCCTTTTTTTTTTTAATAATTGTATGCTTGTTTAACTATTGGGATAGTTGTGTGAAAATATTAAGAGATAAGAAATTTAATTTAAAAAAAATAAAAAATATATTTATTTCATTTTTCACAAGCATAAAATAATTTTGAAGAAAGTGTGACAAACAAGCCCTAACTTTTACGACCATTTGCTCTTTCAATCCTACATAGTCCAGACAAAAGCCTAAGCACCAGTGGATTTAATGGGGCCCAATTTTTTTTCAAGGCCAAATCAAAAGCCACATCTGCACCGACACACACCACACTCAATGCTAAACATCATTAAGTGGCAAATATATATTAGGAAAAAGTTTAATTAAATTAAAAAATAAAAAGAATGCATAATTTAGATTTGCAAGATCTTAATTTGTCGATCAAAATGATTCTTTCAATATATATTCAACTAAAATAATATGATTGTAGTGTACGTAGGAGCTAAAAGTCGTAGCGATTGTATTGTTCTGTAAAAATACATTTTACGTATTAAAATAAATTATTTATCATAAATAATCAATAATTATAATGACTGTAGAAATTTGCCTTTGTTTCTATTTAGTCATTACTGGCATATTTGTTGATAGAGATAACTATTTAATAAAAACCTGTTCTGACTTTAACTGCAAGTAACACTTACAATTTTCACAAGTTTCACTTTTTTTTTTTTCATATAATTTCTTTATTAAATTACCTAACATGCTGCAAAAAATAATTGCATAATGAGGTATTGTTGGTTTTTATTTTTACACGTAAATTACATGCAGGATATATATATATATATATTTGGAAATGGAGTCCAGGATGAAATAAATGTTACGTCACGCGGTCTAATAATTCTTAGTTGGCTAGAGGATATGAATTTATAATTAATTGAAGCAATGCGTTAATACCATTGTAAAGATGTTTTCAGTGGAGGATTAAAGAAAATTATTTAACTTTTTTTCCTTATTTTATTAGATTATTAATTAGTGGAGAGTAGACATATATACCACTTGGGACACTGGTAAAAAAGTCAAAAGAAGCTGCATTCTTTAATTATAAATCATGTTTTCCTATTTGCTAACAAAAAATATTAATATATATGTGTATCATTAATTATTAATAATTATTGTATTTAATTGTCCATTACTTTTTTTACCCTTTCTTTTCTTTTGTATTACTATATGTTTTCATCATATAAATATGGTCATTATTATATATTATGACCACCGTCCATTTTGAGGCAACTCAAATACTTGGTCAATAACTTTCTTCCTTTCAATCGCACGGCAAAGCCCTTTCGTCCCATCAAATTAAAAATTATTTTTATGTATGAAAAAAAAAATCATAATTTTAATCATAATAACGAAAAGTGAAGTTGTATTTTGCTTTTCTTTTTTCCTCCCTTCCCACCCCACATGCTTAAAAGGATGATGGCACTTGGGATGCTAGCTAAATATTTGGCCTTTCTTGGGCAGATATGAATTGAAGTCTGAAATTATTGTTCATATGATATGGATATGTGGCTGTATTAAATTCAAATTATTTAATAATATTTTTGAAGAAATAATTAAATTTGAACACAATAATATACTCCTATATCTATGACTTCAAATTCTAACATTTATTTGAGTTTGAATTTTCATTTCTGATGTTGGGTAAACATCATTAATGGTCCTCCTTATCATTAATTTTTAATAGAATGGTTTTTTTTTCCTCTCACGTTAGTCCCCATTATGAATAATTTTTTAGTCATTTACAAGTGATTTTTTTGTTATAGTGTTACATTTTAGTCCCTCGTAAAATTGTTTTGACACTTTAGTTCATTTTGAACAACTAGATAATGACCAAAGTGAAACAAATAATTCATAGTGAAAACTAACGTGAAAAAAAAAAACGTAAGAAGGAACATTCTATAAAAATTAATAATAAGGAGGACCATTATTAATGTACTCAAACGATATTCTTAATAAAATGGCCAATTATGTGAATTAATTTGCATGCTAAATAAAGGTGGAAGCTCATAACTGCATGAATCGTTGGCCACGGCTCACCTAAATATAATAAATACCATAGTAAAAGTCAATAAATTAGTATTAATTACTTTTTTTTTTTTTGAGATAAGTATTAATTACTTCAATGCGTAGAAGAATCAATGAGGAAGTAATAGCATCTTAGTTAAATCTGATGTTTTATGATTAGAGGTTATGGTTCAATTTTTATTAGTGTGTATCTCTTTTCTTTAGTATAGTAATAGATTTAATGATGCTGATAAAATAGATTCGAATAAATTTTCTTTAATATAATGATTGATTTAATGATGTTTTCGTCGTCTCAAATTAGGCTCTTATGGATCAATTATGTCCTTGTAGATTTGTTTGTCTTGATTTCATAATTTGACGAAATCATATAGGAACAAATTTCACGATTTGGCTTATCAGATCAGAACAAATCACCAAAGTCTGTTTGTTTGGCGTTTGAGAAAGTAGTATGGGAGGGTAGTGGATGTTTGTGAAATAATATCGATTTGCGTAATATTGTTTGTTTGTGTTTTGATAGAGTGATTTGAGAAATAAAGTAGATGTAGATTTTTTTTTTGAAAAAAATAGGTTGTATGTGTAAGATGTATAAGACTTTATGTCAAATCATATTTATTATGTGAGATAAATTGTGTAACATATATGTTAATGTATGTCAAATCTGACGTTTTCCAAACACAATATAATTTTAAGAAACGCCAAATAAACAGACCCCTAGAATTTTAAATTTTAAATAGTGAAAATCCACTAAAAAAAAAATTACTTTAAAAAAGACGTGCCCCACTACCAAATTACTAAAACTACAAATTCAATCAATAATCTCACAGAAAAGTCCAAATAGCAGCAGCACCTATCAGCTTCTACCTCAAAATTAAAGAACCATTTTCATTGGATTTTCCAGAACAAGCGAAGAATTGCCCAATCATGAAGTCATAAGTAAATAATTTTAACAGCACAATAAAATCACATATCTTCTTCAATAATGCAATGCACTGGATATTGGACATACTTCTAAACAAAGATCCACTTTTTATGGTCTTCACTTCCTCAACAAGCTTCACTCAACATGTTCTTCCATTTCCAATTATTTAATTTCAAACAAGTACTATTATTCCCCTGTTCATTATTCTTCCTTGTGCTTCGGCTGCGCCACTTTGAGTAAGTCTGCTTCACTATTTCTCCCTCCAATTATCATTCCCCTCTTGTATTCTTCTCATGTAAAGGTGAGACACAAAACCCACCACTCATTTTCCTCCAAAATGAGGTGTTCTTAAAAAAACACCCAATAGAGTACACATTTATTAGCTTTTCTTCAACTCCCAATGCTCAAGTACAAAAAAAATCAATGGAGGCAAATACCCAGATAACATTTTCTATAATACTTCTTCTATTTGGTTTTTCACTTGTTTACAGTGTCACAGACCCAAATGATTTATCCATATTAAATGATTTCAAAAAGGGTTTGGAAAATGGTGAGCTTCTAAACTGGCCTGAAAATGGAGACGACCCATGTGGCCCACCGAGTTGGCCTCATATATTTTGTACTGGAAACAGAGTTTCACAGATTCAGGTTAGAGGGTTGGGTTTAAAAGGCCCTTTACCTCAAAACTTCAATAAATTATCCATGTTGCAGAATTTAGGCCTTCAACAGAATCATTTCAATGGAAAGTTACCATCTTTTAGTGGTTTATCTGAGTTGAAATATGCTTATTTGGATTACAACAATTTTGACACAATCCCATCTGATTTCTTTAAAGGGCTTGTGAATTTGGAGGTGCTGGCATTGGATAATAACCCTCTTAATGCAACCACAGGGTGGTTCTTGCCTAATGACTTAAAGGGTTCAGCACAGTTGAAGAATCTTACCCTAGTAAGTTGCAATTTAGGTGGTTCTTTGCCTGAATTCTTGGGAAATATGTCTTCTTTGGAGGTTTTGAAATTGTCTTTGAATCGACTTTCGGGGGGTATTCCGGAAAACTTTAGAGGGTCTTTGTTGAGAATTCTTTGGTTGAATGGACAAGGAATGAATGGCTCCATTGATGTAGTTTCGAGCATGGAGTCGTTAACTAGCCTTTGGCTACATGGGAATCATTTCTCAGGTAAAATCCCTTACAATATAGGTGATTTAGTTTCTTTGAAGGATCTCAATCTTAATAGTAATGATCTTGTTGGTTTAATCCCTAATAGTTTATCAAATATGGGATTAGACCATTTGGATTTGAATAACAACCATTTCATGGGTCCTATACCGAAATTCAAAGCTGTTAATGTTACTTATGAGTCGAACCCCTTTTGTGTTTCTAAACCGGGAGATCTTTGTGCTTCAAATGTTATGGCGTTGTTGGAGTTTCTTGATGGATTGAGTTACCCTTCTAGGCTTGTTGGATCATGGATAGGTAATAACCCTTGTCAAGAATCTTGGTTAGGAGTTGGGTGTGATGTTAAAGGAAAAATTATTACCTTAAACTTGCCAAACTCTAAGCTTTCTGGTACTTTAAGCCCTTCAATCGCAGATATTGATTCCCTTACTTATATATACTTGCAATCGAACAATATCTCGGGACCGATTCCGTCAAACTGGACTAGTTTGAAATCTTTAACATTGTTGGATTTGAGTAAGAACGACATTTCCCCTCCTCTTCCAAGATTTTCTAGCAGTGTTAAGGTTGTCTTAGAAGGAAACTCGTTATTAAATTCCAACCCGTCCAAAGAGTCCCCTTCAGGTGATAATCATAGCGCACCTTCCCAAGAATCAAGATTCTCTCCCACCTCACCATATGAATCCATAGTAGAAAAAAGTTCGAATAAATCTAAGTTATTTGTGATTATAGCTCCTATTGCAACTTTTGCGATTCTTGTTTGCTTGGTGGTGCCACTTTCGGTTTATTTATGTAAGAAGAGAAAAGATGAACATTTTTCACCAAGCTCAATTGTGATTCATCCTAGAGATCCATCAGATTCAGAAAACGCGGTCAAAATTGTGGTTGCAAATGGAACAAATAGAAGTGCTACTTCTATGAACACTTTTGGTTCTGCAAGTGTAAACAGTAATGAATCTCACGTAATCGAGTCTGGGAATCTTGTCATATCAGTTCAAGTTCTTAGAAACGTGACCAATAATTTTTCTTCAGAAAACGAACTTGGTCGTGGAGGTTTTGGGGTAGTTTATAAGGGAGAATTAGATGATGGAACAAACATAGCCGTAAAAAGAATGGAATCTGGTGTAATTAGTAACAAAGCTTTGGATGAATTTCAATCGGAAATTGCTGTTTTATCTAAAGTTCGGCATAGGCATTTAGTATCTCTTTTGGGATACTCAGTCGAAGGAAATGAAAGGATTCTTGTTTATGAGTATATGCCTCAGGGGGCTCTAAGCAAACATCTTTTCCATTGGAAGAAATTGCAATTAGAGCCTCTTTCTTGGAAAAGAAGGCTTAATATTGCATTGGATGTTGCTAGAGGAATTGAGTATCTTCACAATCTTGCTCATCAGAGTTTCATACATAGAGACCTTAAACCTTCTAATATTTTACTTAGTGATGATTTTCGAGCAAAAGTGTCGGATTTTGGGCTCGTTAAACTCG
The DNA here is from genome assembly GCA_003313485.2 of Penstemon barbatus. Lineage (NCBI taxonomy): Eukaryota > Viridiplantae > Streptophyta > Magnoliopsida > Lamiales > Plantaginaceae > Penstemon > Penstemon barbatus. The sequence continues at coordinate 5,696,343 of CM064882.1, forward strand.
CTCCCGATGGAGAGAAATCTGTGGTTACTCGGCTTGCTGGAACTTTTGGATATCTAGCTCCTGAATATGCTGGTAAGCATTCTGTGTAATTTTTGTCTGCTTGACAGTAAACTAAAAGTTCTTTAAAAGCTGAAAATGTGAAGTCTAAAAGCTAAATATGAGTGTATGGTAATATTAAGTTTATGTATAAGGAGCTAAATGCAAAAATATCCCCTTTACGAAAAGATTATTGATAATTTTTAGGTTAAGAGGGGTGTTTTTGTATATCTTTTTTCCCAATAAAGAATAACAAATGGTTTTTTTCTAGTAATAATAACACAAGTTGTTTTTTTTGCTAAATAGGCAAATCATTAGGGGTATTATTGCATTTCACTTCAAAAGTGATCTTTGAATTTGTCATTTGAACATGTTTAAACATGAAATTTGTGCAGTTATGGGTAAAATCACTACAAAAACCGATGTCTTCAGCTTCGGTGTCGTGTTAATGGAGCTACTAACCGGAATGATGGCACTAGACGAAGACCGACCAGAAGAAAGCCAATACTTAGTCTCATGGTTTTGGCGCGTAAAATCAAGTAAAGACACCCTAATGGCTGCAATAGACCCTTCACTAGACATAAAACAAGAAACAAACGAGAGCATTTCCATCATTTCCGAACTTGCTGGCCACTGCACAGCACGAGAGCCAAGCCAAAGGCCCGATATGGGGCACGCGGTGAATGTGTTGGCCTCACTTGTCGAGAAATGGAAACCACTAGATGATGTCACGGAGGAGTATAGTGGGATCGATTATAGCCTTCCACTTAACCAAATGGTTAAAGATTGGCAAGAAGCTGAAGGGAAAGACTTGAGCTGTAATATGGACCTTGAGGATAGTAAGGGAAGTATTCCGGCTAGGCCTGCTGGATTTGCGGAATCGTTCGATTCAGGCGATGGGCGGTAGGGTAGGTATGTTTGCTGTTTTTGGTGCTTTAGTGATGTGGATAAGTTGTTTTTATGTTTTGTGGGATGTGGATATAGAATAGAGAACAATGAGCTCCTCTTAGATGCATTTTATTTTTGTAATTTTTGTATAAAAGTTATTGTTCCTACATTCATGTATGCAACTTAGGATTTGTTTGTTGTCATTTTTGAGAGCGTTGTAACGTTTTTGGAAAGGGAAATTAGTGGCATTGCTAAGATTTCCCTATCTGAATTTGTTATCTAAATTATCTACATTTTCTCATACATAGTTTTTTTTTTAAATAATTCTTAAAAAATAATTGTAATCTGCAATGAACTTATACTTTAGGTCATATTGAATGTGGGTTGCCTCATATTGCACCATATAATGACGGGTCAAAACTCTCTTGTACATAGTTTCGTTCCAATTAAGTCAAACTCAAATCCGATGTCAACCATATTGCACCATGTCAAGACGGGTCAAAACTCCCTTGTACTTAGTTGCGTCCCATTTAAGTCAAACTCAAATCCGACATCAACCATCTTATACAAATTTAATAAAATTAATTTGATATTTACCACTTTGTTCTTTTCCCAGTAAAATTCATTGGATGGACACCTTTCCTCTCAAACCTAATCTAAATAATATTTCAAAATTTCAAGATCCAAAAAATCAACATCGAAATTTAACCCAAATCGTGTTTTGAAAGATTTTGTTGTAATCACTCAAACCATTTTGTCAAAATTAGAACCAAGCGAAATTGGGTTGACATCAATCCATATGAAGTCCTAGTTTCTCTCTCTCTCTCTTTTACCAACATTTTCAAAATCATAACCAGATAAAAATCCTACAAATTATCAGACATTTTTTATTATATAAAAAAAATCAAAATTTTAGTGTTTACCTTAATTCGGGTAGACACAAAACAACCGTACTTATCCAAAATGATCGGAATTATGTCATTTCTGAACACGAGTCACTGTCAATATTAGCAAGTACCAACCAAACCCTTAGATTTGTATACCTTGAAATTTAAGTTTGCTACCGATTTGTAATTCTCAGATTTGTGTTCTTCCTGTATAAGTACAATTGGAAGATGAAGTTTACCTAAAAGGTTGCTTTCAGTTTTGGACCCAATTAAACAGTGTCCCATAACAAAAAGATGGGAGTGGTCTTAATCACGAGGTCCTTTTAACATATGGCACTGTTCCTCAGATAATGAATCTTCAACTAATACACACATTATTGGTTAGATTCAAATGTAAATACTCCAAATGAAACAACATTTGAGAACGTGGCAAGAGCCAAGAGGACGGAACATTAATTATCAAGAAACATTCAATGTCAAGGTCATGTGCAGAACATGAAGGTCAATTTTCAGTGTCATATTGAATGTCTAATTGTTAGTTTTTTTTTTTTTTTTTAAGGTTAATCCCGAATGAGGAACCCTCTCTCCTGTGTCAGAAATCTTTATCAGGAAGTATTTAAATCGAGGGATATGCACGAATGACATAGTTCTGAGGAAGACGACCAACATAATAAGCACAAATGAGATTCGAACCTGCATTGCCGGAGAAGAAATTCTCCACATCACATCATTCCTTACGACTCCACTAATGCCCCTAGGAACTTAGTTTATTGTATTAACCATGAAATGAATTATGTAAATGGCGTACAATTACTTTTAGATTTATATGTTGTCTATCCCATTGATACATGAATACAATTATGCCTCGCCTTTTGTTATTGTCACTATCAATTTGATGTGTTCTCAATTTTTTCTTTTTCTCTTGATTCTTTATGCAAAAGCATTTGTTTCTGTCATTTTATGAGTTTTTTTTTTTGTATGAGATCCTCACTCCCTTTGATAGTATCCACTAAATCGGAGCTTAATTTATTTTTAGCCAAATAATTGTTATAGCTTACAAAATACAATAATTGATATGTTCGCTAGAATTATGATATTGTGTTTTTCCTTGTTTTTTTTCTTGGTCAAGGATTCAAACATAGTCAAATTTTCATATGTTTTTGTTAGAAAGTTTTCTTTAATTTACATATTGTTTGAAATGATTTTTGGAAAATAGTCAAAGAAGCTATATTAATTGACCGGAATATAACAGATGAGCAAAATATTAATCCATGATTCAAATATTTTTATGATTAGATCTTAAGAATCTATTATAATTGGTTAAATTCCTTGCTAAGGCTTGTTAAAGGGGATTAGGCCAGATTGATCCAATTCTATTTGGCTGAATGAATTGAAACTATGGTCTCCAAACATAATAATTTAATTATTTATTTGAAGTTTATTCTTAAAGACATATTTTCTTTAGAAGAAAGAAGTAAAATTGCAGAAAACGTCCCAAACTAATTACTGATTTTGGATTATCATCCCGAATTATTTAACTTGGCGAATTTCGTCCAGTATTTAATATTTTTTTGGAATATCGTCCCAAACTAATTACTAATTTTGATTTTTCGTCCCAAACTATATCAACTCGCCAAATTTCGTCCCATAATTTACCATTTTGTATGAATTTAGTTGCAATATTAAATTTCTAATTTAATGAAAATGACGTTCAATCTTGATTGTAATTAATTTGGGACGAACTCTGCAATATTATATAATTATTCATGTTAAAATTTACCATGTCATGACACTTAAGCAGCCATGTGATAATTCGTCGACAAATGCGCAATTCCGTCTTATAATTATGGTGGGACGATATTCAAAAAAAATATTAAATTACGGGACGAAATTCGCCAAATTAAATAGTTTGGGACGAAAATCCAAAATCAGTGATTAGTTTGGGACAATTTTTACAATTTTGCCAAGAAAGAAAGATTGATATTATCTTACAAACGACACATAAACAAAATCGTTGGTACTCCCTCACCTTTTTCCAATTTTTTTGTTACATTAGCTACATAATTGAATCTAACTTTATATTAAAAAAAAGATTAACTTTTGAATCATTTAAGTGATTTATCTAGTAAGTGGACTTTTATTATGATTGTGATGTTATGGGACTTTTATATATTACTATATACGGTATTATTAATATTATCAGATAATTATTGAAATAAATTACTTAAATTATTCATTGTAATTTTCTTAAATTTTAATCAACTGTACGTACGGGATGAAAAATTATGGAACAAGGTTTAGGTGACTAATATAATATGGAGTAATAAATAAGATCCATTGAATTTAAGCAAATTTGAGTTGGTCGGATAGTAGTAACCGAATCGAATTAGGGATGTTGATGGGTGAATTTTAATTTGGACCCGATTCAAATTCGGTCCGATTTATTCAGATAATTCTTCGATTTGAGATTTGATGGACTTGATCCGATTATATAATTCGAAATGCTGAATACATGAAGCGAATATAAATTTAGATCGATTCAATCCGTCAAAGAACCGTATCCGATAAAAATCCAACCCATTGACGGCCCTAATTTATTGAATCATAATTTGGGCAAAAGTCTAATATTGGCTGTCGTTCCTAGTAGATCGTGACATATAGGCCCATCCAATTAGAGAATCCAGTGGTACATAAAATTAGCTTTATCATATTTTAAATATTTAATGATAAACTGGGCTTTTCTATAGGCTTTTCTATAGGTAAATAATTGGGCTATTAAATTTGGGCCCACATAACCATAGAGAATAACTTAACCGCCACTTTCACCTCAAATCCCCCATACCCTAAAAGCTTAAACCCTAATTATTTCTTCTGAAATTTAGGTAAAGAACCTACTTAATAAAAAGGAAAATCTGATAGACGAAGATCGGCGCAATGGTGAAAACTAAATCCCAATCGAAAAAGACCCAGAAACGTGGGGTGGACTTCAAAGTAATAATCAATAATCAGAATTTGGTTAATATTTGGAGCTCTCTTGGCTATATAAGAATCCACAAGTTTTATGAATTTGTTCTTATTGTAGAAAATAAGGCGGAAAATCGGCAGGAAATTGCCGCCTCCAAAGAATACTACCAACACCGAAGTAAAATCCAAAGCAATTATTCTTCCGGAGCAAAGTATAGCAGCTGAAAAGGCGGGATTGGCAGTCAGCAAAAAGGGATTGACACTTAAGGAGCTTCTTCAGCAGACAAGCCATCACAATGCCAGAGTCCGAAAAGGTTCGGTCTTTCTCTTTCCAGTTTCTGTAATCTACCTTGATTATGTTTTTGAATTTCTAGTGCGTGTGCAGTCTACATACTTCTGTTCATGTGGATAGAAAATGCCGACAACAGCTGTGCATGTACATAGCTTAGGATTCTTAGAAGTAGTTGTTGCGGAAAATTGTTTTGGCTGAAGTTCAAAATTTTAGATACTTCTTTTACATATTTGACGGGTTACTATTATGCTTCAGATAAGATAAAAATATGATTGGACGTTGAGGAAATGAAATTCTCAAGAGACTAAACTGTAATTTCATTGCTATCATTCTGAATGAGTCAGTCAGGGATGGTCAATTAAGATATTTGGCAGTTGGTCAAATTTGTATAAATTGCGCAAGTTAATGGCATGGAAGGTACGACTATAATTGTCTTTAAACCGAGCCTTCATAAATAACTAACTGTTTTTTTCAATTTGTGAGATTGAAGCATAATCTTGTTAAAGTTCTGAAATGAACACAAACATTTGTTATTTGTGATTCTGATTGGTATCTTTTTCACTAGACAATGTTTGGTGTGAGTGTGTGTGTGTGTGTGTGAGTGAGAGAAGGAGGCTATCTAGTGGACATGAGACATGGGAAGTGCGAGTTTTTCATCATTGATAAGGAATAGAGTGCTTTAAAGAAACAACATAACATAAAAATGGTGAGATTTAGTTTCAGAAGGTAGTCAGTCAGTTTCACCTCTAGTCTAAATAAGTGAAATTTATTTGCATTAGTTGAAGTACTTATGAACCTCTCTTAAGAATGTTTGTTGTTTTAATACAACTACAGTAGTTCCATATAAGTGAGCATGTACTACATTCTGTTTTGACAATTTAATATGGATGCGCTGAATCCATTTTAATGTTTGCTTCTCACTGTGGTAAATACTAACAGGAAATACTTATCTTTTCCCCAGATGCATTACTAGGTGTCAAAGATATATTACTTAAGCACCCAGCTGAGCTGAAGTTGCATAAAATTGCTGTTATAGAGAAACTGCGTGAACGTATTGGTGACGATGATAAGTTAGTCCGTGAAACACTGTATCAACTTTTTAAGTCAGTAATCTTTCCTGGCTGTGCAAAGGTAACAGTAAAATTACTTTGGTTTCATATTATAAGCATGAAATCTTGATCTTAGTTCTTTATTTTAGACCGTGAATATACCTTTAATTAAGACATAGGTCCAAGCCATTTTATTTTGTCTCAAATCTTTCAAACAATAGGTTATTTAATTCCTTTGCTCATTTGGATCTATTTGTTTATTACATTTTTTTCCCTTCCAGTTGTAGTCGGTGTAATGTTATGCACTTATGCTTCTGTGACCAAAGGAAATAAAATCCTTTACTTTTTAGGACTTGGCATTTTGCTTACTGAATGTTTATCTAGAGATATCACTGGAAAGTATTTTTCATGTTAGTAATTTCATTTAATGTCATTGCATGGTTTTTATACAAGGTCTTCTTTTATTTTATTATAAAATGTGATGGGGGCTATTTTACACGTAAACCTATATTTAACACTTCGGGCCCGTCAAGGTCATTCCGATCCCCTCAGCTAGTAAGAGCACTTCGAGAGATGGAGTTCGATCTGACCTGCAATTTATATCTTATCGACCTAACTGAAGAACCCGTGTGTTTCTAGGGCATGCAAGTTTCCTAGTCTTGATAGGATACGATTAGGGTTAGGATTGTGAAAACTATATAAGATAACTCCTGCAATGAATTAGGGGTTACACACACACACACAGACACGCGCATACATTGTAATACTCACACTATAATAAAAGATATAGCTTTTGCTCTCCATTACTCCTTAATTCTTACTGTTATTCTTACGCTATTTTACTTGGTGTCATCCTGAGTATATTATCCAGGCCCTAAAACCAGATCGATTAATCCTATATTCACGTTAGTTCTTATTATTGATGTTACCGTACCTCACGAAACCCGGTAAAATCAAAATGAGAGCACAACTTTCCTATGAAATCTCATGGAGGACTTGTATATGCGGTAAGCTGCTCTTACTACAATGGGGCTGGGGGGTGGCGCGTGAGACGGATCTTATTTTTTGCAGTGTTACGCTAGGTTAGCAGTAATATGGTTATCAGTACAGTAACGAGAGGGCCTGGGACAGCAGTTGTTGCTGCTTCTGCTTCTACTGTCTTATTTTCTTATATTTTTACTGATCCTTAGAATATGCATTGAACATATGCGATATTTACCTGAGTTTCCAGAAACATAAATTATTAAATTAATTCCTTTCAAATCTGGTTGTCAAACAGAAGTTCAGTTCAATTTGTGGCACATAAATAAATTTTACTGTTAGCAATTCGGGAAAATAGTCAAATCACATGAACTTCGTGTTTTAATGACACGACACTTCAACTTCTCCCATCTCTCAGGATCCAAAACATTGGTTATTACTATAGGTCATCTTGTCTGTTATGTATGTTTCCATTGTATAGTGTGTTTCTGCGCACATCTTGTTACGCAAATATGGTACACTGTGGTTTTGATGATGACGTTTTCAATTTTTAATCAAGTAGGAAGGTGGGTTCATTCTAACTGATATCATGCTTTTATTTTACAGGATAACCAAGGACCACTAGTTTCCTTGATGATGGCATATATTTTTAATGCTATGACCAATTTAGCAATTGATGTGCGTTTGATGGCTTTCAAATTTTTCGACCTTGTTATCCAGTATTACCCCTCTTCATTTTCCCTGTATGCTGAAAAGGTATGCTTTTTTTTTTTTCTTTCTTATATGGATGCTTATCTAATTTCCTAGTCATGTGTTTGTGAAATTTTCAAATATAGTTATGCAATCCATAAATGAACCCGTGCATCTCAACAGTGTTCATACTCTTGAAATTTGTTCATGCTGCTGTTAACATTTTGTTGCATTTTTTGTTAATTAACAAATCAAATGAAATAAATTTTGTTATTGGGTTGGTCCAATTGTCTAAGTAAATAGCTGTTGTTGAAAAAAAAATGTGATGGCCTTTCATATCCACATTGGTGCAATAGAATTGGTGAAGTCATTCTAGTTCATTCTGCTGTTCTTATATTTCATTCATGTCTCCGGAAATTGTGGCTGATACAAATCACGTTTAATTATTGATTTCTCTCTCTCTCTCTCTCTCTATTTGATTATCTTGCTTGTTGTTGGGGTCCATTAAATATTTTCATCATTCATTATCTACAACTTGAAATCCTATATGCAGGTCCTCCAAAACTATGAAGATATACTACGGAAGAACCAATTTTTAGAGGACAAGGGGAAGTTAAAGAGCATTCTTACTGGACTAATTCAGGGTTTATCATTGTTGCCAAATAATGAGGAAGAAGATCGCCTGACAACTAAAAATGTATGTACTGATGAACAAATTGCTAAAGCAAATATTTGGTCTATTAGTTTCTCCTTTAAGTTGAATGTTGAAAGCTAGGTCTGACTTGGTTGCATTGCCAGTTTTAACTTTGCCTGAAAAGAAGCCGATATTCTTCATTCGTATTTGAGTTAATGAAGAATATATAGATATGGCTATATGCTTTTTGAGTCAAATATGATAGTGAATACTACTATGAGACAACTATGTATGTGGACTGTAGCCACAGTCTTGATCTAACTTGTGTGGGTTGTGACAATCAAAAATTTACTGCTGCTTTGTTATGCTTACCTAGGTGACGATAAGGACATCTTTCCGATATTTGCACTTGATCTTTTCTGTCTTTTTCAATGCATATTACTGACATTTAATAAATACCAATTTTTTTCTCATCAGTCTTTCCCATTACCTTATAATTGTATGATGACCACACTTTAAAATTTGCAAATCATAAGGTGTGTAATCCCCAATAAATACAAAAGCGGTGTATGCAAGAATTTACATAGAATGCCTTCAGACTCTTACCAAATGTTGAAGATTTCTACAAGAGAATGGAAAAACACATTTTATTTCTTCCGCTTCCTTTGTAATTGTATTCTCACGCTCTTCTAAGAAAAATAAGTTATTATTCTTAATTCAGTCACATACAGAAGTCACACACACACATGTATACTTGTATATGTATTGGCCTATTTGATATTGTAGTAACACAATGCTTGAGTATCTCTAGAGATATCTATTTCACGAAATTTCCCTTGTTGATGTCTTCTAGGGTAAGTGTTAGTCTGTTGCTTTTCAAGTTGGGGCTTTAGATTGGTACCTAATTTAAGTTGATCTTTGCAGGATATTCTAGCTCATGACATTCTTCATGCTTTTGAGCCTGAGGTTCACAGAAAGCCTATTGGTGAGTGCCAAAATCTTTTGACTGCATTATATGTATAACTGGTTGTCTACGCGATACCTTTACTATTTCCCTTCTCTGTTCCTTCAATATTGTTTCATGCTGTTGCATTTATCAGAAACCTAGTATTTAGTATGAAAATTCGCTCTTTCTCTCTCCCCTCTCACTCTATTACAGCACACACATTAATTGAATAGTGGCCGGGTATCACAAATGGGAATTAGCAATAAACTCTTACTGTCATGAACTAGTGATTTTGGTTGATTTCGTTCCGCCTTTCGTCCTAAGCGTAGGTGGCAGAAAAATAATTACACATTCATGCTTATCATTCAGTTCCTTTGATTTTCTTTCAAATCCTATATTGACAATTTGACAACTTGTTATTACATAAACTGGGCTGGAACTTTGACTACTTTTTAAGTTTGAAGATGATGCGTGTACAGCATCTTATGATTCCTTTTTCTGAAAGCTCCTTAGATAAAAATTTAAAATTGGATCATATATAATTAAGAACAGGGTCTGCTATCAATTTCCTGCAAAATTATGTCAACTTAGATATTCACAAGGGAGCATAAAATTTTGTTTTGAAATTCGGTTGTACTATGCCCGAATTTTGTTGAGATTCTACACAGCTCCTTCATCATGACCAAAATTCACAATTGCACCTCAATCTGTGTCACTCACAATGAAAACTGCTGGATCCGCCACAAAAGTATAACTTGATTTTGTTTTTCTGTTTTTTTGTTTTTTTTTTTTTGGGGGGGGGGGGGGGGGGGGGGGGCTGTCTTTAAAGACAGTATGGTGCATCAAGTTGCAGGGGGAATTCCTAGCCCTTCGTAACTTGGTCTTAAGTTTGTCCCTTATAGCATTTGGCATGTTTTATTATTGTAATTTTAATTATGAAAAATAAATTTTTGATGGATACTCACAATTCTTTGATGCCATGTTTGGCAGGGCTTACTGACCTTGTCAAGAAATCAAAGAATCTTTTGCCCATTCTAGTTGGTCGTTTCCAGGATTTCATGCCATTAATGCATACCACCTCCCAGCTGGATGCACAATCATGTGATTGTCTGCAATTTATTCTCCAGAGCATAGATCTCATAGTCAGGTTTTTGGTTTGTGGAAGTGAACCAGATCCACAAATTCTCCCAACTAGTCAGAAGCCTGATGTGACTACATATGATCCTCTTATATCACCAATGATGCTAAAAAAGTTGTGGGATCTCTATCCCCTAAACCTTGTACATCTTACAGGAAAGGTATTCTGTAGCTTCTAAATTCCTTTCATCCCGTATGAGGGGTTCTCTACACCTGAAAATTTGTTTGCTGAATTCTCTTCAGGGTGAAACACCTTTTCAGGCTTACTTCATTTGCGTAACCTTATATAGGCCCATATTGGTGTGTCATAAGCAATAATTTATACACACACCTTTTGAGTAAACTTACGTAGGCCCATATTGGTGTGGCATAACCAAATAATTTCCTGAAAATGCTTTATGTTTTACTTTGTGGCATCTTTTATGTTGTATAATTAGTGGCTATTTTCTACAGCTGCTACTTTTTGGTGGTTCTAAATTATAGTTATCTTCTTTTCCTAATTATTGGTTTTAGTGATCAAGATCATCAATGATACTTCCTTTTTAGGAACATAAACCTCTTATTTTTTTTTTTTTAATGCCTCGCAGGATGACGATCGGATCTTTATGCTAAATACAGTGATTACCAAAATATATTTGCAGTTGAGTAACTGGAACTATTCTCCCTCTGCTTTGTTGGAAAAGTTTCTGGAATTCATTGAAAGTTCACTATCTATAAAGGTTTGCTAATGGACTTCTATTGTTTTAGTTTACGGAGGTAGAAAAATCATTAAGGTTTTCATGTGGTAACGCACACATAAACCAAGGCCTAAGTAGAAAGAATATAGTTGATGATTACCATGAAACACCTTTTTTTCATCATGTGGTTCCTTGTCATTTGCATGACATGAACTATAATGCAATTTAACAAATGGTGGGTTGGGGGTCCATATGCATGTCTTCTACTTCATCATAGCTGTTCTGCTCTATATCTCTCAAAGTGTCAAATATTTTATTTCATTTATGTTATAAATATTTATTTGCAGATACATACTGGGAAAGTTTTTCATGAGAAACACTTGCTTCCACTTATTCCATTCATTCCAAAACTAACGATGCAAATTTCTGGTGACTGGAAGTCTCGTGTTCTTCAGGTGTGCAATTAAATATTTAGTTGTTTGATTGCTATCTGATTGTTCATCAACGTTCTTTATCTTATAAGCTTTAATCTAGTGATCTATTAAATTTTAGCCTTCATTATTTCGTTTGTTCTGGACTTACATTCCAAGAATGATGATCTTCAAAGATGTAGCATTGCCATTGCAGGCTTTCACTCAGGTTTTCAAGAACTGCAATCCAGAGTCTTCAATGAAATTAGCTTGCCTTTCTGCAATTCAGGAAATGCTTACTCCTGTAAGATATCTATTTTTCTTTAATCAATCTAGGATTGTTTTGACATTTGGAATATTTAGATTGCATTTAGATGTATTGTAATTTGTCAAGTTTAATGTTTTTCAATATAATGCCCAATCTGTAAACCTGAATTTATGAGATTGATCATTTATATTTTGTTTTCGGCTTCCTATTCCTGTGCTAGTACTGTAACAAATTTGTCCAAAGCTCGTGGATCCAAGTAATTTGAAGAACCAATTAGAATAAATCTGAAAAAATCCCCAGAATTGAAGTAATGCAGAGACCAGATGCTTACTTCTCTATAACTCCAAGCTCATGGTACTATGCATGAGCTTCAGTGTCTTGAACAAGATATCCATGACAAAATTTTGGATGATGGTTGTACCATTTTGTTACATATGGACATCGGAATGTTGTACCTTTATCACCTAGCATCCGTAAGCAATCTTTGAATTTTCATGTTTTCTTAGGAATATGTTTTCCGTAGAGTGAGATAGGTCCTCTTCTATCCCTTGTTCATTAAAGGCAGTTCCTTGTCTCGCTTAGTCAACTTCCTCTGTCCAGCTGATTAAGTCCTTTTCCCATGTTCATTTGGACTCCTGTATGACTTAGCAAAGGGTTTAAGAAAGGATAGTATACAAATTATCAAAATATCAAAATATTATTGCATAATATAAACACAACTTTTAATGAGGTCATTGCAGTTACATTTGTTGCATTTATGTTCGAAAACTTTTATAACCTTTTACTTATTCAAAGTAATAATGAAATTCTGGAAGTTTTCTGTGGTTTAACATCTATTAGCAAGATCTTTTGAGACTGACAAAAGACATGATAAGCTTTCTCTCTTTGCCGATCAGATTTGGCCCATATCTTAAGTTATGATGTATAGCCATATTGATCTGAATTTTAAGGTCAGCCATAAGTTTAACGACATATTCCCATATACAGCTTTACCATGGCAAGTAGCAGTGCAGTCTACATAAAAGATACATGTTATTTCTCATGAATTAATTATTTTGTATATTATAATATTTCAATGCAATGATTATACTCTTTTATGGGTTTATTGAGTTACTCTCCCTCTGGTAGAATCTATTACAGTAAAATTGGTTGATTTCTGCCAGTGGTTTCTTTAAGGGAATTGTGCACTAAAATTATCTGTGCAACAGGAAAGCTGGGTTTACCTAGATGCAAGTGATCCTGCAATGTTATACTATCAAATTGTTTGGATACAAGAACTTCCTTTATTGCTAATTTTGTTGGATGACAAAAATCCATCAAGTTCCAAGGTATTTTCTGGTGTTACTGTACTTGTTTGGACATTCTGTTATGTATGCATTATCCTATAAAAAGTTTTATGTCGCATTCCAAGTATACTCTATTGATGATTATTCTTTTTGCAGGCTGTGTTGAACCTTATACTTTGCGTAGGAAAAGCTGCTCCAGTGAACTCTCCATTCTCTCAAGAGTTTGACAATATGCAGTACAGTTTAAGAAGTTTTTTCAGCACAGAAATTGATGGAGGTAAGAACTGTTGGTTGTTTCTACCTTTCTCATTGAATTACATTTTCTATATTTATAAAACTATTCTCTTTTGCAGTCATATGCTATGGTCCATTCATAAGGCTTGTTGCAGATATTCAAGAGCTTGCCGTTTGTTGCCTTTATTATTTCTCCTTCATCAACTCCCAGCTTTTGCAGTCTCTAGTTTCATGTTGCTTATGTAAGTGCAACTGGTGGTTTCTTTAGAAGTATATGTCCCTTGGTCATACTCTACTTCAATTCTTTTGAGAATAATTTTTTTTTTTTTTTCCTGTTCAGATTATATTCTAGTAAAGATTTGGTAGATGCCCATTTCCTTTCAGTCTAGTTGCGTATATATTTTGAAAAACTAAAGGAAGCATGCCTGATCTAGATTGTACGCAATTTTAATGCCCCGTCTGCATGCCCCCTCGTAATTAGTAGAAAAATATGGTTCTACAAAAGAGCTATTTTCCAATCTAGAAATGCCAAAGAAATAAAAATTATTTGAATGCAAACCTCGTGATCATCTCGTTACATATATGTGAGGTATTTCAGCTTTCATGCTATGCAAAGTGGTTCACGCTTATCTATGTATGGTCACTTTCTTTATTTATAAGGGAAAACTTTGAATCATAGATAGATGGTACTTTTACATCATGGATCTGAAAAAAAAATTCTACTATAAGCATCATGATAAATGTTAAAGTCTAAGGAAGAATAGAAAGTTATTTATGGATTCTCCTGTCAATCTACTGCAGGTAATGATCTTGAGCAATCCATGATATTCCGTATCATTGAAGTACTGCATTCTGCCTTTAGAGCTGGACATATCCAAGTTGCAGATTATTCAAGTTTTCTTGTCACTTTACTCTCGCAGTTCCAAGTTCATCCTGGTACCTCTGCGATAAATTCTGTAGCATCTAAATTCTGCTGTGTTATTGCGTTTAAATCCATATTTTCTTTGTTACCTTGTGAATTGATTGCATGTTAAAATAGGGTATTTACTGTGTGAGCTCGATATGTTTGGTTTATAAAATCATGCTTACTGTTATGTCAATTTTTACTTGGTCTTTATGCTGCTAATCTGACAGAATACCTATGCACCACCTTTCCTTTTCTTATTTATATTAATTTTATGTGGTATTATTATTATTATTGTTATTATTATTAAATTTTTTTTTGAGGGGGGAGGGGGAGCAGTCATTGGTTGTTTGGGAGGTAGTTTCTTAAAAATCATGCATCTTAGAGAAACTATAAACTCCTATATACTGAGTAAATTATTTTTGGTGAGTAATATTTGAAACCAGATAAAAGGTTTGCATATTCCTCTTGAAGCAGTCAATAGTTTGTTTTAAACCGGATCTTGCTAGCATAAAACCAACAGTTATTCTATTTTCTGTTGATTTTATTTTGATTTATTCCTTGAGATTATTATAGAGGCATTTGGATTGTTTTGCAGAGAAAACCTCTCCTGATATGGCATATGATGGGAAGTCAAATTGGAGGACATTTAAATCTGTAACTAGTGTTGTCTGCACATCTTTGTCACAGATTGGTGATGATTATCTTGTTTTTCAGATGCTGGAGAAAATTATTGTTGATCAGATGGTATGTTCCATGACTATCAACTTAGATCATAATCTTTTTTCTAAATATTTGTTGGTGAATTTTTCTTTCCTTGTTAATTTTTTAATAATGTTCACATATCCTGTTCGTCACCTTTTTCTTGATATTATCCATGCCTATCAATTGTAGTATTGAATAGAAAAAGTTCATAAATTTTCTAACTTCAACTACTATGCTTTCAGTGTGGCAAAATACCGACGGACAATAAGTGTGCCTTTCTCAGATTGCTCGTTACACTAGACTCCAGACCAACAAGACTTTCTGATCAGAGCATTGTCAGCATAAGCTATGTCCTTCCACAGTACTTGGTCGATATTGTATCCGTGAGTATTTACCTTTCTTAATTTATCCTTATCCTATGTATGTCAGAATCAATATGTTTTTACTTGCTTCTGTCAGTACAACTCATTTTCTTCACTTCAACCCTGTCATTTTGTTGCAGAATAGTGAGGAATTTGATCACGAGTCAACTTCTGTAATCAATGCAAAAAGAAGACAATATTATATGTTACCATCCTTTTATCTATTTCATAGGAGCAGAAGACTATTAACTCTTGTGTTAGGTGTGATGGGAACTTGGGTTTCAAATGTTAGTCCGTCACTTGGTTCAGATCATCATAACCCCTCAATTGATCGTTCAACGAGGGTGTGTGCCATTGCCTCTGTACTCCTTCATATGTATAATGATGTCAAGATCCAACAAGTTCTGTTGTCGTGCAAGATTGAAATAGAGAATTTGTTACAGAATTTGCTCAATCTTCTGGTAAGGATATATCTTCTCTTTACCCGTGTTCTGCTTGGTTAGGATTATACAGCCTTGTTTTATTGTATTGGATAAGTGTAATGCATTAGTTAGTTTGTGCACCATAACCAGTACCACATTACTCTTTTACAGTCTTCGAAAGTGATAAACTTGAACTTGGAGGAAAGACACAAAATTCGAAGTGCATATGATAGATTAAGAGCTATTGCCAATAAAGAAGTGGTGGGACACTCATAACTTGGAAGACGCGATAAAGTAAGTCTTCTCTATTTAAATTTACGATCATGGATTTGGAACTTAATAGTATTATTCATTTTGAGATTCGTTGATGCTTACCTGTTATTCATTATGAGATTGGTTGATGCTTACCTGTATTATGCTTTTGATTGCAGAATAGGATGCAACATTCTTCTAGAAACAGATGATGTCAATCGAAAGCACAGGCAGGTGTTTTTTTTTTTTTGGGGTGGCAATATTTGAAGCAAAATAGACGAGAAAAAGCTCTTGCACTGAACAAAATGATATCTATTTGTCAAGTGAGCCTCTTCCTAATTTCATATAATCATTTTTCCGCAAATAGATAGTTTTTGGCCATATCTTTTGTTTCGTCACCTTTATCAATTTGCGCGGAACTATATATCGGATTAGTCTCTTTGCTTTTCTCGTTTGAACCGCAATCTTGTTCTAACACACATCATTTCCGTGGCAGCAAATAATTTTCTGTAAACTTGGAGATGACACATTATACATTATCAGTGCCCTCAAAGCGGCATACTTTACGAAACCGATTGCAATTTCTGTCCATATTCAACCTTCGCCTTCAACATCTGCAGTTTTGTATGTTTAGCAGATGATCTAGCTCTTTTGTAACTCTTCTTATGTAGGAAATAAAGCAGCAGAAGATTTTGGTACAGTTAATTTACAAATTGCATTTAGGAGAATGTTTTTATAAATTTGAATTTTTTGGGCCCTGATTTGAATTTCAAAGATTTGATTCGATTTAAATACTGATCCGTTAAAGATTTGACCCCATTAATATATTTAGTATAACATATCCGTTGAAGATTAAAGTCCATTAATAACTATGGCATATATACATAATCTTATAATTATAAAAGCAACATTAATATAGTTTTATGGTTGATCAAATAAATAAAAGGTGTCAGTTTTTAACAACGTAAGATAAAATATATATAAAGAATATTATTTTTATTAACGAAAGCAACATTAATATTATTTTATTTCCGATCAAATAAAAGGTGCCTATAATTTTATTCTTGGTATCATATTCATACCTTGATTCTCAATTAACATAAATTAATTGTGATAAATTATCGATGCTGTTGTTTCTAGATAAGATCTGATAAATATTCCAAAACAAATAGTTCAAAAGGTCGATGCTTCAACGTTGAAGCCCTGTGAAAAATAAAGTTTGAACTTGTAACTTGTAAGTTGAGACAAAAAAGTATACTCCCTCTTTCTGATTTATTTTGCCTCCTTTGTTACTCGATTAGATATTTTAATCTTTTAAGTGACTTATCATATTAAATTATTCACATTTGTGATGTAATAAATATTTTAAATATTAATACATATGATTTTAATACATAACATTGATATGATATTATCAACTTATTAGCGAAATTAATTATATCATTTATTATTATTTTTTTATAATTTTAATCAAATTAACCAATTGATCGCATAAAGGGGGCAAAATAAATGGGAGTCTATAAGTAATTGGATCATGCAACGGGCTTAAATACAACCCATATCTGAATCTGATTAAAATAAATGAATATAAGTCTAGTCTGATCCGACCTAAACCCGACCCTTAAGGGCCCTAGCACGAACTGAATTGGAAATGCTGGTCCTCAAGCCCAACAACAATTTACGCCGCGGGTGCAATTATTGAAGATTTGAAGTGCTTTCGCCCAAATTCCTTTTGGCGGGAAATCAAACAGAGGACTAATTTTCACAGCTGGGGTTTATTCTCTCCATCAATCGTCAAGCAAAGCAAAGGAGATGATGAAAAGAGAAGGAATGCAACCAAAGTTGAGCGCCTTCTTCAAACCCGTTCAGAAATCTCCCGATCCATCTCCATCTTCCAACGATTTATTAGGGTTTGAATCTGAAAAATTAACAAATGAACCAGAGATGACCGTCACCTACAAACGCAAGATTTCAAACCTAAACAGGTAATTATTGATTTATTTCAGCTATGAATTGATTTAAACTGGTAAAATAAAGAAATATTTGGATGATTGGTCTTATGTTGGTTTCAATTGGTTGTGTTAGCAATCGATTATTTCCTATACATAATTTTATATGGATTTTTCCTTGTATTCTCATATTTATAACTCAGTTCGGCGAAGATTTTCTTTCCTCTTCTGATGTTATTAATTTTATGTGATTTTTGTTTATTTTTAATAATTAGTCTGAATTTATGTTTATTTCTTTACTCCGAAAAAGTCTAGTTGATTGGAATCATTGGTTACTCGGGGTATATTTTCTTCATTCTGTTAAAGTCATAATTTCATTTATTTTTCCTTTGTAGTAAAATTGATTGTGGATTGAATAGCAACACGTCAAAGGAACATGAACATAAAGAAGAACTGCCTCAATCGAAGCAAGCTAAGTGTAATAAAGTTCTGAATAAGAAGAGAAATTATGCCCAGTTACATTTGGAGTTTGGTCAGTCTGATTTTCTGTTGCATACATGTACAACATGTGGATTCAAGTATGCTACTGGTGAAGAAGGTGATGAAAAGGTTCACAAGACCTTCCACAAGAATTACACCCATGGGATCCCTTTTAAGGTACTCGACTAATTTTGTGCTCACCATTTTGGTATTGTTCGTATGTTTGATAGTTATATCATTATTTGATTCTAAGGGATGGCGTAGTGAGAAGATTGTTGATGCACTTGAAAATGGGCGCATTATTTTGGTGCAAGATGGTGATCCTCCTGCTCAGCAAAACAAGGTACTATTCTAATATAATATTGGTTTCAGTTTCTCCATTTTCGAGAGATTTGGTGGTAAATCTTGTTAAACTATAGGTTAAGGATGTTGTGCATGTGATGGAAATGGAGCTTGGAGATGGTTGGATACTTGATAAGCAGTGTAAGGTTGCAAAATTTTCCTATAATACTCTCAGTATCTTTTGCTTTTCGCTTAGTTTATCAAGTATACTTGAAAGTTTAATTCTGCTTATATGCCCACTTACAGTTGATCAAATCTTCATTACTCAAGGATCACTGATTTTTTTCGTGTTCTATATCTTTTTATTTCCCAGATATTTCCTCCTTTCCTGATTTATATATGAAGTGTAAAAGTCCCCGTTTCTCTTATTTATAAAATGAATTTTAGAGTGAATCAGCCTGATGGCTGATTTCTTGTTGTATCAGGTATATCTGTTTATTTCATCACAAAGAGTATCTGGATGCCTAGTTGTTGAACCAATAGAAAAGGCTTATAAGATTCTCTCAAGTCCAATGGGTGAAAAAGACGATAATGTGTTTCCAAAAGAAAAAAGGAACTCAACTCTTCAATTTGGAAGTGTTAGTTTCCAGAGGGAAATCATGAAAAGGGATTTTGTCAAAAGTCCCAAAGAAGCAAGCCATGGTGGGGCCATTGTGTGTGGCGATGAGGCTGTGCCAGCTGTTTGCGGTATAAGAGCCATTTGGGTCACTCCTTCTAACAGGAGGAAGCACATAGCCAGTAATCTACTTGATGCGGCGAGGTAAGTGTATAAGTAACTATAGCTCCTTTCTCATCAGTTGCCTGTTTATTTAATTACCAAAAATGAAAGAGATTATTTGTTAAGTGGAAAGCTTACATTTTCTTCTTTCTACCAATGAAAAGTACATTGAAAGACAAAGTTTTTGTGTATTTTTATCATCTAACTACAAATGTGAATCCATATGTTGAAGCAACTGAAAATTTTGAATAAATGTCCTATCTTCTATAGGCATCTTACTGAATTATAGTACTTGATGTGAAATCTTCGGTTTTTCCATCTCCCTGTAAGTGAACAAAGGTTTTGAAATCTTTTTCGTAACTATATGTGGCAAACTTTTATTTAATTATAGGAAGAATTTCTGCAAAGGCTTGCTTCTGGATCGTACACAATTAGCATTTTCTCCACCAACAGCACTTGGAAAGGCATTGATATCCAGTTATACAAGAACAAGTTCGTTTTTGGTCTACACAACGGGTACTAATGGTTAGAGCCTCTTCTGATTATATCCGGCTCTGCAATTTTAGCATATTTATACATTAGGATGAAATAAAAATTACATTTTTTTTTACATGGATACAACACATTGATTATGAGATTTCCAAAAATCTTCTATGTGATTCATCGAAATAATTATTTTAAACCTCTGACCACAGGTTTACAATTATTATCATCAATGTTTTTTTTATTTATTTTTGTCTAATGTATGTTTGTGTGCGTACATATATATTAACATTTTATGATAGTTAGAAGTAGGATCCTATTCTTTGTTGCTATATGGTAAAGTCCAATTGACATTGGCTGGCAGCTCAAACAAAAGCCAGAATTTGATTCAATTGTTGTCTCCAATTTATCCATCTGATTATTGAAAATAAGATCAGAAAACAAATTATATAGTCTTTACAAAATTCCACTAAATTGCTATTTGTGCTATTAAAGTGAGTATGCCTAACTATTTTTATTTATTAAGCTAAATTTCTACTTTCAGTATAAAATAAAAAGACCCCAAAAAGAAAGTGCGCAGTCCACATTTCCCTGTGGTCCACCTTTTTCCATGCAAGTTTCTTACGATTCTTCAAAAATACCTACCTATTATGGCATAATTGAAGCCTATTATCTTCTTTTTTTACTAAAGAGGCAATTTTGATCATGATAAGTTGAAAGAAATTTACAAGCAATAACTTCTTGTGTTCATTTGCACATGGATTGGTGATGCACATGTCATGTTTGTTAGCATAAAGAGATTTAAAGGAAGATGTGGTTATGATATTTTAGATGGAGTAATTTTTTAACAAACAAAAAATAAAAATGTTTAACATGTCATTTCGTTTCATTTTCAAGGTATTACTGTTTCAGTTTGACCTAATAACTGGAAAATGGAGAAGTATTTTTTTCGTGGAAACTAGAATGAAAATAGAGAGGAAAGTTGTATTTCTTTCCATTAGAAAAATTGAACCGTGTAATGTGTCTTTCCAATTTCAAGTCAATCTAGACTTTTAATGAAATAAGGAAATTAGAGGGTAATTTCGTCCATAATAATCCAAAGCACCGCGACAGAAAAGCGTATCTTTATACTTATATCATATATCAATGGCGCCAGAACGGGGGCAAAATAGGAAATCGAGAAGTTGGAGCAGTTACGCGCTTTGGCTTACAGAACACTTGTACACCACAGTATTGCTTGGAGTCCAAGTAACTATCAAAAAGCGTCTTCTAGAAGCTACTCTGCCACACACGATATTGGCATTTTTGGATAATTAAATACCCGAAGTGCCCCCACCGCTATATTTTAATTCCACTTTTATCGCCCTAAACCCCACCTATATAAAATCTCTATCCTCTTTTGAAAGACCCTTCATTTTCTCTCTGTTTTTTTTCTTTTTATTATTTCCTTTCCGTTACTAGTAGACGCTATGGTGGAGGGTGGCGGAGGGCCGGCTTTTCCGGTGGTTTTCTACGACGGCGAAAGGGAGATGAACATCGGTAGTGTCAACATCAACCCGTCGCTGGTGTACAAGACGTTTCAATTGATGCTAAGCCAGAGGATCGGGATCTCGCCCAATCAAATCTCCATTTACTTAGTCGACCGAAAAAAGAGCCCTAGTTCGCCGTTCATGGATGAGCGCCGACGACTTCCAATCACCGGCAAGGTCAATTTCGCCACAATTTGTCGCCAGAAGGACTGCTATTTTCTCGTCGTCTTGAAAAGGTCAAGGAAATCGAGGAACAGAAAGGAGAGGATAATCAACGGCCGTCGCCTTGAATTCTCCGATTCCTCGCCGGAGAATGAGTATTCTCCACCGTCGATGCATCCGGTGCCTGAAAATCTGATACTGCTTAGGAGAAATCAACCGCCGTTTTGTGATCAGATTTCGGGGTCAGAGCTGGCTGATATAAATTACCGATTGCAGAACTTGAGGTTTCACAGAGAGAATTATCAGACGGCAATGGCTAAAGGAATCGTCAATTCGCCGGGTATCGGTTCGGGTCACGGGTTTGACCTGAATACCATTCCGATAGTGGATCCGTTCCCGACTCTAGATGATTTACACCAGGTTCCTGTAGGTTCGAATATGATAATGACGACTAAAAATGGAACACAGAAGATTTTCTGTGAAGATTGTGAGAATTCGAAGGACGGCAACACCACGTCGTTTCATCCATGCGTTAATGATGCAGTGGTTACTAGATTGACTAAACGATTGAGGCCAATTAGTCGGCCAGATAAACAGCGTCGTTGAGTCCTCTTATCTTGAATTCTGGAAATATGGATTGAAAAGGTCAAGAACCAAGTTTTTCTTGTATTTTGGGTGGTAATCTGCTGTTTAGTGGCGCGTGATAACACGAGAGGTATATAGGTATACCCTA
This sequence comes from Penstemon barbatus, assembly GCA_003313485.2. Classification (NCBI taxonomy): domain Eukaryota; kingdom Viridiplantae; phylum Streptophyta; class Magnoliopsida; order Lamiales; family Plantaginaceae; genus Penstemon; species Penstemon barbatus. The sequence goes on from CM064882.1 coordinate 5,718,763, forward strand.
TAGTTTAGTAAATTTAGGCACTAGAGAATTCATGTGGAGTACATGATGCTATTGAAATGGACCAGCTTAATTTGCCTTGGCAACAGAAAGAGGAGCCAGTGGTTTTGGCACCAGAATGCTGTTAGAGTTTGTTTGATTGATTGGTCATCTAATTGAGGGGGATTAAATTTGCAAATGGGTCCTTGGTTTTGGGCCATATTTTGTTTCGTAGATCGATCTTGGCGTTAGCATTACATAATTGTGAGTAATCTTTTCCCATTTCAGCAGCCAATATGTTAATTTTGTTTCCGCTCTAGACATGGGTTAAAATTCCATTTCTTGTAATGGTTTTGTTATATATGTTTTGATGGATGAAATATTAGCAACTTTTAAAATATTTTTCGGAATGATAAGAAGAATTATGAATGGAAGAAATACGTTGAAGCACATCATTTTGTTGATTTGATTCATTAACTTTGTATGTATGATTGGTAGAATTGTAGTTCATCTTCCTCTGTTTGTTAAGAAATTTACCACTTTTTATTGCTTATTCCACACGTATTTTGTTAGTATTAAATAGTTTAATGGATGTAGACCAGTATTGAATTTAGTTTAGTACTTTTGAATGACCTTTCAGTTTTAACTTGTGAGGGCCTGCTTGCCATGGTTTTCTTTCAAAATATATGTAAAATAATTTGACTTAAACAAGACCTTGATCCAGACTATCCTTTTTTATGTCAAATGAATTTGAACAAGACCTTCATAACCACTATTTTTTTTGGGGATTTTTGCACGTCACGCCCCAAAAAGGTTTTATTTTCATATTTTTCTCCCTATAATTGAAAAAACATGACAGTGTCCCTTAGAAGTTTTGACAAATTAGTGCCCTTTGCCTCTTGATTATTTTTAAGTAATTTTTAAGGACAAAAACATCACTCAGGGGGTTTTGTGCAATAACAAAAAACTTTTAGGGGATACACAAAATTTTAAAATATTCAAATGTGACTTGCAATTTGAAAAATTAAAAAATATTTAATTATATTTTGTACAAAAATTCAAATTAAAAATTTTTTTTTAACGAAATTTTCAATAGTCTTAATTGTTTATTTATTTATTTACTTATTTACAAATAAATCATCTCTATACTAAAAATATTTTTAATCAAATCAAAGAAATTTGAAAGTAAATAATTAAAATAAAAAATATGTTATAAGATTAAAATTAAAGTACGATGTGATTATCAAGGTAAGAAATTCTATGAAAATGTGCTTTGAAATGTAAATATTCTAATAACTTAAATAATAATATTTTGTGTACTTAACCCCCAAAAGATTAAAATTATTGTACTAAATCCCAAATTAAATTTCTACCCTTTGAAATCCAACAAATTATTGATCAAGGGACAAAGTGCACTCACTTAGCAACTTCTAGGAGGTACTGTCATGTTTTTTCAATCATAAAGGAGAAAGTGCAAAAATGAAATTTTTCTGTGGAAAACGTGCAAAAATCCCTTTTTCTTTATGCAAGTGAATTTGAATGATATTTTGCTTGAATGGAATATAAATTGTTAGAAGTGAAAGCAATTAGAGCAAATCGCTTTTCTAGTTTTTTTCCGCTCTTGTTTGTCGTCCCACAACAGGATTTTTGGAACTTGACCTGCCAACGGTGACTCAACAAACGATTGAGGAGAGTTGGGACCCTTAATCAAATCTTTCGAGTAAAAATGCTAAGATGTAATAAGAAATATGTTTGTGTTTGAATGAAAGTTATATATTTAACATTGTTAGTAGTCCGAATGATTTTTTCTTTTTCTAATGACGATGAGTAGAATACTATAAACGAAAAAGTATGTTATGTTAATTATTATTTTTATCATTACTTGTATTTCATTATTAATCCAATTTGTCCCTATCATAAATTTTCTCTCACCATAAGCTACACTAATTACTCTGGATTGTATTTGATTTATAATTTGTCGCATATGTGCATGCTTATGATAAAAAAATTATCATACTTACATACATGTAGGGTTTATTTATCGCTTTTCATTAAAAGTTATTTCAAAGTCAAATAAACAATTATTTTTATTTTAAAAGATAGACTTATAACTCTCTCTCAGTATTTAAATATAAATTTCTCTAAAAATTATATTGTATAATATTTTGTTTTATAAAAAAGTCCTACTACATAATTTCTATTTTAAAACTTATATCATACAATAAATTTTGATTTAACTTAAAGTAATTCATCTCTCAATTTATTTCCAAGAATTTAAATAAATAATTTTTTTTGAGCACACGAAAATCAAAATCGCTTATTGCAGAAATTCCTACGTGGGACTAATTCCTTCCGCTAAACGACAGCATATGTCCAAATAATATGTATTCATGTTTATTTTATTTCTAAATTTAAAAATTAGTATAATATTGTTAATGGTAGTCAACAAAGAATACATTGGGCATGTTTGTTTGGTGTTTCGGAAAGTAGTTTGGGAGAGTGGTGGAGGTTTGTCTCGATCTGCGTAATGTTGTTTGTTTGAGTTTTAAGAGAGTGATTTGAGAAATAAAGTAGGTATAGGTTTTTTTTGGAATAGTTAGTTTGTAGGTGTAAGACTTTATGTTAAATCATGTTTGTTGTGAGATAAATTGTGTAAGAGATAAGTTACTTTATGTCAAATCATAGTAGAGTTTGTATAGGTTTTGTTTAGAGATAAGAAAATTATCGTTTGTTTGAATTTTGAGAGAGTAGTTTGAGAAAAGTTTGTTTGGCATTTTCCAAACACGAAAAAAAAATTTTGGGAAACGCCAAACGAACAGGTCCATTCTTTCTCAAATGTTTGACTGTACCAATAATATTTTTTTCCCATTAAAGATTTTCATTCTTTTCCCAAACATAACTGTCTCTTTCCCCATTTTCCACCATCCCCAACCAAACACACCCAAAATTAATTAAATAAATAAAAAAAGGGAAATGTACAGAGTGGCGTAGTGGTGGAGATAATCTCCGATCATTAAGGTCCCCGAGTAACAGTCGTGGCACTGAACCCTGTACCACCAAATACTCGTGCTTTACTCACGTGACACCCCCCCCCCCCCCCCCAACACACACACACACTTTTTACTTTACCTTTTCCGTTTCTCCCCCCTCTTTCTTTTTACTCGCAGAAGCGTCATTTTTTTTTAACCATTTACTAAAATTTCTCTCTCACACACAAACACACACACACGGAAAAACAAAGCCAGAAATGGAGGATTATTTTGGTGCTGAAAATTTGGAAGATGGAGAGCTATGGCTTCCCTCTGATTTCTTCTCCACTGATGAAGTTCATCATGAAGTCTCCACTAATTTCAATTGCTCTACTTTCTCAAATGCAAAACCCTATTGCATGAATCAGTTTTCTAATTCTTCATCCCCTTTTCTCGAGCGCCATTACCCCCATCACTATTCGGAACCTCTTCCAGCTTTACAGGTAGGTGAATGCATGCATGCATCACCGTTTAATTTCTACATTTAAAATATTACTGAAACCCTAGCATTTAACTATAATTTTGTTTTTCCGGGTCTAAATCAGCGATTTAGGCCGGCGGATCGGGTCGGGTATGCCGGTGATGGTGCTCATGATTTCTGTGGCGGAGGAACCGGAATTAGCTTGACCGGGAGCTCGCCGATTAATCGATATCAGCGCCTGAACCCGGTTGAGTTGTCATTTTCATGTCAGTTTTGGTCAATAGTGTGTTTGGGAAAGTAAAGTAATTAAAAGTGGCGTCGTTTCGTTTTCTGCAGGTTCAGAACTTTATGGGAGAAAGAGCTTGGTCTTTACAGAATCAGCAGCAGGAAAACCGGTTTGCCCTGAACCGGGCTATGCCCGGGTTGGGAACGGGCGGTTATGGAGGAACCGGAGTCTTTCTTCCTCGTGTTTCAAGCAATAGCATTTCCACAGCCAATGTAGGAATAAATCACAACAACCACTGCTTTAGAAAGGGACAAGGTGAATTAAATTTTTAATTTTCAGTTTAAGCGGCAATGCCAAATGTCTCCAATTAGGGAAAAATAATTTAGTAGCATATTTGCTTGTTCTTTGTATATGTCAGCATTATTTTCCATATTTTTCGTAGAAATTTACCCACTTAAATCCGAGAATCGAACATAGCCTAGATGAATTACGTGACAAATGTTCTTAATAAAAAAATTTAATAATTTTCTTGTCCATGATAGTTATGATTTCAATAGATCATATATATAGACCTTGTTTTTGGCATCTTGAATTTCAACTACTTGCTTGAAGATACAAATTCAACTTAAGAAAAACAACTTGTAGGATTGCATTGAGCTTATTCATCTAATTGTTGAGATTCTTGGCAAGAGTATTGAACGCTTTAATTCTTAATTACGAACAGGCACAATTATAATGAGACATGGTAATGAAATTCTATGATCTAATATGTGACAGAAATGGTCAATAAACATGAGATTCCTCCTCGGAAGATCTTGCTCAAAAGGAAGCAAAAGGAATGCTGTGATTATGTTACTGCTTAGATGCACTTGTCCAGTTATTGGACACTTCAAAATGGTATGGGAAGAATAAGAAGTGGTCAACCGTCATAAACGCTTTTGTATTTTGTATAACCGTAGAATCGGCTACCTATGTTTGTTCGAACTATGTAAAGGGACAACATTTTCATTCTGAACTTTATGTTTGAAAGATGAAGTGTATATTGATGAACATTTGTTTCATCCTTCTTTTAGGCATCATTTGGATTGATGGGTTTGAAGGTAGGTTTAACTTGATTTTGAATGCATTTAAAATCCATAATTTGTGTTATTCTTTCAAGTGAGACGATGGATTTGAAATTCACTTAGTATCGGAGTCGTTTAAATTTTAAAATTATTCCTCGAAATCCCTACAATTACTCAATGTCCAAATGAGACCTCAGTCTTTCTTATTGGAGTTATGATGTAGTAATGCAACATAAATATTAATTAACGTATCATTCTAACCTAAACTGTGTAGAGTTAGGCCGAAGGCCTTGCCCAATTGTCCAATTACCTTGTCCTCTTGCCTTGCCCCCCTCATGCCTTTTCGACCCATCTGAAAAATTCATCTCCAACTGAAGAGCAATCAACATCCATTAATTCAACAAATCTCATTTATTTAGATTTATATTTGTTCAATTATATATGAAATTGTTCAACAAATCTCATTTATTTAATTCATGAAATTTACAAAAAAAAAAAAAAATAGCACCCGAGCCTCGGGGGGCGTTTGCCTGCCGGCAAGCAAGCAGGCAATGGTTGCCTGCCTCGAACCCCCTGCCCGCCCTGCCCCCCTTGCCCGACTAGTTACCATCATCCATATCCAATTGAATCGAGCCGGCAACCCTCCCTCATGCCCGGTTGTCGGCTCAGTTGGAGATGGCCTTATATCAGACCTGGTTTGGGGAATTACCCTAGGGAGAATGGTTTATAATTAAAGCTAAATATTTTAGCCATGAAGCAAATTCCAAAATTTGGTTGCAAGGGAGAATGGTTTATAATTATGAAACACGACTTTAAGTACTATATACTGACTAGAGAAGTTGACATGTCCTATTTACTGATGTACCCAAGATAGCGATTTTAGGAATCTTGAATTGACTTCATAGGTTTATAGGTTGGCTGACCATTCACCAGTGCTCTGTGTTCGTTGCAGTAATTTCTTTATTTCCTAGAACAGGATTGTCCTCGTTTTTGCTGTTTATTCTTGAATTTGTCTCCAGTACAATGCCTATTTATACTGTGGTTTTTCCCGGGCGTAAAAATATATATGAAATCGCTCAAATGTAGGAGTAATAATATTTTCATAAATTACCCAAAAATTTTGGTGAATTATTTGACTGTTAATTTGTTACTAAATTCAGGAGTTATTGGAATGTTAATGTCTCGTGTACTAAATATTAATTTGTTAAACACATGTATTGTCTCCGAACTTTAAAGAATTGGATCCAACTCACGTGGACGGAATTGACCAAACTTACATTAAATCCAATTCATATGGACTTAATCAATCCACGCGTGTCTAGCTAGTTGAATAGACTAGTCATTACAATATAGCGAATTCAAGTTCAAATTCATGTTTTAAGATATTATCACTTAATGTATCAGATATGCCGTGAAAAAGGTTAAGTCAGGTCTATACATGAATACCCTTGAGAAACCAAAAATTAAATTATGTATATTACAATATTTTGTACATTTTTTGCTTAACTTAAATACATACTTTCAACAAAAACTTATTTGATACATTTATCACCAATGAGTGGTGTTAACGTTTTTTATTGGTTCAAGCTTTAAGCTCAAATTGTATCGGACTTCATTATAATAACCACAACTCAAATTTATAATTCCTTTGGCTAAACTTCAAATGTGGCTCACATTTTTTATGATGTAGAGCTAGCTCACACACTAGCAAATTTTGTCCAAAAAAATTGGGCGACGTTTTTATTTAATTTATAGATAGATTTATGTTGATATCTCACCCTAGCAACCAAAATTTTGTCCCCAAGAAAAAGTTATGCGATACCAATATGATTGTGAAGGGATTTCTTCACAATATGCTTTTTTGGCCTGTTTGTTTAGCGTATCCCGAAAATTTTTTGTGGTTGGAAAATGCCAAACAAACATATTTTCTATTTTTTGAAATAAATTTTTCATCTTTTAATTTTCTCAAACTACTATCTCAAAACCCAAACAAACAACAATTTTCTTATCTCTAAACAAAACTTATACAAAATCTACTCTGATTTGACATAAAGAAATCTATCTCTTATACAATTTATCTCACAACAAGCATGATTTGACATAAAATCTTACACATCTTACACCTACAACCCAACTCTTCCAAAAAAATATATACTTACCTTATTTCTCAAACTACTCTCTAAAAATCCAAACAAAAAATATTACGCAAATCGAGATTATTTCACAAACCTCCACCACTCTCCCAAACTATTTTCCCAAACACCAAATAAACTGGCCCAACAATTGTAGTACTCAACATTATCAGGAAATAATTTCAATTTAAGTTGGGTAATAATTAAGAAGAAAGTAATTTTTATGCATAATTATTACAAAAGCATTTATAATCCCAATCCTCTATCGACTAATAAATTTATTATACCAAAAACAGTAGTTCACAAAATCAACAAAATTTATTGTTATAAAAAATAAAATCAACAAAACTAGCATTAAATTAACCTAAAGCCCAAATTTAATCTGTTCACAATTATTTTTGTATTATGTAAACAAGATATTAAGAAAGACAAAAGATAAAAGATAATATATATGTCACTCTTTCTATTTTTATGTTGAATTTGTGGGTGTGTGTGGATGGGTTTTGGCCCGGTCTCGCGGGTCTCGCGAGACCGAGTCAAAACCCTTTCAAATGAGTTTTCGTCAAACCCATAAAACCATCAAAAACTTATTCAGAAACTCACACTCAAATTCTTCAGACCTATAAAATATTGATTTGACACCTACCACCTACTTTTTCTCCCAATTCTTACTAAAAAACACATTGATTTGACACCTATCACCTACTTTTTCCCCTAAACCCCAACATCCAAACCCAATCCAAGTGGAGTTTCAACTTATTCAAACCACAAAATCCAAGAATCAAAACTCATCCAAATGAAGTCTCCCCAAATCAATTTTTTTAAATCGAAACCCGCGAAACCGAGTCAAAACCCATCCAAATAGACCAACATGTGTATTTATTAACAAGTACATATTTTTATACTAAAATCTTGTAAGGTAATAAACACGTGACTAACACATTTTTTATTATGAAATGAGCCAACTAATTATTATAAAAAAAAAATGGTAATCCAACCATTAATGAAGGTCACGCTTTCAGCACGTGATAAAAGCGACGCACTCCACGACGCAAAACTATAAAACCAGCTAACTGCGCAAACCTCTCTTTTCTTTTTCGTACCTCTTAACAAATTCTCCATTTCGCATCTCAAAATCACGCACATTGAGCAGACGAAAACCCTAAGAATGATGATCAGTACATAGATACAAGAAATTAATTAAATTTATACACAAAAAGCAGAAAAAATGGGGGCATATAACGCGGCAATGGAAACCCTAAGCGAGCGGGCGGCATTGATGAGAGAATCAATGCAGAAAACACAGGCCATTACGGATAACATGGTTGTAATTCTCGGCTCCTTCGATCAACGACTCTCAGCACTCGAGACCGCAATGCGCCCCACACAGGCAATCTTTTCCCCTTTCCGTTTCAACAATTTCACTTGTTTTAGATGTAAATGCATGTAGAGATATTAGGCAATTTTATGAAATGGTAGTTCAATTATGTGCTCTGGAATTTGTGTAGTTGAAAACGCATTCGATAAGGAGGGCACATGAGAACATCGACAAGACGCTCAAGTCTGCCGAGGCTATTCTCCGTCAATTTGATCTCTCACGCCAGGTCTCGGTTTTTTATTTAGCTCTCTCAAATTTTTTTTTTTAAATATTGATTTTTAATTTCATTTGAGTTTGTTAGCCTGCCTTAGTTTGCGATTTCGTTGTTTTATATTTATTTTTGATTTATTGTGGAATTTAGGCAATGGTTTATGGTTTGTTCTTGGATTTTTTCAGGAAAAATATATGTAAAACTATAATGAACAAAAAATTAAACACAATGTTTGACCATTTATGCGAGTATATTTTCCTTAGCTTTTTACGTGCTAAATCCAAATCCTAGAAACAGCAATAGCCTTATTACAGAGTATTTCTCAATCATTTGGAAACAAAATCATTTGCATTGTTGGAGCACCATCATAACCCTTATTTTCATAGCTTTCGACCTAGTTTACACCATAATTCTATCCGTTTTCAAATAATCTGCATTTTTTTGGGATTAAACAAGTAAACTTGCAATGGAACCAAAAAAATCTGATATAGACTTGGACATGTCTTTTTTATGTTTGATGTTGGGTAAACATAATTTTTTCTTATTTTTATATTTCAAACAAATTTGTCAACTCAATTGGTCAAATTGCAGTCCAAATCAAATACATGAGCGCAACTTCGTAGCAAATCTTATTCGAAACTTGAAAATGAAAATATTCATCTGAAAATGAAACCTAATATAGATTTAGATTTCTATTTTTTAACAAAAATTCTAAGATAATATATTTTTGAATCTTCTGGTGCTTTTGATAAAGCGAACTAAACATAGCTATTTAGCTTACATTCAGCTGAATTGCATTTTCATCGGTCCACAAGATTTACTTCCTATCTCCATTCATAACTGAATTTCAGGCAGAGGCTAAAATTTTGAGGGGCCCGCATGAGGATTTGGAAAGTTACCTTGAAGCAGTAGATCAACTAAGGAGCATTGTCAAATTTTTCAGCGGCAATAAAGGCTTTAAGAGTAGTATTGGGGTGATCAACCAAGCCAATAACTTACTCGGGAAGGCAATCTTCAAACTTGAAGAAGAATTTAGACAGCTTCTCACCTCATATAGGTTTGCCAATCCGGAGCAATTATCTGTTAAATTTACATCTTAGCGCCCATGGTTTCTTCAATGCTTTTTACTATATTCATATTCAAAGTTGCGAAATATGAATGGCATGTTCTGAAAATCTCATGTCGATAAGTGAATATCCTATGTGTATCCTAATCCAATTTCTCCCTCACATAATTACCTGTAATTTCACATCCGAGCTATTTGTCTAACAAAGTTCTTCTGATGTCTCTCTTCTTCTTTTTCTACCTATCTATGAAACGCTCGTAGAACTTGATTTAGCTGTTATAAAATCTACTAATTGCAGGGGAAATGACTTTGTAACTTATCTCTGACGCGACTTAGATATATATTTTTTTCTGATTGAGAATAAGTTTCATTTTTCTCCTTTTTGAAAGTTGTGATTGAGCGGGAGAAGGAATTTGACTGTTTTTTGTAGGCCTAGCATAACTTATTTATTCTTCTTGTAACCCCATTCACTATTAATCATGCGGATTCTTATGCAGCAAGTAGATTAAAATAGGAAGGTGAGAGAGCAAACATATATCATGTACAAGGTAATTAAAGACGAGGGCAGTTAAATTTCCTAATTGTTGCTTATAGATGTAGCCTCAAAGAAATCTATCCATCAATGAGTGCTAATGATAAGAAATGCCACTTTATATGTACTCCTTTAGTTCTCAACCCTCTGCCTAACCATGACAAAAATAGCTAGTCTGTCTATCTGTGCAAAAATGTTGGCAGCTTATTACCATCCTGGTTCAGTTAAGCAATTAAACTACTGATTACTTATTTGCCTGAATGCTCAATTAGCTGATGAAACATTTCTCTTACCTAAAACATTTCTCTTACCTCCTATCAGGCTCGAAGCTTGTGTTTTTGTCATTTGATTTAGTAATTACAACTCTAACATACATGTAAAGATTAGGTATCAGTATGATCTTAAATAGCTCCTTTGGTAAGTTATTTTCTTCTGATTTTCAGCAAACCTGTTGAACCTGATCGTCTATTTGACTGCCTACCAAACTCTATGAGGCCATCGGCAGGATCACCACGCGGTGGGGAGACAAATGTAATGAAATCATCAGCAGATCACCAAAATAAAAGTGCGGAACCTGTTGTGTATCGCCTCCCAGTTTTAATTCCAGCTAGAATTCTTCCTTTGCTGCATGACATGGCCTTGCAAATGATACAAGCTGGCCACCAACAACAGCTCGTCATTATATACAGGTAATCTTATGGGTTTTATTTTATCTTGATATTGTTGCTGGGATTACTGTATAGATGTTACTAACTGGAAAATTTGTTGTGACAACCATTACATTTAGAGAAGCACGTTCTTTGGCAGTAGAGCAAACTCTTAGGAAATTAGGTGTCGAAAGACTTGGTAAAGAGGATGTGCAAAAGATGCAATGGGAAGTTTTAGAAGCAAAGATTGGAAACTGGATTCATTTTATGCGAATTGCGGTAAGGATTTTACTCACATTCTGAGACTAGTATTTTCTTTCTTTTATCAAACTCTTCTTTCACTTTACTATATATATATATATATATATCATGTACAAAACAGGTGAAACTTTTGTTTGCTGGTGAAAAGAAGGTGTGTGACGAGATTTTTGAAGATAATGATACTCTTAGGGATCAGTGCTTTGCAGAAGTCACAGCAAATAGTGTAGCTATGCTTCTTAGTTTTGGAGAAGCTATAGCCAAGAGCAAGAGATCACCGGAAAAGCTTTTTGTCCTCCTAGACATGTACGAGATAATGAGAGAACTTAAGTCAGAGGTATAAGGAAATATTTCTTATCAATATCATCCAGGTCTGGGTGTTTTAGTTGAGACTCTTATGTTCTGCTTGACTTGCATTCTAACATTCTAGTGAACATGCCCTTTCATTATTTCTCTTCATTGCTCGTTTGTATGTAGGTTTCCTGCAAAAGAATTTGTCTTCAATTACAAAAAAAATTCTCTCTTGCCTCTTCCATATTCATGAGCAGATATCTTTAACCCATCTTTATCATCGTTAATTAACTTTACTAGCAACTCACATTTGGAATTCACATTTTTTATTTTATTTTAATCCACTTTATAATTTCATGCTACTTATTGTTTCTAAAGACAACTATTATTACAACTTGAGATCATTGCAATTATTTTATTGTTTTAGTTTGGGTTTCAAAACTTTTGCTAAAACAATGATTTCTCCCTCCCCTCCCTACTTTTTAGCAAAAGGAATTGTTTTGTGGATGGAAAAGCATTTTAGGCTCTAAAATGAAGTCAAAACCTTGTCCTTTACATATTTGGTGTCGAATTTGTAAATCATCTTCTTCCTTTCCATTCTGTTCAGATCCACGTTAATTAAATCCTTTTAAACTGTCAACTCTCGTCTACTAGCATTTGACTAAAATTACATTTCTTACTCGGGCTCACTTTAACTGATTATAAACCTTCTTGCTCTCCACAATTCTAGTTAAGTAGTGATGCCTTCTTTTGTATTTGTATTGGACAATGCTATCTGCAAAATGCATGAGGAACAGATTTCTTGTATACAACTCATAGATTCGAGATATATATTACTCTTAATAAAACCGTACATGTAGACTTTTCTTATGCTCTATTCTATTCCTTTCTCAAGGTTTATAATTTTGGCTTATTATCGGTGTTCTGCTGACAGATGGATATTATATTTGGAAGTAAATATTGCGGTGAAATGCGGGAAGCTTCTGTTGTCTTGACAAAACGACTAGCTCAGACTGCTCAAGAAACCTTTGGTGATTTCGAGGAAGCAGTTGAAAAAGATGCCACAAAGACTGCTGTTCTTGATGGAACAGTTCACCCTCTAACGAGCTATGTTATTAACTATGTGAAATTTCTGTTCGAGTAAGTCTACCTTGGTCACATTCATATTTGTTCCTCAGTTTACATCTACTTTGGTGTCCTGGAAGTTCAATCTTAAAGCTTTATCTTGGTTTCGTTTGCCGAGTGGTCTCATGCATGTAAACGTGCTTCTGTTTTCTGTGTAAAATCTTGTGATGCCAGCAAATTACAGTATCTTATTGTTGGTATTGATCCTTTCAGTTATCAATCAACTCTGAATCAACTTTTTAAAGAATTTGACGATGGGGATGCAGAAGAACAATTAGGAGCTATAACAACAAAGATAATGCAGGCTCTTCAAAGTAACCTTGATGGGAAATCCAAGCAATACAAAGATCCTGCTTTAACACAATTATTTCTGATGAACAATATTCACTATATTGTTAGATCTGTTCGCAGGTACATATCTAATTTTAGTGTTCTTCTGATCATCTGTTTAAAGTCAGCCTTAGTTATATTTCATAAAATTTGTTATCCAGATCAGAAGCAAAGGATCTGCTTGGGGATGACTGGGTGCAGATACATAGAAGAGTTGTCCAGCAGCATGCAAATCAGTACAAAAGAATATCATGGTCTAAGGTTAAATATAAATATCACCAATTTCATAGTTTTATTCTTCTAATTTCTTCAAACCTTTATGAGAATTTTAACTAGATATTTAATTTATCTAAGATTGTTGTTTAATGTTGTGATGTGCAGATTTTGCAGTGCCTCTCTACTCAGGGACTAGGGCCAGGTGGGAGTGGGTCTTTTGGAGATGGTGGCAGCACGACTGGTGTATCCCGAGCAACGGTGAAGGACAGATTCAAAACCTTCAATATGCTTTTTGAGGAGATTCATCAAAGGCAATCTCAATGGACAGTTCCTGATAGTGAATTACGAGAGTCGTTAAGGCTTGCTGTTGCTGAAGTCCTACTACCTGCATATAGATCTTTCCTTAGACGTTTTGGGTACGTCGTGTTTTTTCTCTCTCATTAGAATGTTGTCTCTTCAGAGTTGGAATTGATATTTGCAAGTTCTTTTTTTTTTTTTTTTTTTCTAATTTCCTTAGGCCCTTAATCGAAGGTGGAAAAAATCCATCAAAGTACATAAGATATAGTCCTGAAGATCTTGAAAGAATGCTGGCGGAGTTCTTTGATGGAAAGACTTTCAATGAACCAAGGCGATAGATTTTCTCTGGTAAATTAGATTCTGCTTTAGATATTAACTGTAAATTACCAAGTAATAGTGATGAGTATGATCTTGTAACTTTTGGCTTTTGCCTTAACAATAAAGTGATGAGTATGATTTTTAACAATATATAGATTTCGCAGCACTAATTTTTATGATTGTTGGTTCCAACTTCCAAGCCTGGAACAATGACTTCAGGGACTTGAAATGTATCTAAGTATGGATTAAGTTTTTAAGGTGCTGAATATCTTTTTTCCTTGGTCATTTATCAAGTTAAAGAGTGAACATAAAATGAAGAGTGCATTTTTGTGGACTTTATATGATAATAAACTATTTAAAATTACTAGCCCCTCAATTTATATAAAAGTTGATTTAAAGTCCATATGATGGCGACGTCCTCAAATCTTTAAGGAGTGTATTAATTGTTTTCTTGTAGATCATGTATTTGGATTCAGAGCAAATTCTAGTCCAGACCTAACTGGACGCACCAGTAACAAAGTAAGTATATTTGTACCCTAGTATTCTCATACGGCTTCCGCTTAATACAAAAATTAAGATCACTGCACATTAATAATATGGTTTGCTTAAGATACGCAACTTTTCCCATGCTATATATCGTGGACCCAGAGTCAAAATTCTGCAAAGAATATAGAACCAATTGGAAAGAATATGGAGAATTCTTGATAGAGTAAATCGCACTTTTCATCCTCTTTATGAGTCAACTTTTGCACATTCGTTTCTCTTAGATTTTTTGTAGCAGATTCGTCTATCTTATCAATGTAGTGTAACACATTCGTCTCTCTTAGTTTTTTCGTAGCAAATGCTTCCCTTTCATCAATGTAGTATAACACATTCGTCCCTCTTAAATCCAAAATTCATCCTAAAATGAAAGTATATTGGATTTGAGTGAGACTTATTTGCTACAAAAAATTAAGAGAGACGAATATATTGATAAGAGGGACGAATGCGCTATGAAAAATTTAAGAAGGACGAATATTTAATATTCACTCTTCATAGTAAGGTAATAATATTTTTCTTTTTTGGTGTGGTTAAGAAGTTAATTTCTCATATTTTGATGTGTCCATAAATAGCAGAGAAGATATAGTAATCTTTAATCTCACACATCCTAAAATTCTGCTCAACCATCTGAAATTGATTGACCTTCACTTCTCCAACACCTAGTGTTGCGTACAACGCCTCATTCCATTATCTGCTTCTTCATCCCAAAATCACTTCTTCAAATTCTCTCAGTTTCAAAATCTCAATCCCATTTCCGTTTCCATCTCCCCTGATCCTAAAATCAAAGGGGTGAAGAAATCAAAAAATGGGAATCTCATCAAATCCTCAATCCTATGAAACAAGACATAAAGTCGCCATGGGATTACCCTCCATGGACAGTTACCACCACCAAACACACAATATAATCCAACCTCAAGCTCCTACGTTATATTCTCCAGGTAAGTATCCAAGTTCGACAGAAACAAATCCGTATTCCCCATCATTCAACGATTACCACTACCAGCAGTCCTTTAAGCCCGGGCCCCTTATCCCCGACCCCAACAAAGGAAGCTCGTTTGGTAGGCATATGATAATCTTAATGACTGTTCTAGTCTCCAGCATGTGCTTGTTAAGCTTCGCCATATATTTACTTTCCCATACCGATAGCCCCGAATTCCAAGTTGCGTCTCTCAAGGTCTCAAATTTCAGTGCAACTGACACTAATGTGACCGGGAAATGGGATGCTAATGTGCTAGTCAGGAATCCTAATAAAGAAATTCCTGTCCAATTTGAAAAGGTTAAGTCTTCAGTTTTATATGAGCAAGTTGTGCTTGGGGTTTCTTGTTTAGAGCCATTTCAAGTTGATAAGGCTCAAGAAAGGGAGTTTCATTTGAATGTGAGTGCTACAGAAAATTTGAGTGTCGATAAACTGCCAAGTGCGGTGTTGCCTACTCTTGTGCAGGAATGGAATAATGGTGAGGTGACTTTTGTGTTGAGATTGACCATGACGGCTTATTTTACGTCTTCGGGTTTGAACTATGGGCATCAAGGTTTGAAAGTTTTGTGTGAGAAATTGCAAGTTAACTTTACTAGTAACAATGAAGGGGTGTTGATTTATGGATTGGGAATTCCGGGACCTTGTTCTATTCGTTATGTGTGAAACCCCGGTAATTTTGTACATTTTGTGAATATGCTCATCATTGAAGTTGCAGTTTTGTATGTTCTTATTGATTTTATATGTTATTTTGTAATGTTTCAAATTTTATTGCAGCGTTAGTTCGATCATCGATGGAGGAGGTAGAACGCTCGAGGCTTTCTGGGTTGCGGATGTAAAGACGTGTATTATCGATCTTAAAAGACATAATTTCTCACTTTCTCTTTTTTGTTATATGATGTAGAAAATGTATATGCATAGTGAGATTATATGGCTTTGTCAAAACGTAGCTATTAGTAACTGCAATTCTATAAAATCAATTCTTTTAGAATCAAATACCATAAATTACTAAAATCAAACCTCATAAAAAAATTCTAACCACTTAACTATACTTGCTAGCAATATTTTAGAATCAAATATCATAAAAATATAATTTACGTTAATACAATTTAAAATCACTCGGAGTCGGATCTAGTGTAAACTATTAGCTAACGTTTTAAACACAAATTCGAGTCTTCACCTTGAATAATACTAATTTATGTACCGAGGGCATCACAACAAAAATTAACTCACAAATTAGTTTAGATGAAGAGGAAAGTAAAAAGAAAAATGAATTTAGTTTGACTCAGAGTTATTAGAACCGGATTGGCCGATTCAACCGGTCCAATCTCAAACCTAGGACCTATCGATAAACCCTCAATTAACTTGAAATATATAAACTAAATTTTAATTTTTGTATGTTTTTCTTATCTTTTAGGATATTGGACATAATTGATATTTTTAAATTAAATATGTATTTTAATCATTATAATATTATTCGGTTCGATCACTAGCTCGACCAATCAAACCCATCGATAAATTCAACTAACCTGTAAATTCAACGATTCGATCTCCAATTCAATTTTCACATTAAAGCCATCTACATAAAGTAAACTTATTATTTAATCCAAAATAAGTATTTTATAGTTGTCATGTGAACATTTTGGATCAAATCAAACCCCATTCTATATCTATATCTATATATTATATTATTTATATTTATATTATATTATTTTATATTATATTATATTATATTATTTATATTTATTTCTATATCTATTCTATATATTTTTTTTTTTACAAATAAAAGTACGAGTTCAGAAAATAGAATTTCTTGAATTTTTTGTGAAGACTAATATACCCCTACTTGAAAGATAATTACGAAAAATAAAATAGGAAAAAGAAGTCTACTCCAATATGAACCCTTCAATATATAGATTGAATAAAAATAAGAAAACTAAATGAAGAGTTATAATTGAACATGAAATCTTATAAAAGTATGAGTTCAGAAAATAGAGTTTCTTGAATTTTTTGTGAAGACTATTATACCCCTACTTGACAGATAATTACAAAAAATAGAATAGGAAAAAGAAGTCTACTCCAATA
Source organism: Penstemon barbatus (assembly GCA_003313485.2). Lineage (NCBI taxonomy): Eukaryota > Viridiplantae > Streptophyta > Magnoliopsida > Lamiales > Plantaginaceae > Penstemon > Penstemon barbatus. The sequence continues at coordinate 5,735,878 of CM064882.1, forward strand.
TGAACCCTTCAATATAAATTGAATAAAAATAAGAAAACTAAATGAAGAGTTATAACTGAACATGAAATCTTATTATATTAATTTCCTACATAACTTCTAAATTTTAATATTTTTCTCTTACATCAACTTTCATAATTATTTATAATCTAAGTACGTAATTTTTATTTGGCTAGAAAAGCAAAATATAAACAATTTTTTAGAATATTATGACATGCATAACCTCGAATAATCAAGACATGAATAACCTCAAATATAAATATTGATAAAGTTAGTGGAAAACCGTGTGATACCAGTAAAAAAATATTTGTGAAATTGATAAAAATTCTGTGATACTCAAATTTTCATGGAGTTCTTTTCATGAAAAACGGATGAAATTGCGATAAAAGTCGGTTAAATCAAATGAAAATGATAAATAAAAAAAATGTTGAACACTGGTAAAGTTGGTGAAAAACGAATAAAATCGGTAAGAAAAAAAACGGCTGCGAAATCGATAAATATATATGCATTCGAATAACTTTGGATTAAATTTGTAAAAACCAGATAAGATCGATGAAAATTAGTGAGAAATGGAAGAAATCGTTTAAAATGGGTGAAATCAATAGATCATAAAACATGTGAAAACGATAAAAATTTGGGTGAACATTTGTAAAGTTGGTGAAATCGATAAATACACATGGAATCGAATAACTTTAGATGAATTTCGTGAAAACCGGATAGGACCGGCATAATTATTGAAAAACGGATGAAATCGTTAGAATTGGGTGAAATCAGTGAATTGAGAAACAGTAGTAAAGTCGGTGAAAACATGTGAAATCAATGAAATGTGAGGTGAAATTGGTGAAAAGATGTGTAAATCAGCGAAAAAACATGTGAATAGGTGAAAACGAGTGAGATCCATAAAAATAAAAAAATAGTTTAGCTGGCAAAATAGGTTAGGTTAAATCTATAGAATGCACGATTTACGCCGGAAATACATAAAAAAAATCGATGAAAAGTGGAAAAATAATGAAAGTAGGTTAAATCTACAAAAGAACGAATAAACCGGTGAAAAAATACATTAAATCGATGCAAAATGAATGAAATCGGTTGGAAAAAAGGATTAAGAGGATTAGGTATGAAAATAAATGCATTTCAATTAAGAGGATTAGACTAATGTATTTTTGTTATTTAAAAAATAAAACAAATAAATAGTGCTATTAAATTGGTGTTTTTGAAATGAGAAATATTACTAATGGACTAAATAATTTTGTTATAATATTATTTTAGAGGGAAAAAAATTACAAGATCTTATGAACAAATTGATCATCAAAATTTAATTACAATACGAAATAATAATTAAATTAAATATTAGTCATTAATTTGTATTTTTTATGACAAGATAAAATTACTTTTACTATAATTTATAAAATTGGCTTATTAAATTAATTTGACACGTACAACGTACGTGCACTTTTCTAGTACATATAAAACTACGAGTTTAGAAAATAGAATTTCTTGAATTTTTTGTGAAGACTAATATACCCTTACTTAAAATTTAGTTTAAATGGCAAAAATAGGAAAAAACTTGAAGAACCATACTTCTATATAAACACTACCACTTGAAAAATATATCTTGGAGTTCCTTTCCCTATCAAAATTTGAAAGTCCATATCCAATCACATAAAAACTATTTCCATGTATATGCGTAGGCTGATCAACACTAGACACCACATCGTGTCATTAGAATAATGAATATTAGTAAAGTGAATTAGTAAAGATGATAGAAAATAAATCTAAAAAAAATATATTTGTGAAATTGATTATGTTCGAATTTTCATGGAGTTTGTATAAAAATATACTAATAAGATGCATTGGTTTTATGTAGGGATTAAATTTATGGGCAAAATTGTAGGTAGCACAATTGTAATATTGTGAAATTTGTTACCAATGACCCGTTAACCCGGCCCAGCCCACCAAATGAATCGGAGTTCCCTCCAAATTATACTGGGTTCCACTCAAAGAAAAGAAGAAAAAGAAGATGGTAAATTTATAATGGGTAGTAATACGGGATCGGTTAATGAAAAGGTGAAATCGAGAAAAGTCGGTTAAAATATGTGAAAACGATAAAAATTTGGGTGAAATTGGTGAACACTTGTAAAATTGGTAAATGACTTGTGAAGCCGGTAAAAAAGGCACTCAAGAATATTAGTAAAGTTGATGAGAAAACGTGTGAAACTGATAAAATGAAAACTATGAAATTCATGAAAAATTGATAAAATTGGTGGTACTCGAATTTTCATGGAGTTCTTTTCATGGAAATAGGCGAAGTCGATTAATGAAAATTGATAAAAGTCAGTTAGAACATGAGAAAATAATAATAAATAAATAAAAAAAAATTTTGGGTGAGTTTGGTATACACTGGTCAAGTTGGTGAAAACGAGCGAGCCTGGTAAAAATGCGCCTATGAAATTGATAATTACATTTGGAATCGAATAACTTTGGATGAAATTCGTGAAAAACGGATGAGATCGATGACATTAGTGAAAACGGATGAAATCGTTAAAAATGGGTGAAATCAGTGAATCGGGGAACAAAAGTGAAGTCTTGAAAACATGTGAAATCAATTAAATATAAGGTGAAATTAGTGAATAAACATGTAAATCCGTGGGAAAACGAGTGAAACCTGTAAAAAGAAGAAAAAATAGTTTAACCAACAAAAAAAGGATGAAACCGTTAGAAAATGATTTAAATTGAAAAAAATTCAAAGAAATCGACAAAAAAATGGAAACTAATGAAAGTAGGTTAATTTCGATAAAAGAACGGATAAATTGGAGAAAAATACAAAAGGTAAAAGATGGGATAAACCCGTGAAAAGATGGATTAAAATAATGAATTGAATAGGTGAAAAACTTTTTAGGTATTTCGGTTACTTAAACCTACCCGAGTGAATTTAATCAATTGGGGTTGGATGTCCTACATATGGGCACGAGAGGACAAAATGTTGTCCGTAAACAAATTCGATCATTTCAAATAACAAATAAATAATTAAACCAAATAATTTTAAATAAAAACTACTATAATGGATTGAACTAAATAATTTTGTTATGATCTTATTTTAGAAAAAAATCTACAAGATCAAATGAACTAATCAATCAATTACTTTTTATTACAGTAATTTAAAGACATCATTTTTATTAATTAAATTGAATATAAGTCATCATTAATTTGTTCTATTTTATGACATAATAAAATTTATTTTACTATAATTTATAAAATTTATTTATGAAATTAACTAAACACGTAAAGCACGTTCACTTTTCTATTTAGACAAAAAATTACTTTTAACTTTAAAACTCATATTTTATTATTATTATATTATTATTATTATTAACACAAGGCAAACTCTCCTCCTCCATCTTTACCCTTTGTTTCTCTCCGGCCTCCGGAGCTTTAACAGTCTCCTTTCGGCCAATTCACAGAATCAAATATCAGATTTTTCACATTTCGCCTAAACTTTTTTCCCAATTTTCATATTTTTTGCTTTCCGCCATCATCAATGGAGTTAGAATTCACTCAAACAACTCATAAAAAGCTTCAAAAACGACAAACAAAACATCGCCCAATTCTCCAACACGTGTTCTCTTCAAAACCCCCGTACACTCCACACCTCCCACATTTATAACGCCCCCTACAAACCCTTGATTCGAAACCAACATTACATACATGAATTAAATAATGGCTTCCTCTTCCTCCGCCGCCTCTGCCTCCGCCACCGCCTCCGCAGGCAGTACCAGAAACAGGCAACCAGAAGTTAACCAACTTGTTGCCCCTGCGCCGCCACCTCCGCCGCGACCAGCGGCGGCCGCGCATGCAATATACGTGCAGCAGTTATATCACCAACGAAGGCCCATTCCACCACCTCGCCGTGAGTTTGCATTTCACTGCCGTACAGCTACGTTGGTGCTATTAGCTTTTTTAATCATCCTTGTGGTCTCATTCGTCATGTGGGTTATCTACCACCCGAATTTCCCCCAAATTCGTGTGACGGAAGCTGACATGTCGAACCTCGCCCTAACCAATACCACCGCCACGGCGGATTGCAACCTCACCCTCCTCCTCACAAACACCAATCGCCACCTCAATGCTATATATGATAGAATGGCAATTTCGTTGCTATATCCGTCACAGAAAGTGTTGCTCTCGCAGGATTTTCAACCCCCATTTATACAGCCTAAGAAAACCCGAACCGTATTGGAAACGAATTTGAGTTTCGATGAGATTTATTTGGGAGAGGACGTGATAAAGGTGATGAAGGAAGATATGGATAGTGGGAAATTGAGCTTTGGGATTAAAGTGCTTGCGGTTTTGAAGTATAAGAATGGCGCTTGGAAAAGTCGGTCTCAGTTCATGAGGGCTTATTGTGGTGGTTTGTTTTTCGGGGGTAATTCTAGTAGGAAGATATCGAATTCGCCTATAGATTGTGAGGTTCATCTTTATACATAATGAAAAGGATAAATTATTAATGCATGATGCATGGTACTTGTTATGGTAACGGAAATAAGAAATAAAATCGATTTTGTGGCTAATGGCTTATTGAACCTTTTATTTTGTTTTAGAGTTTATATTCCTATCTTGCTTGATCATGTATGCATCTATAGTTGGTTCATCGATCATCTTATCATTTTGAATAGTGACTTTGTCGCTAGTGTTCTCGTTTTAATTTGGGCTGTTACATTTATGATCAACAACGCCGCAGCTTCTTAATGGTTTATCAAAACTTTGAAATTCAATGTGCTGTGATGATGAATTGTCTGTTTCAGTGGGATCAAATTCAGAAATTAAATGTACTTATGATCTAATGAAGATTTTTTTATGATTTGAGACAATACAAGGTTTTTGGCACTTTATTTAAGAGATACACATAAGATTTACTTACCGGCTAATGAATTTTGTTTACTTAGTCCCAAGTAAGTCATGAACTTCATACATCATTGATCCTTGTATGAAACTTTATTGATAATTCTCTCAGTGTAATTTGGATTGACATGTGTTTCTACTGTTTTATGTCTTATTTCAGCTTGCTTATAGAAAACATAGCATCTTGTTCATTTGCTTTCTAGTTCTTCTGATTAGGTTTCAGAATCGATCTGAGTAACTCGGTACTCGGATCGTACTCAGCTCGGCATAGGCTCGACCGAACTCGTTTCATTCCTTGCCAAGCCGAGCTTGAACAAGAATCTAGACTCGAACAAATTTTCGAGCCGAGACCGAGCACATATTTGTTTGACTTGTAGAGCTCGTGAACATGAAAGGAAAGAAGTTTTGTGCACAGTCAGGCTTTCCTTTCTGGCCAGTAAATCTTCAAAATCCTTCTTTTTTGCCAATCTCAAAGTGGCCTTTTGGGAGAAAAAAAAGGTTCCTTCTTGGCCAGTAAATCTTCAAAATTCTTTGTTATCTGGAAGTTGCCTTTTGGGAGGAAAAAAAAGGTTTATTTTTGTATATATATTCTCTGGCAAAGTTTGTTTTCTTCAATTCTGAAGAGATTTTGTAATGGATACAGAAACAACTGAATTTGTCTTGGAGAAACCAGTAGCTGTTAGTGTCTCTGTCTTCAATTTCCCATTTTTTTTTTAATGGAACTCCCTCTTCAGTCTTATTATATTGGGAGTGATGGAATCGATTATATTATTTTATTATAGCCATAATGACAAGGGTTACATTCATCCTACACCGGTGGATTATACCATAGGGGTTGGATGATAAACACATGTGCATAAGAGAACAAAAAATTGTCCTCTCAGTCGCTCATCCAGCACCCCGGTGGATTGAATCCACTGGGATAGGCACCTAATTTCCGGAAGATAAATTCAACTTTGTCAGTAAAGTGTCTTTTTTGTTTCCCAAAGTTGTACTAGCTAGGCACGTGTCGATAGCCCTATGTTGCAGAAGTAATACACGGAAGTACATCCGGGAATTAATTCACCGAAACGAGCCGAGTACTCGTAAACATCATTGTTTTGTCTCGAGTCGAGTTCAAACGTAAAACAATACTAGAGACTCGAGTTCGAGCCGAGCCTGAACGACTAGACTCAATTTTCGATCCGAGCTTGATCTCATACTTGATCGGTACATGCGAGCTTGTTTTCAGCCCTACTTCTGATCATGTTTTAGTGTTTATAGTGTTTGGGATGTTTGCCAGAGTTTCTCTTAAAGATTAAGAAATATTATGCTGCAACGAGGTAATGTTTGCCACTGATTTTAGATTTTTTTCTTTCTTTCCAAAAAATATATTTAGAATACTTTCATGAAAAATGGATGACGATTGCTTTTGTTGCAGGACTCTACGACTGACATATGCAGAGCTGTTTGGAGTTTGTCCCAATGTGACTGCCGTAGATCAAACTCGTTTTGTTTCTGTCGCATTAAATTTTGAATTAATCTTTTTCTTTTAATCTGAGAATCTATATATTGGCATTAAAGTTTTTAGTGTGAAGGATGCATTCTATTTTTGGGTTAACCTACATGCCTTTTGGTCAAATCTCATGTATAGAATGTAATTCTGTTTTCATCTTTTAATAAGCTACCGTGATTTACGGCATGTTGCTGCTTTTCACAAGCTACGTAAAATGCTAGATGCATTCACAACTGAAGTAGCATACATACTACATAATAGCATGCGGTTATATTTAGTTTATTCCGCTTTCTCAATGTAGTTTCTTGAGGAGAAGCACAAAATGTATATACAAGAATAGCAAGTTTCCTAATTTTTCATATAGAATTTGCCCTGCAACTAAGACACCTCGGGTTTTGCCTGAAGGTCAACTCATTTTTATTCTAATTTCAGACTTAGTTTTATCATGAATCTCCTTTCAGGGCATCAAACATGCTATTACTTGCCTGATGTTCATCTATATAGGTAATATTGCAGCGTCATAATCAAGTTCTTCAATTTTTGTTCGTTCCTTATAAAATGAATAAGATTTGGTTGTTCCCTTTTCATTACCATTTATAACAGTAAATAGGATGTTTTGCTTTTGTTGTTAACTTGTAGGAACATCACAGGTGCATGCAGCCATGTAGCTGAGAAAATTACCTTAAAACAAGGCGGGACATGAACCCAGATAGATTGTATATGTTCTACGTAATCCATGATCATGTGAGAGGTGAGTTTCACTTGATTTATCATTACGTGAACCTTCCGTTTACGTAGATTGTGTCCTCCTCGTTCGCTAGTCGTTATAATTATACATTCTGGAGTTTTATCAGATTTCAGTTTCTAGATCTTTTTCATCAGGTCTTATAGGTTGTATTTGAATGAGTTTTCGCCAAACCTATAAAACCTATTCAGAAACTCACAATCAAACTCTTCAAACCTCTAAAACATTGATTTGACACCTACCACCTACTTTTTTTTCCCAAATCTCACTAAAAAAGACATTGATTTGACATCTATTACCTACTTTTTCCCCTAAACTCCATCATCCAAATCCAATCCAAGTGGGGTTTCAACTTATTCAAACCACAAAACCCAAGTGCCAAAACCCATCCAAATGAATTCTCAAAGATTTCATCGAAACCACCCAAACCAATTTTTTTAAACCAAGATCCACGAAACCGAGCCAAAACCCATCCAAATAGACCCATAGTTACATTACATGTTACAGATTTTCAGCAACACACACATATAGACAGATAGCTATGTGTTTCGTTTTGTGTATCATTTATTATACACTGTTTGAGCATCATTTAGCATGAATATTTTCATTAATTTATGATTTCATTTGCATACCTAAATTAACATGAACCAAATAATATAATACTATTTATATTAGAAAACACAAAGTTTAACAGTATACACTGTTTGCGCCAATCAACAAATGAAAAAGCCACAAGTTTACACTAGGAAATCACAAAGATGACCTAATCTACAGAATTTTATCACTCACTAAGATGGATAAAATTCCTCACAACACTCTCTAACAGAAATCACTTAGATTTGTAGGTTTTTCTTTGATCTTCAACTTCGGCTTTTGTCAACAAATGACTAAGCTGATGAGCGAGCTGTTCGTGAGTTCTTGAGATCTAGAAGAATTCTGCTTTGAAACTTTCTCTCAGAAAATGTGTTGTTGTTGTGTTATCTCACTACTAGAATCAGGTAAAATTTCCACCGAAATATTCCCACCGAAAATAATTGGTGGGAATATTTCACAAATTCCCACCGAATTTAATTTCGGTGGGGATATTCCCACCGACGTAAAAGTCGGTGGGAATATTTATTCCCACCGACTTTTACACCGGTGGGAATATTTTTTATTCCCACCAACTTTTCAATCGGTGGGAATATTCCCACCGATTTTGTAGTCGGTGGGAATTTAATTCCCACCGAATTTGAAATCGGTGGGAATTTAATTGTCCAAAAAATTGCTTGTTTATTATATGAGATTATATATTTGTCGATATGGTCATGATATATAAAATGAATTATGTCGAAATCTTAAATTATATTATTTAAGAAAAAAATAATTGATCACGAGGATTAACTTCAAAATTGTATAAACAACCATATACTTTTAGGATTTTATTAAAAAAAATAGTCCTGCAATATTACAAATTTAAATTTCAAGAGCTAAGCGCAATTATTTATAAACTGTTATAAGGCGTAACCTTTCATTTTCTTTTCGAGCAATCGTGACGAGTGTTTACATACTGCAAGAATAAAAAAGAATTCATGGATCAAGTATAATTAAATCAATTCCTTTATTCAAATAATATATTGATTGAAGTAAAATCTTAGTTTTTAATCAAATCATAAATAATTACATTCGTGAATATATCATAAAAACCTAAACTCTTATAAAAATACTACTATTACTTAAATATTAAAAAACCTAAACTCTTATAAAAATACTACTATTACTTAAATATTAATCCTTTAACATTTTTTAAGCAAAATTAACAATTCAATTATAATTCCCACCGCGTGAAAATTCGGTGGGAATGTTCCCACCGAATTTACTATCTACATATAATCTCTCTCCCCGTATATAGAACAAACATTTCAGCCCTTTTTTTCAAAACACAAAAGCCGACATATGTTATAAATTTATAATGTTCAGCTGTGCCGCCTAATACAGCCGATCGTGCACGACACCACCAGATCTGGCCCCGATTGCGCGCGACACCACCAGTCGTACACCATCCATCCTTCTCCTCACCGTAGCTTCACCTCCCCTAACAGCTGCGCCATCAAAATCCCCATCATATCCCCAATTTCCCAACCTACAAAACCCTAAAACTCATTCGCTCTCAAGGAATCGTGAAGCAGCTAGGAGCCCAAGCAAATCAGAAGGTCTCGCCGCCTGTATCCCCCGCCTGCTCCACACCTCCGGTATCCCCCTTTGCCGGTGAGCTTATTTTCATGATAATGTTTGTATTAGAATTGGTAACTTATGATAACATTTTTGAAATGTAAATATGTTTGGTGTATATTTAATTAGTAGATCGATTTTTTAAAGTCTGTTGTTGGGTATCAAACTATTTGGTTGGCAAGTGATTGCTGCAAAAATTGGGATGCAACGATGTGCTGTATCATCCCATTGGTTGAATGAGAGAGTTGCTCTTTCACGATATGCCCATGTAATAGTTGTATTTTGTTTCTTGATAGTATACAAGTTATCAAGTATAAAATCTGTTTTATTTGCCTTAAATATACTATATTTTATGAGCAGGTTCTATTAGGAAATTTTGAAGTTGATTGGCTTATACATATGGCATATATATTCTTGTCAAGAGCATTACATGATCAGCAACAGGTTGCTATTATAATTTTATTTTGCTTGCTCTTGAATTTTGTCATCAGTAGCATAACATAATGTAATCAGTCACTTGACTGCCTGCATTCAAGACCTAAGAATTTTGTATGTATTGGATCATGTTGAACTTACCAGGTCCTTTGGATATCTGACAATGGAATCCCAGACTTGGGAGGCATTAATGAAGAAGTACCATGTTTCATAGATGAGGTAAGTGATTTGGACTCGGATAGTATTATCTTTTTTTGAGTGTGTTACTCTCTAAAATATAATGAGATATTAGGTATCCGAGTTAATAACTGTTTCTCTAAACAGGTCAATGAACCTGTTCTAACGTATCCTGGTGCTTATCGAGATGTTACAGTTGAGCTTAAGGCTTAAGGTCTGTTTGCATTCATTACCCTTCCTTTCTTCGGTTTACTATTTCTATGCCAGTATATTACTGAAGTAATTTGTTTTGTTCTTAACTTTAGATCCATAATTTAGCTGTGAATGCTCTTTTGAAAAGTAACCAAGTAAATGAAATGGAAGGAGGTGCTTTATTTGGTCTAGACCAGGAGTTGAACCCTGCTGCATATTCTTCTAAGGAACAATATTGCTTTGATGAGGCAACCTCTTGTGCACCCACGTTTCGTGTTCTCAAACAGTTGGTCCAAAGATGCTTAGCAGATGCAGTAACATCAGGAAATGTATTTGCAGATTCTATATTGCAGCATTTGTATCGATGGCTTTGCAGGTTTCTGAATATAAGCTTTTTTTATTTTGTGTAACAAATCACTTTAATACTAACCATTATCTATTCTACTATTGCAGTCCAAAGTCTAAACTTCACGACCCTGCTCTTCATCGTATGCTCCATAAGGTTGTTTCTTGTTTTGGGAAACACATGGTTTTTTTGATGTATTGGAATAGAATATTATGGTGCATACAAGTCAAGACATTACATTCTGATATTTCTTATTACTCTTATTTATTTTTTCCGACATTCAAGCATTGTATTGAACTGACTTGACTTTCATCTTTGAAAGAACTTTTTTTTTGGCGAGGTTATTTGAATTTAACTGTCGACCGCCTCGAGAAGATAAAAAAAATCGGATGTTTCACACAATGGACTGATGATATCTCTGTTGGCAGCTTATGCAAAAGGTGTTTGCATTGCTGATGGCTGAGCTTCGTAAATTAGGTGTTTGCATTGAAAGAGTTGTAGAATCTCGAATGGCAACAATGCATGAGGAAATGCAAACAATCCAATCAAGACACCAATCTGAAAATTTTGTAAGAATTGAATGTTTGTAGGATGATTATGAATATTTATGGTTTGTAAGAATTGAATATTTAGGTTTTGCAAGGATTGATTGTTTAAGTTTGTAAGAATTGAATATGTTGTTATGAGTAGATGGACATTTATGTAATTATTGTTGGGAATTCATGCATATTACAAATTTTAAAAAAAAATTATTATTGAAAATTAAAATAATTATTTTTAGAAATTAAAAAAAATTTGAATATATATGAATTCCCACCGAATTTTCAACCGGTGGGAATATATATATTCCCACTGAGTTATTCGGTGGGAATATTCCCACCGACATACTCGGTGGGAATAAAATTCCCACCGATTTTGAGTTCGGTGGGAATTTATTTTCCCTCTGAACATTTCGGTGGGAATTGCGGTGGGAAAAATGTCGGTCGGAATTTCGGTGGGAATCCATTCCGACCCGACTTTTTTCGACCTATTTTTTCAGTGGGAATTTCGGTGGGAATTTGTATATTTCCACCGATTATGACCAAAATCGGTGGGAATTTCGGTGGGAATTTTAATTAATTCTAGTAGTGTCTTCTTCTCTCAAACTCTTGAACTATTTATACTCTTAGTCTTGAAAAATGTCCGTTGAAGAAAGACAAGATTTAAATTCTCGAGTACTGGTCTTGTTCTCTGAAAACGGCTCTCTGCGACTGCTACAGTACAGTCTGTTGTACTTTCTGTCGGCAGCATTTAATACACCAAGCTGATACAAGGATTTCTTCAACAATTTGCCATAAATACCCTCATTCTTCAGCATTTATTACTCCAAGTGCATTTATTACCTTTGAGGAGACTTCCTGATCTTCTTCACTTGGCTGATTATGTTCTCCCGTCTGATGATGTACTGAGTTGATCTCATCTTGAACTAATCTGATTTTCACAAAACTGATTTCCCCTTCAGCAGCAGATCAGTAGTCTTTTGGACCAAGTGGAATTTTGACTTGTCTGATTTGTTTTTAAGTTGGTCAAAATTCTCAAAGGGATTTCACTAAGCATTCCTTACTTAGTTGTTTATGATGTTTTGGAAATCATCAAAACCTCCCTTCAACTTTTAACTTCCTTGTACTTCTATCTTCATCTTCATCCAACAGAAGTAACATCAGTGAATGGATTATTTTCGAACAAAGTAGTCCTTTGCACTTTTGTATGTTGAAAATGAAAGTACATACTCGAAGAATTATTACACATCATAATTTATTATGTGTGTCTATATGTCGGCATTTAAGATTCCGTCTATTTGTTGCTTTACTTCTACTACTTATAGGGCTCAAAACCTCTAGAATTCCAAGCCCGACTGAAACCAAATGACATATAGTAAAATGGAACAAAATATTTAGGCTTACTTATAGAATGGCCCTGGATATCAACGAGATCATGACAACCAAACAACATAGTTACAAGTCAGGAGAGTTAAGAATGGAAGAAAATAGCAGAAAAATGTCTCACCATAGACCTAGTACTGATTCCATCACACACATCTGGCATCGAAAAAAGTATGGAGGAACTAGTAAATGATGGAGAATGTATCCATCTTGAGGAAAATAACATTTTGCATGAAGCTTGTTCCTGGTATATAGAGGAATTTTTCTGAATACCTCACGTGATCGTGGCAGAGAAATGGCAATGAAAACAATTAGCTTAGTGCCACGTAGTTGGCTCAAGTATTAGACACATTAAAAAAAATGAGCAATCAGATTGTAAAGTTTAGTATTCAACAATTACATCAATATCACAACAATTGTCATTTATTTATTCAATAAGAAACTTAAAAAGAACATGGATGATTTTTTCTTACTTTGATCTACACCTATATCACTTCCAAACCGCAAATTCAGAGCCTCACATAATTTCCCTGCAAATGAAAACTTGATCTCATTACATCAGTTTCGATTTACCATGTATAGGTTTCTTATTGACTAAGCAAAAATAGGTGCAAAAACAAAGTTCAACGAGAAATAAAGAGAAAAAGGTAGAGATCGGTAGCACTCTCACTCTTCAATGTCAATAAATTCTAACATAAGCCTACCACCTTCCTCAACCATTTTCATGTTGAAACTACCAAATCCACTCAACCAGTTCCAGTTTAAGAATAAACAAAAACCATCTATATTTTGAAAATCTTAAAAACACCAGCACGGATGTATAGTAATAAAATGCTCAAATAAAATGAACAAAATAGTTGTGCTGATCATAGTCTCAAATATCTATTGACATTCTATCAATTACTTAAAAAATTCCTACACAAGCTCTAAACTTTCTCCAATATCAAATCCATACTTGTAACCAAATTTTTTTTATAAAAAAAAGCACGTCCTCTTTATCAAAAATGTTATAAAAAATGATCTCGTAGGAAAACAAAAACTGCAACAAACCCAATTTAAAATAAAACATAACCAACAAAACACAAATCCGAATTTCAATTTCTTACGTTCCTTATCCTGAGTAGGTGCTTGAAAGCAATTGTGAGAGTAAAGAGAATAAATATTGTTGAATAAGGAGCCACAACCACAACAACTGCACCACCAACATCTTTGCCAAAACCACCACTGCCGTTCAAAATCAAAACTGTTGGATAAAAATGAAGACGAAGATAAAGATTGTAGGGAGGTTTTGATGATTTCCAAAACGTCAAAATCATCTATAAACTTAGTAAAATTCCCTATCAAGAAATTTTGATAGTAAAAGACAAATCAGAAGGATCAGAACTTATGGTTGAGGAGACGACTGATCTGCTGCTGCTAAAGGAAATCAGATTTGGTGAGATTCAGCCGACTCAACAGATTTGTTCATTTTGGGATCAGCCGAGTATTTATCAGACGACTAACTTCGGATAGCTGAGTGGAAGTGATCAGACAAATCACCTCAACGGTCATAAATGTACTTAAAGGAATTAATGCTGAAGAGAAAGGGTATTTAAGACATATGATTGATGAAGAACCTCATATCAGCAGAGTGCATTTAATGCGACTGACAGGAAGCACAGTCGGACACGACATCACACAGTCGCAGAGAGCCGTTCCTGAAAAATAGGGACCAATGCTCGAGATCTAGACTTCTATTTTACTTCAACGGACATATTTCAAAATCTCAACTATAAAAAAGAAGTTGGTTCAAAGAGTTTGAAAGAGAGAGCCAATACGATACAACACACTTTTGAGAACTTTCAAAAGCTCAATCTTTCAAAATCTCAAAGGAACTCAAGAACAACTCACTCATCAGCTTAGTCATTTGTTGACAAAAAGCAACGTTGAAGAATTAAAGAAATCTGAGTGATTCTTGAAAGAAACAAGTATTGTGAGAAGTAGATATCCATCTGTGTGAAGCGATATTACTTCGGAGAATAGGTTTTCTTTGTGATCTATTGCGAACTTACGGCCAGTTCATGTGTTGTTTGGCGTAAGCAGATAACATATTGTAATCGGGCATTAGGTCACAGCCGTAATCCATTCTCTTGATAGCCATCTCCATCCACATCTCTATTTAGATATATATTTGGTAATGGTTTAGTTAAATGCTTGGAGGATATGAAGCAATTATTTTATGATTGCGGGAACGATGTTTGCACCAAGATTTTGGCGGAACACAAGAGTGCTTGTGAATTGAATTCAAAAGATAGATTGGTATGGGTGGAATTGGAAAAACTTATTTTTTGGGTAACGTCTCATCTTCATTTATCATCTTTAGTTTTTTTTAAATAATTATTATTGTGGCTTATAATCTGGTTTCTTGGGCAGTGAATTTGAATTAGCTTGATCATTTTTGTTGTATTCCATTTTATTGAATTGGCTTGATCCTTTTTGTTGTATTCTGTTTTTTTTCCTCTTCCTATTAATGTTATTCGTGATGGGGGTTCCATTTTTTTAATTATGTTGCACCGCTCTCTTGAAGTTTCGTGGAAGAATATGTTTGATTATAGAAAAATTATTATTATTGTCAATTGAATTTTCTTATACTAAATAAATTTTGCAGATCGAACATTCGCGACCATTGAAAGGCAAAGATTTCAGTGATGCCTATCAACATCATTGATCTATTGAATGGTGAAAATAACTTGGGGCGTCGTACTACCAGAGGTATTTACTCAAAAATAAATTCTTTCTGAAGGTCGTCTCTTATAAAACACCATGTTTGAACCCAATTAGCTTTACAATGTCTAGAAAATATAACCACTAGTTAAGCCTGTATTCGAATCTCTCTGCCACCCATTTAATAGTTCATATTAGGCTTTAAAAAGGGTGATTTACGACCAGACCCCTGACGTTTCAAAAGTTAAAAGGAGACCCCTTTCTAGTTTAAACTATGTGTCAAAACACCCCTTACAACTTTAACAATTTGTACAAGGACCCCCCGAAAATGTTTAAAGACCCCCTCCCTCTCCCCTAAGGAGTGTCCTTGTAATTTTTGGAACCACATGGTATTTTCTGTAATTATGGTAAACTTTAGGGGGTCCGAATGTAAATCACCCTAATAAATAGTATTACCCAAGTGTCAGAAGTAATAAATATCAATTGTCTCTTATTTAGTAAATTATCCTTAATGTGCAACCTCTGCATTCCCCCTTGTATTATTCATTTATTATTAGAGTAAATCGTTGCTTTTGGTCTTCCTTATGGATTAACTTTTGCATTTTAGCAGATTGATCCCTCTTATCAATATATTATATCACATTCGCCCCTCTTATAACACATTCGGCCATTTTAAATTTTCTGTAGCAAATTCATCCCTTTTATCAATGTAGTGTAACACATAAGCCCTCTTAAATATAAAATACATCACTTAAATTTAAAATACTAAAGTGGACAAAAATTGATGTATTTTGTAAGAGGGATAATGTGAACATTGTCACTTAAAGAACTTCATTAACTTATCAAATAATGGCCAAAATATTAATTAAATTGTTACTATTGACAATTAGTGATACAAAACGACAATAAATGAATTGTCACTGAGCACGTATCACTAATAGTCACTAATGACAATTTTAATTACCATACATAAATGAATTTGCTACTAATATTGTTACAACATAATTGAAAATTTACATGAAATTAACATTTATTCAATAATACACTATTTTCTTGTAGTGCATTTGAGTTTACATTGAAAATTTGCTATTTGCTTCAGATGATATTAGTTGTAGTACAAAAATAAATAGAAGAAGTAGGTGCTATGAAGAGGATATTTTTTAAGCTGGATTAGCTCATATGCCTTCAAATCCTTACTTCGTTACTAAAATAAATCCCAAGAGAAGGACTGAATTGGTAAGTGTTTACATCACAAGTTGGATTGCAATAGTTTTTTGAGTCAAAGTGAGACATATATATGGTTTGTGATGTAAACACTTACCAACTCAGTCCTTCTCTTGGGATTTATTTTAGTAATGAAGTAAGGATTTGAAGGCATATGAGCTAATCCAGCTTAAAAAATATCCTCTCCATAGCACCTACTTCTTCTATTAGTTTTTGTACTACAACCAATTTCATCTGAAGCAAATAACAAATTTTCAATGTAAACTCAAATGCACTACAAGAAAATAGTGTATTATTGAATAAATGTTAATTTCATGTAAATTTTCAATTATGTTGTGACAATATTAGTATCAAATTCATTTATGTATGGTAATTAAAATTGTCATTATTGACTATTAGTGACACGTGCTCAGTGACAATTCATTTATTGTCGTTTTGTATCACTAATTGTCAATAGTAACAATTTAATTAATATTTTGGCCATTATTTGATAAGTTAATGAAGTTCTTTAAGTGACAATGTTTACATTATCCCTCTTACAAAATACATCAATTTTTGTCCACTTTAGTATTTTGAATTTAAGTGATGTATTTTATATTTAAGAGGGACTAATGTGTTACACTACATTGATAATAGAGATGATTTTGCTACAAAAAATTTAAAATGGCTGAATGTGTTATAAGTTTGACGAATGTGATATAATACATTGATAAGAGAGACCAATCTACTACAAAAAATTCAAGAGGGGCGAAAATGAAAAATTTAATCCATAAGGAAGACCAAAAGCACGATTTACTCTATTAATAAATGAATAATACAAGGGGGAGTGCAGAGGTTGCACATTATTGAAAATAAGATGAAAAGATGTAAATTTTAGTAAGCATGCCCGTTAACAAATATATTTAATAGGAATTTCTGCAATTAGGTATTTAATAGGAATAATCTAAATCATTATTCCATATGTTTCTCCATTTGAAAATAAAAAGCATGTTTTGATCATACTTCTTATAGCCACAGGACTTTTGTTCCACAAGTCGAATACCCAAATTCATAAATACCGGAATCAAGGTATTTGAGCAAGGGCGACGCTTGGCGGAAGAAAGAAAAAGAAAAGCTGAGGTATTAGTTGAGATATCATCCGAATTTTGGAGCTTTTGATAAACTCGTAATCCTCCCTCCCCCACCCCCCCACCCCCCCCCCCCCCCCCTTTTTTTTTTAAATTATATATTGTATTGTATATGTTTTCACAAAGCTTTTATAGTAGTTTGTTGTCATTAGATTTTGCCTTTATTTCATGCATTGATAGATTAGTATAAAGTGGACTATAACAGTCAAAACATTTTATTTAAGGAATAAAATACCTCGATTAGTGCATTTAGCATGATAGCGCTAAATGGATAGCGACGCGGCACTCACGTTACACTTTTAAGTTCACGAAGATTAATTTCCGGATTAAAAACATTTTCAACGGAGTATTAATTTAACTTTCCTTATTTGCTCCGAAATTTATCAAGTTCTACCGTAGAATCACCAAATGGATCCCTCCGTCCACCTATATAAACCCTATTAACAAAGTAGTCACACACACTCAAATTCTAACTATGTGATGCGGCAGTGAAACAAATAAAGGCAAATACCATGAATCCTTTTCCGAGCCTGAAGTCGAGGATGAAGATGAGTTATATTTTCAGAATTATATCTAATATTTTCTATTAAAAAATATGTGCATCGAGCACACACATTTGCATGTTTAAAAATGATATTATACTACATTTGGAATGTAGCAAAGAAATATACGCGTGTGAGCATGATTTTTTTATTCTATTTAATTAATTATATTTTTAATAAGGAATATAGTGATTTCTAATTTGAGTGAACCAATTGATTTTTGAAATGTTAACGGTTTCCTGTATTTTGTTTACCTATAATACAAGTACTCCTATGTGAATCAATTTATATATATCCCAAAAATCAGAGAGAGAGAGAGATAAAGATAAGATGAAACATTATATATAAATAAATAAACTTTATGCATAAATAAATAAATTATTATAATCAAACAACGTTAAGAGAGAAATTTAAATGAAGTGGTATAACCGACCATATACAAGAATAAAAACATTTAAAATGGTAATAAGATTTTCAAACCTTCAGAAGAATCTTGAGGATTTGTACTAGATAATTGTTGAATTATAGAGGAAAAATTATAAGGAGATATTGTCGCTAAGGGGTTTTTAGTGTATGAGAACTGAAAACTTGATTCTTGAAATGAGCCAGACTCTTCCTTTTATAGGCGTCTTTAAGGGTATTTTCGAAATTTATGAACAGTATAAAGTACTGTTTGCACGTGTTGTAATAGTGTATAGTGTTCTATGACGTCATTGCGTTCGTCATTTAACAGTAGATGATGATGTCACTGTCTTCGTCATTGAACAGTAGTTGATGAGATCACTGCCTTGGTCATTGAACAATCTTAGACAGACAAATGCGTGTGTACAACACACATGCACGCACACACACACACACATATATATAAGGGCAGTCGCATCGTGCAAAGTGTGGTGCCATTGCCCCATATTAAAGAATGTTTTTGAAGCATTGTTTCTGTAGTTATATTTCACAATTACAGCTGTTAGGTTTCTATTGTAGTAATTTGAAAAGTTATTGATACGCCATATAAAATATATTTCGTCCGTGCATTTGCTTCAACAAATTAATTAACCTATATTGGAAGCTGATAAATATTAGATATATTAAATTATCAAAAAAAAAATATCAGATTTATTGTTTCAGTTTTAACATAAAAGAAATTGATGTTTAAAGATATTGATCAACATAATACCTTTTTTCAGCCATAACATCAATTATAGAAGTTGTTGGTCCCAAATGGTCAGATGAGGTCTAGAGGGGGGATGAATAGACTTCTAAAAATTTTAGACTTAAAAAACTTTTCAGTCAACTGTTAGCAGACTAAGCTGATCGTAAACAGTAAGTTGACTAAGCTGATCGCACAAAAAATTTGAGCAGCAGAGTTGACCACTCTTTAGATAAATACTTAGCTGATTTCAGCAAAATCAGTTTTAAATCAGATTACTTGCAGCGAATGTTTTAAAGTGTTTTTCACAAGTAAACTAAGTCTTTTAAAAGTTTTATCCCCAGTTATAAAATTCCTTTAAAATCTTTAACAATTTGGTTCCAGTGTAAACTTATGCAATTTTAAAGTATGCTTGAAAAACTTATGCAAAAATGTACACAAGAATTTTTATAGTGGTTATATGGATTTAAATCATTTAGTCTACTCTTTCAAGTCACTTAGATCTTGTGTTATACTAGAAAACACAAAGTTTAACACTGCTTGCGCCAATCAACAAATAAAAAGGGCACAAGTTCACACTAGGAAATCACAAAGATGACCTAATCTACCGAATTTTATCACTCACTAAGATGGATAAAATTCCTCACAACACTCTGTAACAAAAATCACTCAGATTTATAGGTTTTTCATTGATATTCAACTTCGGCTTTTGTCAACAAATGACTAAGCTGATGAGTGAGTTGTTCGTGAGTTCTTGAGACTTAGAAGAATTCTGCTTCAACGAGAAATAAAGAGAAAAAGGTAGAGATCGGTAGCACTCTCACTCTTCAATGTCAATAAATTATAACATAAGCCTACCACCTTCCTCAACCATTTTCATGTTGAAACTACCAAATCCACTCAACCAGTTCCAGTTTAAGAATAAACAAAAACCATTCATATTTTGAAAATCTTAAAAACACCAGCACGAATGTATAGTAATAAAATGCTCAAATAAAATGAACAAAATAGTTGTGCTGATCATAGTCTCAAATATCTATTGACATTCTGTCAATTACTTAAAAAATTCCTACACAAGCTCTAAACTTTCTCCAATATCAAATCCATACTTGTAACCAAATTTTTTTTATAAAAAAAAGCACGTCCTCTTTATCAAAAATGTTATAAAAAATGACCTCATAGGAAAACAAAAACTGCAACAAACCCAATTTAAAATAATACATAACCAACAGAAAACAAATCCGAATTTCAATTTCTTACGTTCCTTATCCTGAGTAGGTGTTTGAAAGCGATAGTGAGAGTAAAGAGAATAAATATTGTTGAAGAAGGAGCCACAACCACAACAACTGCACCACCAACATCTTTGCCAAAACCACCACTGCCGTTCAAAATCAAAACTGTTGGATAAAGATGAAGACGAAGATAAAGATTGTAGGGAGGTTTTGATGATTTCCAAAACGTCAAAATCATTTATGAACTTAGTAAAATTCCCTATCAAGAAATTTTGATAGGAAAAGACAAATCAGAAGGATCAGAACTTATGGTCGAGGAGACGAATAAGAACATTAGAAGAAAAAGTGGGAAAAAAGCAACATCCATGAAATTGCAATTGAAGAATGAACCACCACCACAATAAGCGAATCACCATCACCGCTGCCATTTAAAATCGAAACCCAAATCAAACTTAAATCTCCATAGCAAATTTGTACATGTAGAACTAAAATCTTTGGGGAAAATAGTAGAAGATTGCACAAAAATTGAAGGAAACTTTACAAAGAACAAGAAGATGAATCAAATAGGTTACCTTGATTGAGAGAACATCATCAAAACCTACACCTGATAAAAAAAATAGAGAAATAATCTCTGGAAGTAGCAAATAAGTACATGAGAAGAAATATGGGGAAAGAAGCAACACCAATCAGAAGAAATCATAATAAAGAAATATGGCAACCCATATTCTGGCTCACCATAAAATATAGTCTTTAAAGATACAAAAACTTCAAGTTAAAGAAAGATAAAAAATCCTAGGTCTGTGCATAGACCCATAGTAGGAGAAATGGTGATTTTGACGTGAAACAAGTCTGGGAACAACAATTGAAGACTTTGGGGAAAATAATTTAGCGTGTCAAAAGAAAATAGGCAGAACTCAGGAATGTGATAACATAAATGAAATGTGAGATTGGAGAAGGAGAGAGGAAGAAGGGAAAAAATAAATAAAAAGTGGATCATAAATCCAGCAGGAGTCCTACACCCATCTATGGTCGAAAGCAGAAGAAGGAAAAATTAAATGACAAAAAATCACAACAACCAAAGTTACAACATTGAACAGCCACTGGAAATACAAAACGATGTCCTTTAGTTTCCCAGAGATTAAAAGAAAAGGAACTAATTTTGGTTTGCCATTGTACACGATTGGATTGTCTCTTATTAGTTTAATATATATATATATGTGTGTGTGTGTGTAGAAAATACTTCATCTTCATCTTAGCCTTAAGGCTAGAAAGAGGATTCATGTTTGTCTGTATTTGTTTCACCACAACAACGCATAATTAAAGTCTGAGCATGTTTGACTACTTTGTTCTTAGGGATTATATAGGCAGACTGAGACATTCATGTCGATGTTTTAGGACCAAATTGAGAAAATTAATTTAATATTTTGTTGGAATTTTCTTTATCCATAAATTAATCTCCGAGAAGTTAAAAATGGAAAAGTGAGTGTCACCAGTCAAAACAGTTTATTTTAGGAATAAAATGCCTCGACTAGTGCATTTAGCATGATAGCACTAAATGGATAGCGATGCGGCACTCACGTTCCACGTTTAAGTTCACGAAGATTAATTTCTGGATTAAAAGAAAATGAATTAATTTAGGTTTGCCATTGTTCACAATTGGATTGTCTCTTATTAGTTTTAATATATATATATATATATATATATATATATATATATATATATATATATATATATATATATATATATATATATATATATATTGGTGTGTGTGTGTGTGTGTGTGTGTTTGTAGAAAATACTTAATCTTCATCTTCGCCTTAAGGCTAGAAAGAGGATTCATGTTGTTTGTCTGTATTTGTTTCACCACAACAATGCATAATTAAAGTCTGAGCATGTTTGACTACTTTGTTCTTAGGGATTATATAGGCAGACTGAGACATTCATGTCGATGTTTTAGGACCAAATTGAGAAAATTAATTTAATATTTTGTTGGAACTTTTTTTATCCATAAATTAATCTCCGAGAACATTAGAGGTTGCTCCAAAATCTTATCTTCATTTTGTTGTTTACGTTTCTGTGGCACGTCAGAATTGTTAAGTGTGTGGTGGAGCATATACCAGTAGATATCTCTTTCAACAAAGTCTGGGGAATCTGTACGTTGTGCTTCTTGGAAAAGGTTTGAAACTTCTATTCTACATCATCTATGACTTGATATATGCAAGAAAGTGACATTTAGAACACTCACTAAGCATGGTGTAATATTCATCTTTTTTGTCAATTTATTCGTTGTAGAAGAGTGTTGCACGTGGGGGTAGAATTTGGGTCAAACATTTGTAGAGATTTAAAAAAGCTACACAAACACACTTGTAGATATTTATAAAAGCTGTGCACGAACACAATTGTACAATATTCACATGCAAGATTGCAGAGATCTAATCAAGTGATTATTTATCTATTGATTAATTAATTTTAATTCAGTGTATCAGTGATAATTTAAAAATGGAAACATATGCACAAGAACATCACCAGTTTTCTTTTCCTGGTAAAATATGTAATTCCTGCAATGAAATCTTTGTTATCTTACTGGTACATTATCTTCCTATGCACTTCTCAATCAGTGTAATCTACACACATGTAGATAAGATTCAACTAACTTTTAGTATTTGACATTTCTTCGTCTACATATTGGGAGATGCCACCTCTTGAAATAAAGCATTCTCTAAATCAAAGCTTGGTGATTTTAAGATAGCAGGACTCTTGGTTCTTCCAATGGCTTTATTTTAACCTTTGCATTAGAAACAACGACCTTGTATATTATTAATATATTCCACCATAGTCTACACAATCCATTAGTTGTAAGTAATTTTAAGCAACTTATTATTCATTCGTGCAAGAAATGATGTCTCCAAAACTGACTGTGGCAGTGTGTTTACAGGTGTTGTAAAATTTTTGGAGTACTACAGTACATTTCAGTGGGAAACGTATGCTGTTGTTGAGAAAAATATCGGTAATTGCTGGACAAAAATCGAAACTTGTCGACAGAGGGATGGAATTTCTAACCTTAAGACGAAAACCAAAATTTTTTCATAGTTAGAGAACAAAATTTTTTAGTTGCACTTTGGAATAATTTGCTTATGAAGTTTAAATGTAAATTACTTTGGCAGGTAGCCCAAAACTGCGCAGAGTTAACACAAAATATACTCCTGCTATTGGAAATATCGAACATTAAAGAGGCACCGTGTTATTGAGAAAAGTGTGTTGTCTTTAAATGCGCTTACGTGTTTTCTTTTTCATCTTTTCTATATAAACCCTACTAAATAGATTTGGGCATTAGGTCACAGCCGTAATCCATTCTCTTGATAGCCATCTGTTGGGATTCGGTAAGATAAACAGCCCTAGGCACAGCGGAATATAAAAATTTTAGGACCTCTTACGGAATCTTGTCAGGATACTACTCTATTCGTATATATATGAACATAAATAAAACGATAGTATAAGTTTACACGTTATACCTATCTCATTGCAAATCCTTAGTCAGCAAAACGAACTTTGATTTCTCCACCGGTTGAATCGATCCAAGCTCTGCAGGAGCGCCCCACGTGTTGCGCCTCTACGGGTTGATACACCACAATTACACGAAAATAATAATTCTGGATCAGCTAGAACACAAGATATATTATGATCTAGGATTTAGGAACGATCTTGGAACAGAGTCGAAAACGAAAAATTCTTCCACAGAGAAGAAGTAGTTCGGCCGATTGCACATGGAGAGGGAGAGAGAATTTTGCTCTTGCTCAAATTTTGCTTGTTGAGTTGTTTGAAAAATAACTACAAGTAGGCTACTTATAGTTATCTCCCTAACCTAGTCCTTTTAGGACTAGGACTCTTCTCTCCTACATGGGCCATGGCCCTCTTTAATTAGAAGACCAAGTCTTCTAATTAATTCATGGCCCAGTTAATTAATTTGATCAGGCTTTATTTAATCTCCCAATTAAATAGCCCAATTAATTAACTTAATCTCCCATTTAATTAAATCAGACTCTAAGTCCATTTAATTAAAATCCCTTCTAATTAATTAAATCCAACTTAATTAATTAATCCACAAATTAAATTCCAATTTAATTTATGATCTTGATCCAATTCCAATTAGATCCCAATTTGTTCCAATTGGATCGACCCAGTCGACTCACCCATAATAATCGACCCAGTCGATTATTCACCCAGTCGACCCAGTCGACTCGGTCGTTCTTATTTCCTCGCTTTCGCTTCATGTGTATTGTGTATGCCCCCGTAGGTTCACCACATAATTGGCCGTGGGTTATAATTAAATATTATTTAATTATTCGAGTAAGACTTACTCTAAATCAGTCGAACACTCTGTCGATTGACCATTCCAAAATTAGCATCCCTGCCAATTTGGGAATTCTCCAACACTCCACGGTCGATGTCCAGCCACAAGCCCATGAAGCCCAATCACTGGTGAATTAATTCAGTGAACCTTTTATCTCATTTACAATTTCCGTACACGCCATAATCTCTCCATCGATCAATCTCCCAGTCGAGACTTAGGGGTATGGTCTTTCATCGATTTCCCTTTCCTTTTGTCTTGACCTTATGCATTCTGGTCTCGAAATAATTCTCTTTGACTTAATCTTTATGAGCTACTTACATAAAGTCGTCAGATACCTCGGCCGAGGATTTTACCAGAATTAATTTCTCACAGAAATCCATAGGAGAATTTCCCAACTTATCAAGTCGGGTCAATGGATCCTTTGTTGATGATATGAACCTGCATACGAGTTCCTCTATACCCAACATGAGTCCACAGAGACCTTCTGATAATCTCCAGTCAGTCGGAAACTCACATCAAAGTATAGACGTTCTCGCACCAGATAAACCCTATCACCTCAAGTATTTAGGGATCATTCCTCGTATACTATTGTAAATTGGAATAACTTCAACCCCGATATGCGACTCCCGCTTCCATGGTGAGTTATTTCCTAATTGGGGTATTCAGTGCGCTTGCCATCCCAACAAGCCACCCACTTATGTGTATCGACTATCCCAGTCATGCTCGTGGACCCCAGCGTTCTCCAGTTCGTCGGAGTATACACAATAGTGAGAGTCTAATCGAATCCAATGATGTCCTATCTCGATTGGATTCTACGACTCTTGAATATATTCCAGATCACGGCCTTGGAGATCAGTCCACGGGTTGTCCCATAGCCCTGTGATCTAAGGACTTCTATCCTTATGCGTAGATATTTATTACATAAGATAAAGTTGACCATATATATAAATGCATTTATTAATCCAATCGAATGGTCCTTTCAATTAAATGCAGCCAAAACAGTTAGCTTGCAGGACACTATTCTATCACCATCTCCATCCACATCTCTATTTAGATATATATATTTGGTAATGGTTTAGTTAAATGCTTGGATGATATGAAGCAATTATTTTATGATTGCGGGAACGATGTTTGCACCAAGATTTTGGCGGAACACAAGAGTGCTTGTGAATTGAATTCAAAAGATAGATTGGTATGGGTGGAATTGGAAAAACTTATTTTTTGGGTAAAGTCTCATCTTCATTTATCATCTTTAGTTTTTTTTTAAATAATTATTATTGTGGCTTATAATCTGGTTTCTTGGGCTGTGAATTTGAACTAGCTTGATCATTTTTGTTGTATTCCATTTTTTTGAATTGGCTTGATCCTTTTTGTTGTATTCTGTTATTTTTCCTCTTCCTATTAATGTTATTCGTGATGGGGGTTCCATTTTTTTAATTATGTTGCACCGCTCTCTTGAAGTTTCGTGGAAGAATATGTTTGATTATAGAAAAATTATTATCATTGTCAATTGAATTTTCTTATACTAAATAAATTTTGCAGATCGAACATTCGAGACCATTGAAAGGCAAAGATTTCAGTGATGCCTATCAACATCATTGATCTATTGAATGGTGAAAATAACTTGGGGCGTCGTACTACCAGAGGTATTTACTCAAAAATAAATTCTTTCTGAAGGTCGTCTCTTATAAAACACCATGTCTGAACCCAATTAGCTTTACAATGTCTAGAAAATATAACCACTAGTTAAGCCTGTATTCGAATCTCTCTGCCACCCATTTAATAGTTCATATTAGGCTTTAAAAAGGGTGATTTACGACCAGACTCCTGACGTTTCAAAAGTTAAAAGGAGACCCCTTTCTAGTTTAAACTATGTGTCAAAACACCCCTTACAACTTTAACAATTTGTACAAGGACCCCCCGAAAATGTTTAAAGACCCCCTCCCTCTCCCCTAAGGAGTGTCCTTGTAATTTTTGGAACCACATGGTATTTTCTGTAATTATGGTAAACTTTAGGGGGTCCGAATGTAAATCACCCTAATAAATAGTATTACCCAAGTGTCAGAAGTAATAAATATCAATTGTCTCTTATTTAGTAAATTATCCTTAATGTGCAACCTCTGCATTCGCCCTTGTATTATTCATTTATTATTAGAGTAAATCGTTGTTTTTGGTATTCCTTATGGATTAACTTTTGCATTTTAGCAGATTGATCCCTCTTATCAATATATTATATCACATTCGTCCCTCTTATAACACATTCGGCCATTTTAAATTTTCTGTAGCAAATTCATCCCTTTTATCAATGTAGTGTAACACATAAGTCCTCTTAAATATAAAATACATCACTTAAATTTAAAATACTAAAGTGGACAAAAATTGATGTGTTTTGTAAGAGGGATAATGTGAACATTGTCACTTAAAGAACTTCATTAACTTATCAAATAATGGCCAAAATATTAATTAAATTGTTACTATTGACAATTAGTGATACAAAACGACAATAAATGAATTGTCACTGAGCACGTATCACTAATAGTCACTAATGACAATTTTAATTACCATACATAAATGAATTTGCTACTAATATTGTTACAACATAATTGAAAATTTACATGAAATTAACATTTATTCAATAATACACTATTTTCTTGTAGTGCATTTGAGTTTACATTGAAAATTTGCTATTTGCTTCAGATGATATTAGTTGTAGTACAAAAATAAATAGAAGAAGTAGGTGCTTTGAAGAGGATATTTTTTAAGCTGGATTAGCTCATATGCCTTCAAATCCTTACTTCGTTACTAAAATAAATCCCAAGAGAAGGACTGAATTGGTAAGTGTTTACATCACAAGTTGGATTGCAATAGTTTTTTGAGTCAAAGTGAGACATATATATGGTTTGTGATGTAAACACTTACCAACTCAGTCCTTCTCTTGGGATTTATTTTAGTAATGAAGTAAGGATTTGAAGGCATATGAGCTAATCCAGCTTAAAAAATATCCTCTCCATAGCACCTACTTCTTCTATTAATTTTTGTACTACAACCAATATCATCTTAAGCAAATAGCAAATTTTCAATGTAAACTCAAATGCACTACAAGAAAATAGTGTATTATTGAATAAATGTTAATTTCATGTAAATTTTCAATTATGTTGTGACAATATTAGTAGCAAATTCATTTATGTATGGTAATTAAAATTGTCATTATTGACTATTAGTGACACGTGCTCAGTGACAATTCATTTATTGTCGTTTTGTATCACTAATTGTCAATAGTAACAATTTAATTAATATTTTGGCCATTATTTGATAAGTTAATGAAGTTCTTTAAGTGACAATGTTTACATTATCCCTCTTACAAAATACATCAATTTTTGTCCACTTTAGTATTTTGAATTTAAGTGATGTATTTTATATTTAAGAGGGACTAATGTGTTACACTACATTGATAATAGAGATGATTTTGCTACAAAAAATTTAAAATGGCCGAATGTGTTATAAGATTGACGAATGTGATATAATACATTGATAAGAGAGACCAATCTGCTACAAAAAATTTAAGAGGGGCGAAAATGAAAAATTTAATCCATAAGGAAGACCAAAAGCACGATTTACTCTATTAATAAATGAATAATACAAGGGGGAGTGCAGAGGTTGCACATTATTGAAAATAAGATGAAAAGATGTAAATTTTAGTAAACATGCCCGTTAACAAATATATTTAATAGGAATTTCTGCAATTAGGTATTTAATAGGAATAAT
The DNA here is from genome assembly GCA_003313485.2 of Penstemon barbatus. NCBI lineage: Eukaryota > Viridiplantae > Streptophyta > Magnoliopsida > Lamiales > Plantaginaceae > Penstemon > Penstemon barbatus. Next base: position 5,764,388 of record CM064882.1, read on the forward strand.
CTAAATCATTATTCCATATGTTTCTCTATTTGAAAATAAAAAGCATGTTTTGATCATACTTCTTATAGCCACAGGACTTTTGTTCCACAAGTCGAATACCCAAATTCATAAATACCGGAATCGAGGTATTTGAGCAAGGGCGACGCTTGGCGGAAGAAAGAAAAAGAAAAGCTGAGGTATTAGTTGAGATATCATCCGAATTTTGGAGCTTTTGATAAACTCGTAATCCCCCCTCCCCCACCCCCCCCCCCCCCCTTTTTTTTTTAAATTATATATTGTATTGTATATGTTTTCACAAAGCTTTTATAGTAGTTTGTTGTCATTAGATTTTGCCTTTATTTCATGCATTGATAGATTAGTATAAAGTGGACTATAACAGTCAAAACATTTTATTTAAGGAATAAAATACCTCGATTAGTGCATTTAGCATGATAGCGCTAAATGGATAGCGACGCGGCACTCACTTTACACTTTTAAGTTCACGAAGATTAATTTCCGGATTAAAAACATTTTCAACGGAGTATTAATTTAACTTTCCTTATTTGCTCCGAAATTTATCAAGTTCTACCGTAGAATCACCAAATGGATCCCTCCGTCCACCTATATAAACCCTATTAACAAAGTAGTCACACACACTCAAATTCTAACTATGTGATGCGGCAGTGAAACAAATAAAGGCAAATACCATGAATCCTTTTCCGAGCCTGAAGTCGAGGATGAAGATGAGTTATATTTTCAGAATTATATCTAATATTTTCTATTAAAAAATATGTGCATCGAGCACACACATTTGCATGTTTAAAAATGATATTATACTACATTTGAAATGTAGCAAAGAAATATACGCGTGTGAGCATGATTTTTTTATTCTATTTAATTAATTATATTTTTAATAAGGAATATAGTGATTTCTAATTTGAGTGAACCAATTGATTTTTGAAATGTTAACGGTTTCCTGTATTTTGTTTACCTATAATACAAGTACTCCTATGTGAATCAATTTATATAAATCCCAAATATCAGAGAGAGAGAGAGATAAAGATAAGACGAAACATTATATATAAATAAATAAACTTTATGCATAAATAAATAAATTATTATAATCAAACAACGTTAAGAGAGAAATTTAAATGAAGTGGTATAACCGACCATATATAAGAATAAAAACATTTAAAATGGTAATAAGATTTTCAAACCTTCAGAAGAATCTTGAGGATTTGTACTAGATAATTGTTGAATTATAGAGGAAAAATTATAAGGAGATATTGTCGCTAAGGGGTTTTTAGTGTATGAGAACTGAAAACTTGATTCTTGAAATGAGCCAGACTCTTCCTTTTATAGGCGTCTTTAAGGGTATTTTCGAAATTTATGAACAGTATAAAGTACTGTTTGCACGTGTTGTAATAGTGTATAGTGTTCTATGACGTCATTGCGTTCGTCATTTAATAGTAGATGATGATGTCACTGTCTTCGTCATTGAACAGTAGTTGATGAGATCACTGCTTTGGTCATTGAACAATCTTAGACAGACAAATGCGTGTGTACAACACGCACGCACGCACACACACACACACATATATATAAGGGCAGTCGCATCGTGCAAAGTGTGGTGCCATTGCCCCATATTAAAGAATGTTTTTGAAGCATTGTTTCTGTAGTTATATTTCACAATTACAGCTGTTAGGTTTCTATTGTAGTAATTTGAAAAGTTATTGATACGCCATATAAAATATATTTCGTCCGTGCATTTGCTTCAACAAATTAATTAACCTATATTGGAAGCTGATAAATATTAGATATATTAAATTATCAAAAAAAAAATCAGATTTATTGTTTCAGTTTTAACATAAAAGAAATTGATGTTTAAAGATATTGATCAACATAATACCTTTTTTCAGCCATAACATCAATTATAGAAGTTGTTGGTCCCAAATGGTCAGATGAGGTCTAGAGGGGGGATGAATAGACTTCTAAAAATTTTAGACTTAAAAAACTTTTCAGTCAACTGTTAGCAGACTAAGCTGATCGTAAACAGTAAGTTGACTAAGCTGATCGCACAAAAAATTTGAGCAGCAGAGTTGACCACTCTTTAGATAAATACTTAGCTGATTTCAGCAAAATCAGTTTTAAATCAGATTACTTGCAGCGAATGTTTTAAAGTGTTTTTCTCAAGTAAACTAAGTCTTTTAAAAGTTTTATCCCCAGTTATAAAATTCCTTTAAAATCTTTAACAATTTGGTTCCAGTGTAAACTTATGCAATTTTAAAGTATGCTTGAAAAACTTATGCAAAAATGTACACAAGAATTTTTATAGTGGTTATATGGATTTAAATCCTTTAGTCTACTCTTCCAAGTCACTTAGATCTTGGGTTATACTAGAAAACACAAAGTTTAACACTGCTTGCGCCAATCAACAAATAAAAAGGGCACAAGTTCACACTAGGAAATCACAAAGATGACCTAATCTACCGAATTTTATCACTCACTAAGATGGATAAAATTCCTCACAACACTCTCTAACAAAAATCACTCAGATTTATAGGTTTTTCATTGATATTCAACTTCGGCTTTTGTCAACAAATGACTAAGCTGATGAGTGAGTTGTTCATGAGTTCTTGAGACTTAGAAGAATTCTGCTTCAACGAGAAATAAAGAGAAAAAGGTAGAGATCGGTAGCACTCTCACTCTTCAATGTCAATAAATTATAACATAAGCCTACCACCTTCCTCAACCATTTTCATGTTGAAACTACCAAATCCACTCAACCAGTTCCAGTTTAAGAATAAACAAAAACCATTCATATTTTGAAAATCTTAAAAACACCAGCACGAATGTATAGTAATAAAATGCTCAAATAAAATGAACAAAATAGTTGTGCTGATCATAGTCTCAAATATCTATTGACATTCTGTCAATTACTTAAAAAATTCCTACACAAGCTCTAAACTTTCTCCAATATCAAATCCATACTTGTAACCAAATTTTTTTTATAAAAAAAAGCACGTCCTCTTTATCAAAAATGTTATAAAAAATGACCTCATAGGAAAACAAAAACTGCAACAAACCCAATTTAAAATAATACATAACCAACAAAAAACAAATCTGAATTTCAATTTCTTACGTTCCTTATCCTGAGTAGGTGTTTGAAAGCGATAGTGAGAGTAAAGAGAATAAATATTGTTGAAGAATGAGCCACAACCACAACAACTGCACCACCAACATCTTTGCCAAAACCACCACTGCCGTTCAAAATCAAAATTGTTGGATAAAGATGAAGACGAAGATAAAGATTGTAGGGAGGTTTTGATGAATTCCAAAACGTCAAAATCATTTTTAAAGTTAGTAAAATTCCCTATCAAGAAATTTTGATAGGAAAAGACAAATCAGAAGGATCAGAACTTATGGTCGAGGAGACGAATAAGAACATTAGAAGAAAAAGTGGGAAAAAAGCAACATCCATGAAATTGCAATTGAAGAATGAACCACCACCACAATAAGCGAATCACCATCACCACTGCCATTTAAAATCGAAACCCAAATCAAACTTAAATCTCCATAGCAAATTTGTACATGTAGAACTAAAATCTTTGGGGAAAATAGTACAAGATTGCACAAAAATTGAAGGAAACTTAACAAAGAACAAGAAGATGAATCAAATAGGTTACCTTGCTTGAGAGAACATCATCAAAACCTACACCTGAAAAAAAAAATAGAGAAATAATCTCTGGAAGTAACAAATAAGTACACGAGAAGAAATATGGGGAAAGAAGCAACACCAATTAGAAGAAATCATAATAAAGAAATATGGCAACCCATATTCTGGCTCACCATAAAATATAGTCTTTAAAGATACAAAAACTTCAAGTTAAAGAAAGATAAAAAATCCTAGGACTGTGAATAGACCCATAGTAGGAGAAATGGTGATTTTGACGTGAAACAAGTCTGGGAACAACAATTGAAGACTTTGGGGAAAATAATTTAGCGTGTCAAAAGAAAATAGGCAGAACTCAGGAAGGTGATAACATAAATGAAATGTGAGATTGGAGAAGGAGAGAGGAAGAAGGGAAAAAATAAATAAAAAGTGGATCATAAATCCAGCAGGAGTCCTACACCTATCTATGGTCGAAAGCAGAAGAAGGGAAATGTTGGAAGAATTTATTAACTCAAGAACAGCTAAGTGATCTTATCAGTTGAGTTAATTAAGTTAGTTAAAAGGTTTTGATGATAACAAAAAGGTGTCATCAACTAAGTTACGGAAGCTTAGTAAGCCTTTGAAGATTGGATACTTGGTTTAAAAGATAATCATTCAAGAACAGAAGTATTCAAGAAATGAAGATTCAATCTTATGAGAAGAGTGAAAATCAGATTAGTGAAAGATTGAAAATCAGCTTGGTGGAAATGAGATGGGTGATCATCAGATGACTGATCATGAGACTAGTGCATCAGACTAGTGCATAAGACTAGTGCATAAGACTAGTGATCAGACTAGTGCATAAGACTAGTGCATAAGACTAGTGATCAGACTAGTGCATAAGACTAGTGCATCAGACTAGTGCATAAGACTAGTGATCAGACTAGTGCATCAGACTAGTGATCATCAGCGGAGTCGATCCCATCAGCTAAGTAAAATCGGTCAGTAAGCTCTCCAACGGTAACAAGCTAAGTGCATTAAATGCTGCTGACAGAAAGTACAGCAGAGTGTACAGTGAACAGTGCGACAGTCTGCAAAAGTTACCATTCAAATTATGACCGTTGCTCAAGGACTAAAATGCAATTTTGCCAACCTTCAACAAGCAAAATTACAAATCCAAGAGTATAAATAGATGGTGAACTGAAGATTCAAGAGAGACTTGCACACTTTCAAGATCAAATCTTTAGAGCAAGAATCCATCAGTTGAGTCATCTTATCATAAGCGGAGTCATCTTATGACGAAGCTGATTGTTGAAGAACAAGATTAAACCATTGTATATCTGAGTGATATTCAACTGAGTGCTGTGAGGAGTAGATATCCATCTTTGTGAGTGATATTACTTCGGAGAATAGGTCTTCTTTGTGATTTCCTATTGCGAACTTGTGGTCGTTTCATTTGTTGTTCGACGCAAGCAGAGTATACTGTAAACTTAGTGATTATAGTATAACCCAAGATCTGTGTGACTTGGAAGAGTGGATTAAGAGGATTTGTTCCTGTATAACCACTATAAAAATTCCTTGTGTTATTTACTTTACTTGTCTTGCATTGCATATCTCATAAGCTAAGTAAATACTTTAAAAGAAGAGTCTTTTAAATTGAGGAATTTCCAACTTGGGGTAAAACTTTCTTTGTGCTTTAAAAGTTTAATTGAGTTGAAAACATTGTTTGAAAAACACATATACATTATCCGCTGCATCATTGTTTGAAACTCTGATTATATAAGTTTGATGAGCAAAATCAGCATAGTAGTCTACTTTACTGAATAAGCTAAGTGCTATATCAGCATAGTAGTCTCACGAATAAGATCAGCTTACTCTGCTGACAAGCTGAGTGCAAAATCAGCTCAGTCATCTTATTTTGCTGATAAGCGAACTCTACTTATAGAAGAAAAGTTAAAGAAAAATTTTAAAGTCTTGAGGTCTATTCACCCCCCCCCCCCCTAGACCTCAACTGACCACTTGGGACCAACAAGTGGTATCAGAGCAGGTGGTTCATTTGAATCAACTGCCTGATCAACGAGCTTGATCCAAGTGTTTTTCAAAGGTTTTTGAAAACTTTTTCAAAAGAACATCTTTTTGAAAAATCAAAACTTTTTGAAAAATGGATTGTATCAGCCATGTTCCCCACATTGCTGGTATGTCCTTTGAGGACTGGAAGATTAGAATGGAAATCTTTCTAGCAGCCTATAATGACAACATGTACACATGTATCATTAAAGGTCCATTCAGATTCACAAAGACCGTAAAGATAAATGAAGTTGACACGGTTGTGGAAAAGGATCTCCATGAGATGACTCCCGAGGAAATCAAGCTATTCAATCTGGATAATGTCAGAAGATTCATCATGACTAAAGCCCTGGACAATGATCGGTTTGACAAGGTCAAACATTGCAAGACTGCAAAAGAAATGTGGGATAAAGTCAGAGATATGAGCGAAGGGAACGACGCCATAAAAGAGCATCAGCTGAGTGTTGCTCTAGAAAAGCTGGATAACTTCAAGATGAAATCCTCTGAAACCATTGATCAGATGGATACAAGGTTCACAAGAATATTAAATGAAGTATTGAAGCTTGGAAAAACCTTCACAGACAAGGAGATAACCATCAGAGTACTGAAGGCCTTACCTCCTAAGTTCAACATGAAGGTGACAGCGATGGAAGAATTAAGGGATTTGGGAAAAATCTCTCTTACTGAGCTGTTTTCTGTACTCAAGGCATTCGAGTATAAACTGCCTAGAATGGGAATAGATGAGTCATCTGGTTCAGACCCTACTGTTGCTCTTATCGCGTCAGACAAGTCAAGAAAATCAGCGGACAAGTTCGAAGAGAATACACTGCTGAATTCAGAAAAAGCATACACTGCTGACGACGTTGCCCTACTTCTGAATGATTTCAAGAAGTTCTATAAAAAGAAAATGAAATTAAAATATGAAAATGTTATTTCACCTTCTTCTGATCATTTTCAGGAAAATAGGGATTCCTCAAAAGCAAAACTTGGAGACCAAAATTGCAAGGCGTATGGACTCTTCACTAAAGATCGTCCACATCCAATCTCTCAAAAGTTTGCTAACAAGGAAAAAGGTGCCAAAAAGGAGTATAAGCCAAGTAAGAGCAAAGCAAAGTTAGCTAAGGCAGCAAAGCTAACAAACTCCGGCATATCTTATTCAGACAACAAGTCGTCTGATAAAGAATTTGAAGAAGTACCCGAAACTCTATGTTTAATGGCCAAGGAATCTGATGATTCTGAAACTGAGGTAACTTCTACAAATTAATGAACTTGCATTATTTGAATCATTTGAACAAATGTTAATCTCAAATTCAAATATTGTTGGTATTTGCCAAGCTTAAGGAAGAGATGACTCTGCTAAAAAAGAGCAAAACAGATCACTGAAACTTCAGGTTGAAAAACCTCAAGAATCAGCTGACTACAAAAAGCTTGAGCATGAGAATGAAACTCTAAAAGCTGAGTATGCAATTCGTATAGAAAATATAAATGAACTTGAAAGAAGTAATTGCATCATTCTCTAAAAAGAAATCAGAGGCTAAAGAGAAGAAGCCTACTGAAGCTCAAAAGGTTAAGAAACCTAGTAAGCAACCTAAGACTAAACAGACTAGTAAAACTCATCAGCTTAGTAAGCTGAAAGATGCTGCTGATAGGAGTGAAATTAAAAATGTTAAGTCTGCTCAATCTATAGGAGAGTTATCAGTTAACTCAGCTTATCACTTACTTTATGCATCTTACCTTGCTTATGAGCACTGTTTTCATCATGAAAATTATTACCATGCTAAAATTACTGAAATTCATGATAAAACTGAGTCACAAAATCATCACATGTTAAAGGTTATACTAACCATGCAGGACCCAATATAAGGGGTACCAAAAACAGTAATCTGTTTTGTAGGAAAAACGCATGTGTGATGATAAAGGTTGAGTTGACTGCCCTTGCTGATTTCAACAAGTTCAACAAGTGGTTTTACCATCGAGTGGGAAAATATCAACAATTGGTATCCAGTACTGTATCAACATGTGATATCAACCAACAAGTGGTAGCTGCGTTGTTTGGAAATAACAAGGAAAGCAAGATTGTTAGAAAATTTGAAGTTTATCAAGAGAATCAACATTTGTATCCAACAAGTGGTATAGTCAATCATGTGACAACAATCTTTCAGCTCTCAAGAGTTGAAAATGGGTTTGTTGAATTTGGATTCATGAGCTGAGGGGGAACATATCAGAAGAATCATCTCAATAGCTTACTGGAATTCAACGGCTGAGTATCTTTCGAGACTGACTCTCATAAGACTACTTGACCACAGATTCTTGAACTCAGGGGGAACGTGTACGACGAGCGGTACTCCTGATTAGAGATGATGTTCTCAATAAGTCAAATGAAGTTATCAGAAGACTGCTTCTCATCAGCCGACTGAAACTCAACAACCAAGTGACATTCAAGAATACACTTCAAAAAGGGTGAAGGAAGTAGCCAACAAGTGGTATCAATTCTTGAAGTCAGGGGGAACAGTTATTCTAACTGGAGTGATAAACAACAAAGAAGACTACAAACTGCTGGCTTGCGTATAAAGAAGAATTAATTAACAGCCAACTACCCCGAACAACTAAGTATTCACCTACTTGTCTTCAGCATACTAAGTTTTGGTGTTGATGACAAAAAGGGGGAAAAGTGAGATGCAACTAAGAACTTTCAAAGGTTGCATTGGATCTAATGATTTTAATCCTAGAGTATGAAGACTAAACTGAAGACTTGGAAGACGTTCTTAGTTGAAGGTTTTGTCATCATCAAAAAGGGGGAAATTGTTGGAAGAATTTATTAACTCAAGAACAGCTAAGTGATCTTATCAGTTGAGTTAATTAAGTTAGTTAAAAGGTTTTGATGATAACAAAAATGTGTCATCAACTAAGTTACGGAAGCTTAGTAAGCCTTTGAAGATTGGATACTTGGTTTAAAAGATAATCATTCAAGAACAGAAGTATTCAAGAAATGAAGATTCAATCTTATGAGAAGAGTGAAAATCAGATTAGTGAAAGATTGAAAATCAGCTTGGTGGAAATGAGATGGGTGATCATCAGATGACTGATCATGAGACTAGTGCATCAGACTAGTGCATAAGACTAGTGCATAAGACTAGTGATCAGACTAGTGCATAAGACTAGTGCATAAGACTAGTGATCAGACTAGTGCATAAGACTAGTGCATCAGACTAGTGCATAAGACTAGTGATCAGACTAGTGCATCAGACTAGTGATCATCAGCGGAGTGGATCCCATCAGCTAAGTAAAATCGGTCAGTAAGCTCTCCAACGGTAACAAGCTAAGTGCATTAAATGCTGCTGACAGAAAGTACAGCAGAGTGTACAGTGAACAGTGCGACAGTCTGCAAAAGTTACCATTCAAATTATGACCGTTGCTCAAGGACTAAAATGCAATTTTGCCAACCTTCAACAAGAAAAATTACAAATCCAAGAGTATAAATAGATGGTGAACTGAAGATTCAAGAGAGACTTGCACACTTTCAAGATCAAATCTTTAGAGCAAGAATCCATCAGTTGAGTCATCTTATCATAAGCGGAGTCATCTTATGACGAAGCTGATTGTTGAAGAACAAGATTAAACCATTGTATATCTGAGTGATATTCAACTGAGTGCTGTGAGGAGTAGATATCCATCTTTGTGAGTGATATTACTTCGGAGAATAGGTCTTCTTTGTGATTTCCTATTGCGAACTTGTGGTCGTTTCATTTGTTGTTCGACGCAAGCAGAGTATACTGTAAACTTAGTGATTATAGTATAACCCAAGATCTGTGTGACTTGGAAGAGTGGATTAAGAGGATTTGTTCCTGTATAACCACTATAAAAATTCCTTGTGTTATTTACTTTACTTGTCTTGCATTGCATATCTCATAAGCTAAGTAAATACTTTAAAAGAAGAGTCTTTTAAATTGAGGAATTTCCAACTTGGGGTAAAACTTTCTTTGTGCTTTAAAAGTTTAATTGAGTTGAAAACATTGTTTGAAAAACACATATACATTATCCGCTGCATCATTGTTTGAAACTCTGATTATATAAGTTTGATGAGCAAAATCAGCATAGTAGTCTACTTTACTGAATAAGCTAAGTGCTATATCAGCATAGTAGTCTCACGAATAAGATCAGCTTACTCTGCTGACAAGCTGAGTGCAAAATCAGCTCAGTCATCTTATTTTGCTGATAAGCGAACTCTACTTATAGAAGAAAAGTTAAAGAAAAATTTTAAAGTCTTGAGGTCTATTCACCCCCCCCCCCCTCTAGACCTCAACTGACCACTTGGGACCAACAGGAAAATAAATTGACAAAAAATCACAACAACCAAAGTTACAACATTGAACAGCCACTGGAAGTACAAAACGATGTCCTTTAGTTTCCCAGAGATTAAAAGAAAAGGAACTAATTTTGGTTTGCCATTGTACACGATTGGATTGTCTCTTATTAGTTTAATATAAATATATATATATATATATGTGTGTGTGTGTGTGTGTGTGTGTGTGTGTGTGTGTGTGTGTGTGTGTGTGTGTGTGTGTGTAGAAAATACTTCATCTTCATCTTAGCCTTAAGGCTAGAAAGAGGATTCATGTTTGTCTGTATTTGTTTTACCACAACAACGCATAATTAAAGTCTGAGCATGTTTGACTACTTTGTTCTTAGGGATTATATAGGCAGACTGAGACATTCATGTCGATGTTTTAGAACCAAATTGAGAAAATTAATTTAATATTTTGTTGGAATTTTCTTTATCCATAAATTAATCTCCGAGAAGTTAAAAATGGAAAAGTGAGTGTCTCCAGTCGAAACATTTTATTTTAGGAATAAAATGCCTCGACTAGTGCATTTAGCATGATAGCACTAAATGGATAGCGATGCGGCACTCACGTTCCACGTTTAAGTTCACGAAGATTAATTTCTGGATTAAAAGAAAAGGAATTAATTTTGGTTTGCCATTGTTCACAATTGGATTGTCTCTTATTAGTTTTAATATATATATATATATATATATATATATATATATATATATATATATATGTGTGTGTGTGTGTGTGTGTGTGTTTGTAGAAAATACTTCATCTTCATCTTCGCCTTAAGGCTAGAAAGAGGATTCATGTTGTTTGTCTGTATTTGTTTCACCACAACAATGCATAATTAAAGTTTGAGCATGTTTGACTACTTTGTTCTTAGGGATTATATAGGCAGACTGAGACATTCATGTCGATGTTTTAGGACCAAATTGAGAAAATTAATTTAATATTTTGTTGGAACTTTTTTTATCCATAAATTAATCTCCGAGAACATTAGAGGTTGCTCCAAAATCTTATCTTCATTTTGTTGTTTACGTTTATGTGGCACGTCAGAATTGTTAAGTGTGTGGTGGAGCATATACCAGTAGATATCTCTTTCAACAAAGTCTGGGGAATCTGTACATTGTGCTTCTTGGAAAAGGTTTGAAACTTCTATTCTACATCATCTATGACTTGATATATGCAAGAAAGTGACATTTAGAACACTCACTAAGAATGGTGTAATATTCATCTTTTTTGTCAATTTATTCGTTGTAGAAGAGTGTTGCACGTGGGGGTAGAATTTGGGTCAAACATTTGTAGAGATTTATAAAAGCTACACAAACACACTTGTAGATATTTATAAAAGCTGTGCACGAACACAATTGTACAATATTCACATGCAAGATTGCAGAGATCTAATCAAGTGATTATTTATCTATTGATTAATTAATTTTAATTCAGTGTATCAGTGATAATTTAAAAATGGAAACATATGCACAAGAACATCACCAGTTTTCTTTTCCTGGTAAAATATGTAATTCCTGCAATGAAATCTTTGTTATCTTACTGGTACATTATCTTCCTATGCACTTCTCAATCAGTGTAATCTACACACATGTAGATAAGATTCAACTAACTTTCAGTATTTGACATTTCTTCGTCTACATATTGGGAGATGCCACCTCTTGAAATAAAGCATTCTCTAAATCAAAGCTTGGTGATTTTAATATAGCAGGACTCTTGGTTCTTCCAATGGCTTGATTTTAACCTTTGCATTAGAAACAACGACCTTGTATATTATTAATATATTCCACCATAGTCTACACAATCCATTAGTTGTAAGTAATTCTAAGCAACTTATTATTCATTTGTGCAAGAAATGATGTCTCCAAAACTGACTGTGGCAGTGTGTTTACAGGTGTTGTAAAATTTTTGGAGTACTACAGTACATTTTAGTGGGAAACGTATGCTGTTGTTGAGAAAAAAATCGGTAATTGCTGGACAAAAATCGAAACTTGTCGACAGAGGGATGGAATTTCTAACCTTAAGACGAAAACCAAAATTTTTTCATAGTTAGAGAACAAAATTTTTTAGTTGCACGTTGGAATAATTTGCTTATGAAGTTTAAATGTAAATTACTTTGGCAGGTAGCCCAAAAACTGCGCAGAGTTAACACAAAATATAATGCTGCTATTGGAAATATCGAACATTAAAGAGGCACCGTGTTATTGAGAAAAGTGTGTTGTCTTTAAATGCGCTTACGTGTTTTCTTTTTCATCTTTTCTATATAAACCCTACTAAATAGATTTGGGCATTAGGTCACAGCCGTAATCCATTCTCTTGATAGCCATCTGTTGGGATTCGGTAAGATAAACAGCCCTAGGCACAGCGGAATATAAAAATTTTAGGACCTCTTACGGAATCTTGCCAGGATACTACTCTAGTCGTATATATATGAACATAAATAAATCGATAGTATAAGTTTACACGTTATACCTATCTCCTTGCAAATCCTTAGTCAGCAAAACGAACTTTGATTTCTCCACCGGTTGAATCGATCCAAGCTCTGCAGGAGCGCCCCACGTGTTGCGCCTCTACTGGTTGATACACCACAATTACACGAAAATAATAATTCTGGATCAGCTAGAACACAAGATATATTATGATCTAGGATTTAGGAACGATCTTGGAACAGAGTCGAAAACGAAAAATTCTTCCACAGGGAAGAAGTAGTTCGGCCGATTGCACATGGAGAGGGAGAGAGAATTTTGCTCTTGCTCAAATTTTGCTTGTTGAGTTGTTTGAAAAATAACTACAAGTAGGCTACTTATAGTTATCTCCATAACCTAGTCCTTTTAGGACTAGGACTCTTCTCTCCTACATGGGCCATGGCCCTCTTTAATTAGAAGACCAAGTCTTCTAATTAATTCATGGCCCAGTTAATTAATTTGATCAGGCTTTATTTAATCTCCCAATTAAATAGCCCAATTAATTAACTTAATCTCCCATTTAATTAAATCAGACTCTAAGTCCATTTAATTAAAATCCCTTCTAATTAATTAAATCCAACTTAATTAATTAATCCACAAATTAAATTCCAATTTAATTTATGATCTTGATCCAATTCCAACTGGATCCCAATTTGTTCCAATTGGATCGACCCAGTCGACTCACCCATAATAATCGACCCAGTCGATTATTCACCCAGTCGACCCAGTCGACTCGGTCGTTCTTATTTCCTCGCTTTCGCTTCATGTGTATTGTGTATGCCCCCGTAGGTTCACCACATAATTGGCCGTGGGTTATAATTAAATATTATTTAATTATTCGAGTAAGACTTACTCTAAATCAGTCGAACACTCTGTCGATTGACCATTCCAAAATTAGCACCCCTGCCAATTTGAGAATTCTCCCACACTCCACGGTCGATGTCCAGCCACAAGCCCATGAAGCCCAATCACTGGTGAATTAATTCAGTGAACCTTTTATCTCATTTACAATTTCCGTACACGCCATAATCTCTCCATCGATCAATCTCCCAGTCGAGACTTAGGGGTATGGTCTTTCATCGGTTTCCCTTTCCTTTTGTCTTGACCTTATGCATTCTGGTCTCGAAATAATTCTCTTTGACTTAATCTTTATGAGCTACTAACATAAAGTCGTCAGATACCTCGGCCGAGGATTTTACCAGAATTAATTTCTCACAGAAATCCATAGGAGAATTTCCCAACTTATCAAGTCGGGTCAATGGATCCTTTGTTGATGATATGAACCTGCATACGAGTTCCTCTATACCCAACATGAGTCCACAGAGACCTTCTGGTAATCTCCAGTCAGTCGGAAACTCACATCAAAGTGTAGACGTTCTCGCACCAGATAAACCCTATCACATCAAGTATTTAGGGATCGTTCATCGTATACTATTGTAAATTGGAATAACTTCAACCCCGATATGCGACTACCGCTTCCATGGTGAGTTATTTCCTAATTGGGGTATTCAGTGCGCTTGCCATCCCAACAAGCCGTCCACTTATGTGTATCGACTATCCCAGTCACGCTCGTGGACCCCAGCGTTCTCCAGTTCGTCGGAGTATACACAATAGTGAGAGTCTAACCGAATCCAATGATGTCCTATCTCGATTGGATTCTACGACTCTTGAATATATTCTAGATCACGGCCTTGGAGATCAGTCCACGGGTTGTCCCATAGCCCTGTGATCTAAGGACTTCTATCCTTATGCGTAGATATTTATTACATAAGATAAAGTTGACCATATATATAAATGCATTTATTAATCCAATCGAATGGTCCTTTCAATTAAATGCAGCCAAAACAGTTGGCTTGCAGGACACTATTCTATCACCATATCCATCCACATCTCTATTTAGATATATATTTGGTAATGGTTTAGTTAAATGCTTGGAGGATATGAAGCAATTATTTTATGATTGCGGGAACGATGTTTGCACCAAGATTTTGGCGGAACACAAGAGTGCTTGTGAATTGAATTCAAAAGATAGATTGGTATGGGTGGAATTGGAAAAACTTATTTTTTGGGTAAAGTCTCATCTTCATTTATCATCTTTAGTTTTTTTTTAAATAATTATTATTGTGGCTTATAATCTGGTTTCTTGGGCTGTGAATTTGAATTAGCTTGATCATTTTTGTTGTATTCCATTTTTTTGAATTGGCTTGATCCTTTTTGTTGTATTCTGTTTTTTTTCCCTCTTCCTATTAATGTTATTCGTGATGGGGGTTCCATTTTTTTAATTATGTTGCACCGCTCTCTTGAAGTTTCGTGGAAGAATATGTTTGATTATAGAAAAATTATTATTATTGTCAATTGAATTTTCTTATACTAAATAAATTTTGCAGATCGAACATTCGAGACCATTGAAAGGCAAAGATTTCAGTGATGCCTATCAACATCATTGATCTATTGAATGGTGAAAATAACTTGGGGCGTAGTACTACCAGAGGTATTTACTCAAAAATAAATTCTTTCTGAAGGTCGTCTCTTATAAAATACCATGTCTGAACCCAATTAGCTTTACAATGTCTAGAAAATATAACCACTAGTTAAGCCTGTATTCGAATCTCTCTGCCACCCATTTAATAGTTCATATTAGGCTTTAAAAAAGGTGATTTACGACCAGACCCCTGACGTTTCAAAAGTTAAAAGGAGACCCCTTTCTAGTTTAAACTATGTGTCAAAACACCCCTTACAACTTTAACAATTTGTACAAGGACCCCCCGAAAATGTTTAAAGACCCCCTCCCTCTCCCCTAAGGAGTGTCCTTGTAATTTTTGGAACCACATGGTATTTTCTGTAATTATGGTAAACTTTAGGGGGTCCGAATGTAAATCACCCTAATAAATAGTATTACCCAAGTGTCAGAAGTAATAAATATCAATTGTCTCTTATTTAGTAAATTATCCTTAATGTGCAACCTCTGCATTCCCCCTTGTATTATTCATTTATTATTAGAGTAAATCGTGCTTTTGGTGTTCCTTATGGATTAACTTTTGCATTTTAGCAGATTGATCCCTCTTATCAATATATTATATCACATTCGTCCCTCTTATAACACATTCGGCCATTTTAAATTTTCTGTAGCAAATTCATCCCTTTTATCAATGTAGTGTAACACATAAGCCCTCTTAAATATAAAATACTTCACTTAAATTTAAAATACTAAAGTGGACAAAAATTGATGTATTTCGTAAGAGGGATAATGTAAACATTGTCACTTAAAGAACTTCATTAACTTATCAAATAATGGCCAAAATATTAATTAAATTGTTACTATTGACAATTAGTGATACAAAACGACAATAAATGAATTGTCACTGAGCACGTATCACTAATAGTCACTAATGACAATTTTAATTACCATACATAAATGAATTTGCTACTAATATTGTTACAACATAATTGAAAATTTACATGAAATTAACATTTATTCAATAATACACTATTTTCTTGTAGTGCATTTGAGTTTACATTGAAAATTTGCTATTTGCTTCAGATGATATTAGTTGTAGTACAAAAATAAATAGAAGAAGTAGGTGCTATGAAGAGGATATTTTTTAAGCTGGATTAGCTCATATGCCTTCAAATCCTTACTTCGTTACTAAAATAAATCCCAAGAGAAGGACTGAATTGGTAAGTGTTTACATCACAAGTTGGATTGCAATAGTTTTTTGAGTCAAAGTGAGACATATATATGGTTTGTGATGTAAACACTTACCAACTCAGTCCTTCTCTTGGGATTTATTTTAGTAATGAAGTAAGGATTTGAAGGCATATGAGCTAATCCAGCTTAAAAAATATCCTCTCCATAGCACCTACTTCTTCTATTAATTTTTGTACTACCACCAATATCATCTTAAGCAAATAGCAAATTTTCAATGTAAACTCAAATGCACTACAAGAAAATAGTGTATTATTGAATAAATGTTAATTTCATGTAAATTTTCAATTATGTTGTGACAATATTAGTAGCAAATTCATTTATGTATGGTAATTAAAATTGTCATTATTGACTATTAGTGACACGTGCTCAGTGACAATTCATTTATTGTCGTTTTGTATCACTAATTGTCAATAGTAACAATTTAATTAATATTTTGGCCATTATTTGATAAGTTAATGAAGTTCTTTAAGTGACAATGTTTACATTATCCCTCTTACAAAATACATCAATTTTTGTCCACTTTAGTATTTTGAATTTAAGTGATGTATTTTATATTTAAGAGGGACTAATGTGTTACACTACATTGATACTAGAGATGATTTTGCTACAAAAAATTTAAAATGGCCGAATGTGTTATAAGATTGACGAATGTGATATAATACATTGATAAGAGAGACCAATCTGCTACAAAAAATTTAAGAGGGGCGAAAATGAAAAATTTAATCCATAAGGAAGACCAAAAGCACGATTTACTCTATTAATAAATGAATAATACAAGGGGGAGTGCAGAGGTTGCACATTATTGAAAATAAGATGAAAAGATGTAAATTTTAGTAAACATGCCCGTTAACAAATATATTTAATAGGAATTTCTGCAATTAGGTATTTAATAGGAATAATCTAAATCATTATTCCATATGTTTCTCCATTTGAAAATAAAAAGCATGTTTTGATCATACTTCTTATAGCCACAGGACTTTTGTTCCACAAGTCGAATACCCAAATTCATAAATACCGGAATCGAGGTATTTGAGCAAGGGCGACGCTTGGCGGAAGAAAGAAAAAGAAAAGCTGAGGTATTAGTTGAGATATCATCCGAATTTTGGAGCTTTTGATAAACTCGTAATCCCCCCTCCCCCACCCCCTCCCCCTTTTTTTTTTAATTATATATTGTATTGTATATGTTTTCACAAAGCTTTTATAGTAGTTTGTTGTCATTAGATTTTGCCTTTATTTCATGCATTGATAGATTAGTATAAAGTGGACTATAACAGTCAAAACATTTTATTTAAGGAATAAAATACCTCGATTAGTGCATTTAGCATGATAGCGCTAAATGGATAGCGACGCGGCACTCACTTTACACTTTTAAGTTCACGAAGATTAATTTCCGGATTAAAAACATTTTCAACGGAGTATTAATTTAACTTTCCTTATTTGCTCCGAAATTTATCAAGTTCTACCGTAGAATCACCAAATGGATCCCTCCGTCCACCTATATAAACCCTATTAACAAAGTAGTCACACACACTCAAATTCTAACTATGTGATGCGGCAGTGAAACAAATAAAGGCAAATACCATGAATCCTTTTCCGAGCCTGAAGTCGAGGATGAAGATGAGTTATATTTTTAGAATTATATCTAATATTTTCTATTAAAAAATATGTGCATCGAGCACACACTTGCATGTTTAAAAATGATATTATACTACATTTGAAATGTAGCAAAGAAATATACGCGTGTGAGCATGATTTTTTTATTCTATTTAATTAATTATATTTTTAATAAGGAATATAGTGATTTCTAATTTGAGTGAACCAATTGATTTTTGAAATGTTAACGGTTTCCTGTATTTTGTTTACCTATAATACAAGTACTCCTATGTGAATCAATTTATATATATCCCAAAAATCAGAGAGAGAGAGATAAAGATAAGATGAAACATTATATATAAATAAATAAATTTATGCATAAATAAATAAATTATTATAATCAAACAACGTTAAGAGAGAAATTTAAATGAAGTGGTATAACCGACCATATATAAGAATAAAAACATTTAAAATGGTAATAAGATTTTCAAACCTTCAGAAGAATCTTGAGGATTTGTACTAGATAATTGTTGAATTATAGAGGAAAAATTATAAGGAGATATTGTCGCTAAGGGGTTTTTAGTGTATGAGAACTGAAAACTTGATTCTTGAAATGAGCCAGACTCTTCCTTTTATAGGCGTCTTTAAGGGTATTTTCGAAATTTATGAACAGTATAAAGTACTGTTTGCACGTGTTGTAATAGTGTATAGTGTTCTATGACGTCATTGCGTTCGTCATTTAACAGTAGATGATGATGTCACTGTCTTCGTCATTGAACAGTAGTTGATGAGATCACTGCCTTGGTCATTGAACAATCTTAGACAGACAAATGCGTGTGTACAACACACACGCACGCACACACACACACACACACACACATATATATAAGGGCAGTCGCATCGTGCAAAGTGTGGTGCCATTGCCCCATATTAAAGAATGTTTTTGAAGCATTGTTTCTGTAGTTATATTTCACAATTACAGCTGTTAGGTTTCTATTGTAGTAATTTGAAAAGTTATTGATACGCCATATAAAATATATTTCGTCCGTGCATTTGCTTCAACAAATTAATTAACCTATATTGGAAGCTGATAAATATTAGATATATTAAATTATCAAAAAAAAATATCAGATTTATTGTTTCAGTTTTAACATAAAAGAAATTGATGTTTAAAGATATTGATCAACATAATACCTTTTTTCAGCCATAACATCAATTATAGAAGTTGTTGGTCCCAAATGGTCAGATGAGGTCTAGAGGGGGGATGAATAGACTTCTAAAAATTTTAGACTTAAAAAACTTTTCAGTCAACTGTTAGCAGACTAAGCTGATCGTAAACAGTAAGTTGACTAAGCTGATCGCACAAAAAATTTGAGCAGCAGAGTTGACCACTCTTTAGATAAATACTTAGCTGATTTCAGCAAAATCAGTTTTAAATCAGATTACTTGCAACGAATGTTTTAAAGTGTTTTTCTCAAGTAAACTAAGTCTTTTAAAAGTTTTATCCCCAGTTATTTTAAAATCTTTAACAATTTGGTTCCAGTGTAAACTTATGCAATTTTAAAGTATGCTTGAAAAACTTATGCAAAAATGAACACAAGAATTTTTATAGTGGTTATATAGATTTAAATCCTTTAGTCTACTCTTCCAAGTCACTTAGATCTTGAGTTATACTAAGAAACACAAAGTTTAACACTGCTTGCGCCAATCAACAAATGAAAAGGGCACAAGTTCACACTAGGAAATCACAAAGATGGCCTAATCTACCGAATTTTATCACTCACTAAGATGGATAAAATTCCTCACAACACTCTCTAACAAAAATCACTCAGATTTATAGGTTTTTCTTTGATCTTCAACTTCGGCTTTTGTCAACAAATGACTAAGCTGATGAGTGAGTTGTTCGTGAGTTCTTGAGACTTAGAAGAATTCTGCTTCGAAACTTTCTCTCAGAAAATGTGTTGTTGTTCTGTTATTTTCTTATCTCAAACTCTTGAACTATTTAAACTCTCAGTCTTAAAAAATGTCCGTTGAAGAAAGACAAGATTCAAATCTTCGAGTACTGGTCCTGTTCTCTGAAAGAATTTAAGTCAAGTTGAATATATGAATAATCCTGACAAATAAAATAAGAAAATATATTATTTTTACTTTTATGAGCAAGAACAATTTTTTTTTTTTTTACTATGGTGTGCTACAAATAAATCCAATTTTAAAAATAAGTCAATAACTACAAAATCAAAATATTCACATATTTTACGGAATAAACCTACTGTTATTGTCTGATTTACTTTTAAATTGTATACACATGGCATCATCCAAGCTCACTACATTTCCTCATCGTCACTGCCTTGTACAAAATTCTTTCTTGTGGGGCTCTTCTTCACTCACTCAGTTTCAAAGGGCTTTTACCAGAAGCACTCCTTTCGCGATTAGAGTTCAAAGTAAAATAGCAGCACAATCTGAAATGGTGAAAGCAATAAGGGTTCATGAATTAGGTGGTCCCGAGGTGTCCCTTTCTCTTCTTTTCCTGCAGTCAATATTTAAATTTTCTCCTTTTTTTTGCTCTATCTGAATGATTTTTGGATTAAGCATGTGGTAATGAGAACTGGGTTAATTTTAGTTGAAGGAAATTTTTGATCAATTTCCATCCTAATTTGAGATCAATTTCTCTGTTATTAATTGTAAAAGAATCGGGGAAGTCTGATTAAGGTACTAACAGTAAAAAAAACAGCCTTTTAGATTTTCTTCCAGAGGTGATTATCAGTCTACATAATGTAATATCTTGATTGCCACCTGTGAATTATTACTTGAATTATCATCTTACAGAATCAGTATGTGATATTTGTTGTTTTCAATTCATATTATATGGAAATAATTGGTTATTGCTGAAACAGAGTTAACTATGCATCATATAGTGATCTACCAACTAACTTTTTTTTACTTCTTAATGCATTGGATGACAGGTCTTGAAATGGGAGGATGTGGAAATAGGGGAACCAAAAGATGGAGAAATCAGAGTAAAAATTAAGGCCATTGGGCTTAACTTCATCGATGTCTATTTTCGGAAAGGGGTTTACAAAGCTTCCACACTACCCTTCACTCCAGGTCAAGATTCTTTGAATTAGAATGGTTTTTGCTGAACAATTTTCTTTTTTATGATTATCTTTGTGTTGGCATATCCTACACGTATACATTTATAGCAATATTTTTAAGAACTGTTAACAATGACAGGTGTGGAGGCCGTTGGTGAGGTTACTGCTGTAGGTCCGGGACTTACGGGAAGAAAACTCGGAGATATAGTTGCTTATGCAGGTACCCCGATGGGCTCATATGCAGAGGAGCAAATCCTTCCTGCGGATAAAGTAGTTACCCTGCCTTCTTCCATTGAACCCATTACTGCAGCGGCTATTATGCTAAAGGGAATGACTGCACAGTTTCTAGTTCGACGTTGCTTTAAAGTACGTCAAATGTTTCATCCTTTAGATGTTTTCTGTCTTAAAAAATAAGATAGCGTAGTTTAATTAAAGATTTGATGAATGGTATAATTGCTTAGGTTGAACCAGGACACACGGTCCTTGTTCATGCAGCAGCAGGTGGAGTAGGTTCACTGTTGTGCCAATGGGCAAATGCTTTAGGTGCCACGGTTATTGGAACTGTCTCGACTGAAGAGAAGGCAGCTCAAGCCAAAGATGATGGATGCCACCATGTGATATTGTACAAGGAAGAAGACTTTGTGGCGCGTGTTAACGAAATAACATCTGGGAAAGGAGTTGAAGTTGTCTATGATTCTGTTGGAAAGGACACTTTTGAGGTAATAGTGAATTTTGTGATCTTGATATCGGGCTTAGAAATATGTGTATCTCAATGCAAACAGAGAACAAAAACTTTTTATGGGTAACCAGGGCCTAGGTTTCTAGAGTTTCTAGGCGAAATTTAAACTCGTTAAAATCAAGGCTTTTTCTTTGGACGTTGGATGTAGAAAATTGATTAAATAATCATATTCTGGTTTTTATTGCTATATCTTTTTCGTTAGACGAGGCTAATTCTCTTAATTTTTCTTGTGACGTAGTTGATCCTGAATATGTTTTTATTACGTCTAATTTTTTATAAGTTGGTTCTTGAGCCCTAATGCATCTTTAGATTTTTGTCACCTACTAATTGCACTATTGCAGCACATTGCAGCACACGAGACTTTACACTTTATTTATTTGTAACTCTTTTTCTCTAAGTCTTTAATTGGAAACTGTGTGATTTAGGGATCATTGGCTTGTTTAAAGTTATGAGGATACATGGTTAGTTTTGGACAATCATCGGGGACACCAGACCCGGTGCCTTTATCAGCACTTGCAACAAAATCACTATTCTTGACGAGGCCTACACTGATGCAATACAATGTGACTCGAGATGAACTGCTGGAAGCTGCTGGAGAGCTTTTTGCTAAAGTTGGATTGGGTGAATTACGGGTTCGTGTAAATCATACTTACCCTTTATCTCAAGCGGCACAAGCGCATGCTGATCTTGAGAGTCGGAAAACATCAGGATCTGTAGTTCTTCTACCATAGGCGTATTGATTTTGTTATTGTTTGAGAATTAAGTGGTAAGATTCAGTATTACATCTTGTTAGTACTTAGTACTTTGGTAACCTATAGTTGTTTTATATACTCTCCATCTCAAGTACTATATAGTTGTACATTTGCCTTGTTTGGTTAACAATGATCTACTTTTTGTTGAATGTATTGATTCATAAAACTATGTGGCGAGAGAAAAATTGTTATGATTTGTTGAATGTGATATAAAATGCTTAGTTTATGGCAATATTCATTGGGTTTTGATGATGGGATTACTTGATATTGATTTAGATGGATTTGTTGTTTGATTAATTCTGGCCGTGCCTTTTCCCATTGGTTTTGAATATTTTGATTCATATTTTACAGCATGTAGTATTATACTCCATTATAGAATAAATATCCACACAACCATGAGGCTAGGTAAATTGATAGAAAACACCCCAAATTCTGGTTTTTACAGCATGTTTGGGAAAATCGTTTTCCATGTTGACCAAGGGTCAAGCCCAAATTACTTTTGTGATCAAGTTCGAAGAAGGGGATGGCGACTTAGCCCGTGTTGATCTTCAACGAGCATTGAACCAAATGAATGGTGGGTAATTAACTAGTCTTGGGGGGCAGTGTGACAGCTGAACCATGGTTCAGAATTAACTAGTCTTGGGGAATTACTTTTCCATTCGTTTGACATCTCAGTACTTGGACACAACCCTAGTGGCTAAAAATGTGATCCCAACCATTTGGAAATCGGTTCAACTTATAGATTAGAACCCTATTGGCTAAAAATGTGATCCCAACCGTTTGGAAATCGGTTCAACGTATAGATCGGTGATTAATTACCTTTAGATCAGGCTTGTTTACCTAAGATCCAAAATACAAATTTGTTAATGCATGGGTAGTGTTTGAATGTTTGTTCATTCGGTCAAAATCGAATTGAAATTTCGATTAACCAAAATTTTGGTTCACAATCGAACCGAACATCCAAATTTTGTTTTCGATTTAACCGAAAATAATTTGTTTGATTTTACTGAAATTTAAACTATGTACTTCTTATACAAACAAATAATATAACATTTATCACAAAAAAAAAATATATTATTCATAGGTAACCATAACATTAAACATCGTTAAACATTACATGAACTAAATAGTTATTAAAGTGAATTGCACTTTTTATCCTCATTATGGATCAACTTTTATATTAGAGGTGTTTGAAGATTGTTTTCTGAAAGGAAATGAACTCTGCTTGACCGATTGGAATTAGGGCTCAATTCGTTTTAGGGATTAATGTTTATTTAATTATGTTTTGTATATTATTTTATGTATGGTTTAGATTAAATGTTAGATAGACGGCTAGGATTAGATTAGGGCTAACCGCCTTATACTTGTATTTAAGTTCAAGGGTTCGAAACCCTTTGTACACAACAATTCAGAATTTATTTTCTTTTACTTCTTCTTCAACATTTTCTCTCCAAGTTTCATCCAAATAGTTTTTCAATTTACAGAATAAAATTCTTCATTCATAATCCTTATACAGATTGTAACATGGTATCAGTAATTTCATATTGATTCTTCCGCTGTCCTTCCTTTCTTTCTTTTCTTGATCATTCTCCCTTGATCACACCCCTTTTCTTCATATATCTTCTTCTTTTTCTGGATTTTCTCTCCTTCCTTCTTGATTGTTATCCATGGTTGATTCTTCTTCTTCTACTATTTCTACCACCACTGGCTCTTCACGTTCGCGTCTGCCTTTGGAGGATCCCTCTTCTCCTTTCTTTCTCCATCCATCAGATGGCCCTGGGCTTCTTCTTGTCCAGATCAAACTCACTAGTGACAATTATTCTACTTGGTCCCGTTCAATTCGTCTGGCCCTGAATGTCAAGAATAAAATTGGTTTTATCAATGGATCAATTCAAAATCCAGGTACTACAGATGCAGTCCTATATGATGCATAGTCAAGAAACAACGATATTGTTGTTTCTTGGCTCCTTAATTCAGTTTCTTCATCCATTTATTCAAGTATTATCTATACTAACAATGCCAAGGAGATTTGGGATGATCTTCAAACAAGATTTCAGCAGAGTAATGGCCCTCGTGTTTTCCAATTACGAAGGGATTTGGCCACTATCTCTCAAAACACAGATTCTGTCAATGATTACTTTACAAGGTTGAAATCCCTTTGGGATGAATTTCAAACTTACAGACCTATCATGGATCCTTGCACTTGCAGGAATGCCCAGAAAACACATGATCATAATCAGGAAGAATACACCATGACCTTCTTAATGGGTCTTAATTCTAATTTTGACACCATTCGTGAACAAATTCTTATCATGGATCCACTCCCCCCCCATCACTAGGGTGTTTTCTCTTGCCACCCAGGCAGAGAGACAGAGGATTGTAGGCCATATAAACAAATCTGACACTTCTTTTTCCTTTAATGCCAGAAATACCAATAACTCTCAAACAAGAACTTATAACCAGTTCAAGTCTCCTTCTTCCAATCCACCTATAATTGCCCAAACTCCTACTTTTAATCCTTCCTTCAAGAAACCCAATAGACCTATATGTTCTCACTGTAAAATACCAGGACATACTATAGATAAATGCTTTAAACTTCATGGTTATCCACCTGGATACCAACCCAAACCTAGACAGTTTTCTACTCAGAATTCAGTAATCAATCAGGTCTTAGAAGACACTTCTACTGCTCAGACACAGCAACAACAATCCTTTTCCAGTTTTCAACCTCAAGATAACTCATAGAACAATGCCTCTGCTTTCAGTCCTATGTTACAGAGTTTCTCTAATGAACAGTGTCAGTTCTTGATGAATTTATTTTCCAGTCAAATGACAACTTCCAACAACTCATCAACTACTGATTATGCACACATATCTTGTGTGTCAGGTATTTGCTCTAATACCTCTACTATTGATTATAATTTTTTTAAAGATTGTTGGGTTTTAGATTCTGGTGCTTCCAAGCACATATGTAACAACAGAAATTTTTTTAAATCTCTTTCTCCTATTCAAAATGCTAAGGTGATTTTACCTGATGATTCTTCTTTTCTTGTTTCAGAAGTTGGTGACATTTTTCTAACATCTACCTTAATTCTTAAAAATGTTTTCTATATTCCCCAATTTAAGTTCAATTTACTTTCTGTTAGTAATCTATTGAGTTCAACTGAATTAGCCATTGAATTTACACCTACATCATTTACAATTCAGGACAAACACAAGAAGGTGATTGGAAAGGGTAGTTTGCTACATGGCTTATATGTTTTGGACTCCTACACTACCAGACTCAGCTTACAAGCTTTTTGTAATAAAGTTTCTGCCATCACTTGGCATAGAAGGCTAGGACATATTCCTTTTAAAAATATGAGTAGATTTAGATCTGTTTTTGAATTAGATAACAACAGTAGTTGTAATAATCAACTTTGTTATATTTGTCCTTTGGCAAAACATAAAAGACTTCCCTTTCCTAAATCTGTATCTACTTCTAATAAATCTTTTGAATTAGTTCATTGTGATGTTTGGGGACCTTTCAAAGTCCCTTCTACTTCTGGTTATAAATTCTTTGCCACTATTATTGATGATTTTTCCAGATTCACCTGGATTTGTTTCTTACATAATAAATCTGATATGTCCACTGTTATTCCTAATTTTATAAATATGATCAAAAATCAGTTTAACTGTTCTATTAAGACTTTTAGGAGTGATAATGCTCCAGAATTATGTTTTAAGGACTTATTTGCTAAACTTGGAATAATTCATCAGTTTTCCTGTGTTGAAACCCCTCAACAAAATTCCATTGTTGAAAGGAAGCATCAACACCTACTAAACATTGCTAGGGCTCTTTACATAGAATCTAAGGTTCCTATTTTTCTGTGGACAGAGTGCATTGCCACTGCTGCTTTTTTGATAAATAGAACACCTTCCAAAGTTTTAAGTTTTAAAACTCCCTATGAATTACTTTTTCAAAAGACTGTTGATTATAAAGATTTTAAAACCTTTGGTTGTTTGGCTTTTGCCTCAACACTTAAAAAGGGAAGAACTAAGTTTGATCCTAGGGCTAGGATTTGTGTTTTCATTGGTTATCCTTTTGGTATAAAAGGATACAAGCTTTTTGATATTCAAACCCAAGAAATTTTCATTTCAAGGGATGTGATTTTTAATGAAGGGATTTTTCCTTTTCATAATATTATTCAAAATAAAACAACTGAAAATTTCTTGAATATTCCTATTTTTCCTTCTAACAATTATGTTGAAGATTTTCCCTCTACAGATTTTTTTTCTAACAATGATACTACAGATACTGAGTATGTACCACCTTCTTCTTTTGATACTACTGTTTCTGACAATACTGCTCCTTCAGGTATTTCTTCTCCTATTCCTATTAGAAAATCTAATAGACATATTAAAATGCCTTCTTATTTAGATGATTATCACTGTAACTCTGTTCAGAAATCATCTTTTACTTCTAAATACCCTATTTGTCAGTTTATACATTATGACAATTTGGCTCCCACATATAAGTCTTTCATTTTAAATATTTCTGCACCTATTGAACCTACTTATTATCATCAGGCTGTTAGTGACCCTAAATGGAGAGATGCTATGTTTAATGAGATTAAAGCCCTGGAAGATACTAATACATGGTCTATAGTTCCTTTGCCTTCACATAAAAAGACTGTTGGATGTAGATGGGTGTATAAAATTAAAAGAAATGCTGATGGTACTGTGGATAGATTTAAGGCAAGGTTAGTTGCCAAAGGATATACTCAAGAAGAGGGAATAGACTATAATGAGACTTTTTCTCCTGTGGCTAAATTAGTAACTGTTAAACTTCTTTTAGCCCTAGCTGCCTCTAGAGGTTGGATTTTATGTCAACTAGATATTAATAATGCATTTTTGTATGGAGATTTGGAGGAGGAAGTATATATGGATTTACCTCTAGGTTATCCTAGGACTAAAAATCAAAACTCTCCTAAATTGGTTTGCAAATTGCAAAAATTCTTATATGGTCTTAAACAGGCATCCAGACAATGGAATACAAAGTTTACTGAGACACTTTTGAATTTTGGTTTTGTTCAATCTAAATCTGACTATTCTTTATTTACAAAAGGTTCTAGTAATGATTTTATTATTTTGTTACTTTATGTAGATGATATTGTCATTTCAGGACCTAATCCAAAAGTTATATCCAGTTTAAAATCTTATTTACAAACAAACTTTAAACTCAAAGATATGGGCAATCTTAAATACTTTTTGGGTTTGGAGGTTGCTAGATCATCTAAGGGTATATGTCTCAATCAAAGACAATATACCTTACAGATACTAGAAGAAACAGGTTATCTTAATTCTAAACCTCTGGCTTTACCTATGAATCCTAAAGCTAAGTTTAATTCACAAGAAGGAGACCTACTGCAAGATATAACTCAATATAGAAGGCTTATTGGGAGGCTTTTATATCTTACTATTACTAGACCTGACATCAGCTTTGCAGTACACAAGCTGAGTCAGTTTGTCTCCAAACCAAGGATCCCACATTTGCAGGCACTTCATCATATCCTTAGATATTTGAAGGCCTGTCCAGGTAAGGGATTATTTTATTCCTCACAGAATTCCCTAATTTTAAACTCTTTTGCAGATGCAGATTGGGCCTCTTGCTTGGACACAAGGAGGTTAACAACTGGTTACTGCATTTTTCTTGGAAATTCACTAGTATCATGGAAGTCTAAAAAGCAAGTTACAGTTTCTAGATCTTCTGCTGAAGCAGAATATAGAGCACTTGCTACTGTTTCAAGTGAATTAGTCTGGATTCAACAAATTCTTAGAGACCTACAAATTTCCACACAGATTCCAACTCTTCTATTCTGTGATAACTTATCAGCTATACATATTGCTACGAATCCTATTTTTCATGAAAGAACTAAACACATAGACATAGATTGTCATTTTATACGAGAGCAAGTTACAAGCAAGAAAATTAAACTCGTGCCTATTACTTCAGAAAACCAGATTGCAGATGTGTTTACGAAATCCTTACCTCTACCACGCTTTTCTTCATTGTTATCCAAGATGCAGCTCCTGGACATCCATGCGACTTCATCTTGAGGGGGAGTATTAGAGGTGTTTGAAGATTGACAAGGATTTGAAGATTGTATTCTGAAAGGAAATGAACTCTGCTTGACCGATTGGAATTAGGGCTCAATTCGTTTTAGGGATTAATGTTTATTTATTATGTTTTGTATATTATTTTATGTATGGTTTAGATTAAATGTTAGATAGACGGCTAGGATTAGATTAGGGCTAACCGCCTTATACTTGTATTTAAGTTCAAGGGTTCGAAACCCTTTGTACACAACAATTCAGAATTTATTTTCTTTTACTTCTTCTTCAACATTTTCTCTCCAAGTTTCATCCAAATAGTTTTTCAATTTACAGAATAAAATTCTTCATTCATAATCCTTATACAGATTGTAACATTTTAAACAGTCGTCCCTCTTAAATTTTTTGTAGCAGATTCATTCATCTTATCAATGTAGCGTAACACATTCGTCCCTCTTAAAATTTTCGTAGCAGATGCATTCCTCTCATCAACGTAGTGTAACACATTTGTCCCTTTTAAATCCAAAAAAATACATCCTAATGATATGCTACAAATACAAATTAATAGTTAAAATATGTCATATAATGAGAATGGTTATAAGATAACTGAGTATGAGACCTCGTCCAAAAGGTTTTGACATGTCCATTTGTTCAAATATGGAAAAAGCTGTTTATTTTCAAATGAAATGCAATTTTCAAGTAGTATTTGGAATTTAGTGGTGTATTTGTTTCTACATAGTATTGCTTGCATAGAAGCATGTGACCAAATGGTTTTTACCATCAAATATATTGCCACTGCAATACAATTTTTAATACATCCATTTGCTATACATTTTTCTCTATTTGACAAAATTCTTCTATGCAACAGATCAAATAGAGAAAAAATGTATAAAGCAAGTGGATGTATAAAAAATTGATTTCGTGGATGTAGAAGCATTTGGTCACATACCAAAAATCTCATTTGAATGAACATCTATATTTTCAATCACAATGTTAAGGAGGTGTATGTAAGAATGTCTCAAAATTTACTCTTTGCTAAGACTATAAAATGATGTCTGTCTTAATTAATATATTAATTGTATGGTCAAAATTTAATCCGTATAGGCATTTTGCACCCTCGAAACTTAGATTTAACACTTTGCACCATCTAAATATGAAAAACACAGCACCTTGCACTTTCTTTTATTTTCAAGCAAAAACTCAAGGAAAAAATAGGTAATTCGATGTAAATATATTGTGTTTCGGGGGTGCAATTTGCTGATTTGTTCTTAATTAGATAGTTTAAGTACTAATTTTATTTTGGGGGTGCAAAGTGCCAAAGATTTACAGTTGAATTACTTATTTTACCCTTGAGTATTTGCTTGAAATTAAAAAGAGTACAAAGTGCTGCATTTTTCATATTCAGAGGGTGAAAAGTGCTAAATCTAAATTTTAAGGGTGCAAAGTGCCTATTTTTCGTATTTCGATAATGTAAAGTATAAAAAACCCCATAGTGTGGTCAGTATTTTACTCCCATATAAATGAATTATCCCTTTTTCTTTCTTTTCCTAATGAAACACAATATATTTACATTAACTAATTTTCCTTTCTACTCATTTAATAAATAAGACGAATAAGGATAAGTTAGTCAAAATTAGAAATATGCTTTGACACCAACATTAGATACTATTTGATTAATGACTTTGTTTTCATTTACTGCAAGGTTTTGGTAAATTCATAAATTATGTTCAAAATTGTCATATTCATACTAACAAAACTTGCGTTTAATTTATAAATTGTATAGCCATGTTTTACGAATTCCTCTCCCCTATGAAAATGGACTTCAACATTGCAAACGTAATTCATGTAGATTGAGTTGATGATTATATTCTATTTGACATACAAATCCGATTCCAACTAAAATAAAAGGGATTGTTTTTTTGGTACCATAGGATAGACCTACTTGTAATTTTGGTATCATTAGATATGAAAATGCAAATTTGGTACCATATGATAGATTTTCATTGCAACTTTGGTACCAAACCCAATGTTTTGTTAAAGTTAATGATAATTTAATCCCTATGAAATGCATAATGTTCAATTTACCCCCTCGTGGTTTAAGAAAGAGCATTTTACCCCCTGAAATTTTGTAAAAGTTTCACGTCGCCTCCCTAATATTTTTATAGACGACACTTTATCCACTTTTATTATGATAATGTGACATTTTACCCCTTGTATTATGATAAATGTGGCAATTTATCCCCCTATGTTATAGAATAGTTCGCATGCCTACTCTCAATTTCGGCAAGTGAGTTACAATCTCCGGCTGAATGGGGTAAATTTCTTCATTAAAAATTTTACAGGGGTATATTGATGTTTTTTCAAATTATAGAGGGGTAAATTAAACATTATGCATTTCTTAGAGGGTAAATTGTGATTAGTATTGTAGAAAAATTAGGTTTGGTACCAAAATTGGAATGAAAATATATCCTATGGTACCAAATTAATTTGTATTTTTGTATCCAATGGTACTAAAAGTGCAAGTTAACCTATCCTATGATACCAAAAAAGCAATTTTCCCTAAAATAAAAGAATAAAGATATATATCCAAGTCCGAGTGCAAATAAAAAAGAGAATGCAGATTTGGATCTAAACTTATCCGGCCCAATCATTATTGGGCCACTGAAACTTTTTGCAGTTTGGACATGGACGTTGCGCTACTACATATGGGTCTATGGATAGGCTTTAAGCCTAATTAAGGGTAAACACCACTTTTGGTCCCTCTTATCATTAATTTTTTACAGAGTGGTCTTTCTTCTATTTTTTTTCATTTTAGTCCCTACTATGAATTATTAGTTTCACTTTAGTCATTTTCAAGTGGTCCAAGGCGATTCCGATAACATTTGATATGCTCATGAGGGCAATTTTATCATTTCAAGTAAACTAACATGGATATTTTCATCTTTCTAATTATTTAAAAAAAAAAAACTAAATATATAATCTCTTCCAAACTAGGCTTTTATTCCAATCCAACTTAATCGTACATTTCGTTCCAAACTAAATTTTTTCCTAAAATCTTTTTCAAACACCAAAATTGCTCACCAATTAAATAATATCTCAAATAGTCTCAATAGTGAACGGACGAAAATGCCCTAAAAAATATTCATATGCATGTCACGTGTTATCGGAACCACCTGATAAGGACTAAATTGAAACACATAATTCATAGTAAGGACTATAGTGAAATAAATAATTTATAGCAGGGACTAAAGTGAAAAAAAAACTTAAGAGGGACCACTCTGTAAAAAGTTAATGATAAGAGGGGCCAAAAGGGGTATTTACCCCTAATTAATTACTCCCTCCGTCCCATTTTAATTGTCGTTTTAGGTGTTTTCACACATATTAAGACACCTACTTTATTGCCTCAATTTTAGGAAAAAAACAAATGATATTCCTAAAATACCCTTACATTCTCTCTCTTCCTTTTTCTTTTATTCTCTCTATCTTTCTCTTTCTATCTCTCTTGGAGTAATAAAGTAAGAGAGAGAAAAAGTAAAGGGCAAAATGAGAAAGTATGTAATTAATAGTGCATTGAAACTCTAAAGTGACAGATAATTTGGGACAAAAAAAATTCTCTAAAACGACAATTAAAATGGGACGGAGGGAGTAGATTACAATCAGGTCAGTATTTTCCCGAAAAAGAAAAAGAAAAAGAGCGAAAAAAGAAACCAAGTTTTTGAATAAAACAAATGATTTGATCCACACATCAATTTCTTGATTAGTTAACATCAAAATAATTGGAATATCGAATGACGAATTCCATTATTCATCAATATGTTCAAATAAAATGTATGAGCTTGTACGTTTTTCAAACAATTACAAACAATAAAATAAACAAATTTACAATTTCAAATTTAGAGATTCAATTGATCCACAACTTGATCTCTAGAAGTTCTTCACCAAAAATAAATTCAAACATTTTTCGAATTTGCAAAACCAAAATTCATCAACTTTCACATGTTTACAAAATTAGTGAAACTAAAAATAGATTTCATGCATTCAAAGTACTTACAGAATTACCTAAATTCATACTCCCTCAATTTCAAATTAATTGGCTAATTTCTAGTTTTCACACATATTAAGAAATTTCATAATGAATCATTTTTTTTGTTAAAATATCAAAATTCCCTCTTTAATGTTACTTATACATTTTCTTTTACCTTTTTTATCCTTTCATTGGTAGCTTCCCAAGAAAGGGCAAAATTGAAAAAGAAATGCATTAGAAAATTAAATGTACCAATTAATTTAAACATAAAAATTCGATAAATTGATCAATTAATTTGAGATGAATGAAGTTATAAAAAGTACTTAAAATTCGGAAGTTTCTCAAAGTTGAAGGATGATATTGTAGGGACTTCTGCAGGTACAGCAACTAAAAATAAAGTTTGGACAAAAAAAAAATGTTTCTATTTGTCGAGGAAAAAGTAGAGAAATCTGTTTTGGTGCACTGCACCGCCGCCCATGTCCGTCTTTTATGAATTACGTAGTCAATATCTCTGGCTTCTTTGTCCTGTCCAGACCTAGATGGCCTTATCCTCATCACTCGGTCCTCTTCTCTTACAATAAACTTTAAAATGATTTTTTTTTCTTAGATAAGATTTGGGAATAATTCTTAGATCTTGTAATTGAAAATAAATAACTTTTTTCTTTTCATTTTTCTTTATCTATTCATATAATTGACTAGTCAATCTGACTAAATTTATAAAAATAATAATACTCCTTTCGTTCCACTTTTTGTTCTCATTTTTAGGGACGTCCCAAAATATGGCACCATTTCTATATTGACTAGCTATTTTTTCACAAATGTCCTTAATAATGAGCCTCATAATGAATAAACAATGAAATAAAAAAGAAAAAGGGATTATAGGAGGGCAAAAAAGAAAAAATGAGATAAATATGACATTGCATAAAATATTGTGCAAAATGTAAGGGGAGCAAAAAAATTGGGACAGAGGGAGTAAATAATTTATATAATATATTTAATTAATAAGTTGATTATATCATATGACACCATATATATTAGCAATATTTAAAAAGTTTCATACATCACAAATATAAATAATTTAACAAAATCAATCACTTTAGATATTGAAAAATTTGACTAGATAATATAGCTAATAAAGTAAAAATAATGGAACGAATGAAGTATTATATTATTCATAGTGACAATGTTATATTATTTATGACTATTATACTCTTATAATTGATTCTGATGTAAATTCTCAACCACTAGTCTAACAAGAATGTTTAACATTTGAACCATCTGAATTTTACTTTTTTCTTGATATATACTCCTTTCGTCTCATTTATTTTGTTTCCCTGGTATAATTGACCAGTCAATTTGACTAAATTTGTAAAAATTATAATAAATAATTTAATTAATATATTTATATAATAAGTTGATAATATCTTATGACATCATATATATTAATATTTAAAAGGTTTAATACACCACAAATATGAATAATTTAATATGATAAGTTACTTGAAAAATTGAAAAGTCCGACCGAATACTGTAACAAATGGAGCAAAATAAATAAAATGAAGGGAGTATATACCAAGTTCTAATATTGGTGGGGGGGGGGGGGGGGGGGGGGGGGGGGGGGAAGGACATAGATATATAAATAAATGCATATTCAAATAAATTATTATTTGATTTAATTTGTTGACTAGGTAGTAAGGTTATCTAATGTATAATACACACTACCCTATGTGGTGACATCCGACAGAGGAATTATTTTTCACATGTGAACCAAGAAAGATTTACAAGTAACGGTTTCTGAATGGTTGCATAGTTGTATTAAATGGTAGGTAAAAAGTTGGGAAGATTAGCTAAAATAAATTGAAAAAACAAATAATAAGAATAAAGTGGTCCGAAAGATGCTCATCTTTCTTACCCACGATGACATAGAAAATTAAAGTAATTTTTCGTCTATGATTGTTGTTAGTCAACAATTAAACCTATAATATAATACTTCTTTCGTTCCATTATTTTTGCTCTTATTTTCTTTAAGAAATATTTCAAAATATAATTTTATTTCTTTTTCAAAAAATAACAAAAATTTATTTTTTTAATAAATTATTTAAAACTCTGTATCAAAACTAAAGTGATAAAAAACTTTGAGATGAAAAGAATATTAAATATTCTCAATTAGTGATCATTCTACAATTCAAAGATCAATTGAAATCATTAATAAAAAAGTTTACGTAATTTCATCAAACTTTAAGGTGATGTATATATAATATATTCGTGCTAATAATATTGAACTAAACGTGATGTCGGTGGAAGGTTCTCAAATTTTTCTGACAATACTTATGTGGGCCCATTCAATTCACAAAGAGTCAAAATAAATTATTAGTAAGAAAACATTAGTTTAAAAATGTTGTTATTGCAGCTAATTTTATGCTAAGAAATAAACTTCGCTCGTAATCTTAATTGAATTAGCTGTATGTTAATCAATCTTGAAGTTTGATCCATTCAGAAGATTCCAAACTATTTTCTATTTGCGATTAGGCACATGACACATGTAAAGAGGCTAATTCACGTCTTTTCGTTCTTTTCACCCTTTTTTCAATTATAAAGCTTTGGATTCGAGCGTATGTTTCAGTTAGATACATGCATACTGAAAAAAATTTCGCGATTTTTTTTTAAAACGTTACGAGAAAATAAAAAAAATGTTATCAAAAAAATTATTAGATTAAAAAAAATAATAGAGTTTAAGAGAAATAAATTATTTCGGAATTATACTTTATTTTTGTTTCCGTTGATTCAAAAAAGAAAATTTTTGGATGAAAAAGATGAATTTTTTTATCCATGAAACCAAGTATTAATGGATAAACTGAATGAAATTTTCTTAATGTAGCATAGCCGTCTTACACAAAGAATGTGCTTCATAATTATTTTGCCAATAATTTGAGACAATCTAGGTTTAAAATTCATAATAGGGAGCCTGGGCATCTTGGAAAATTCACAAAGACATCTTTTTCAAATGACGATTCAACCATATAGTTGCTTTTGTCTGGGGCTGCGACTCTATTTCGACACTTTATTTTGAACACTTGGGGTCTATATGGATGGGATTTGGCTCTATTTCGCGGGTCTCGATTTAAAAAAATTGATTTGGGCAGTTTCGATGAAACCTTTGAGGCTTCATTTGGATGGGTTTTGGCTCTTGGGTTTTGTGGTTTGAATAGTTGAAATCCCACTTGGATTGGGTTTGGATGTTGGGGTTTAGGAAAAAAAGTAGGTGATAGGTGTCAAATCAATGTCATTTTTAGGGAGAATTGGGAAAAAAAGTAAGTGGTAGGTGTCAAATCAATGTTATATAAGTTTGAAGAGTTTGAGTGTGAATTTCTGAATAGGTTTTTAATGGTTTTATGGGTTTGGCGAAAACTTATTTGAAAGGGTTTTGGTTTGGTCTCACGAAACCCGCGAGACCGGACCAAAACCCATCCAAACACAGCCTTGATTCTCAGGATTTTCTTTCCTCTTCTCCTTTATTTTTTGTTTTTATTTTTGGAGGGTTAAATAAAACGTGATTTCTCATGTCACCTTTTATTCATAGTGAGTATTTTAAAATATTAATTCTATTTTATGGGATGAGTACGTAAGTAAAGAAGAATAGGTTTAGAAATGAAAAAAGTCTTAAAAAAATGTTTTGCATAAAAAAAAAAAGTCTATATTTAGGCATCACTTTTTTGTAAACTTGAAAAGAAAATTAGATCCTTTTTTCTACTAAAGTTATTGATTCTCCACTTTGATATCTTTATTTTTTCTATTTCTCGACCTTTCTTTTCTTTCCTAGTGAAATAGAAGTCATATAGAGAATCAATTCCAACCATAATTCATCTGAATTTTTTTTTTTTTTTTTATAAATGATCCATTTTAAAGTTAATAAAGTGTACCTTTCATCGTAGCATATATATAAAATGCAACGCAAAGTCTTAATTAATCTCATTTATAAATGAATTCATTTTAAAGTTAATGACTTCATTTCATTTTTGCTATTTTAGGCACAGCCCCAAAATTAATCTCCACTGTTCCAAATAGTTGCAACCCATAACCCGTCATTTTCGTAATTTAATTAACACATGCTTTGGTAGCCCACTTTAATAATTACGGTAAATATAAGTCCACGTCACGTCTACACCTACATAAATTACAAATTTACAATATGCCAAAAAAAATAAAGGAACTCTGCAATTTATTTTAGTAAAATTATGTAATAGGAAGTCTCGAGCGTTGGACGCTAGTAGCAAAAGGTAGACTAGATTAGTTTCTAAATTTCTACTTATATTAATTTTTTTGATTGTATATTTTTTAGCAAGACACATTTCTCATGAATGGGATTTTTATTTTTAAAGTCATCTCACATAAGATAATAATTTGTTACAACTTTTAAACATTACTTTGAAAGGTATAATGTAAAAATACTTAAAATTTAAGTCTTAAACATATCTTCGCGCCAAAAGAAAATGAAAATAAAAAAAGGGACCGAATGAGAAATATAAATTTGAAATTCAATAATTGATTATTCTTTAGTTTACATTTATATTTGATTCTGGTTTGATTGTTCAATAAATATGACTAAAAGCGAGCTTTAATCAAGTCAAACATGAATCGCTCTACAATTTGTAATAGTTGATCAACTCGAAATATCCAATTAAACTACACGTCGTAGAATTTTTAATTTTCAAACCTATATAATATGTTTTAACAAATAAAAATCAAACAAAATTTTATCAAAACAAACTCGAATTAAATATAGAATTTTTTTACTATCACACACATAATTCATCTATATCCCAAATGTAAACAAACACACACTCACACAATTAGACACTTTTGTCAAGGTACATCCTAAAAATTACACACACTCCCACACACAAAGGCCCCCACCTTCACCCCAATCCCATACCTAAAGTCTATATTAGACAAGCCTAAACCCAATCCTCCTCCCATTCCACTCATTTCCACACCTCTAAAAAATCCCAACCCCCAAAACACAAGCACCGCCGTCCACCGCCATGACGGAAAAATGCAGCCACCACAAAAACAAGCGTAGAAAAGCCCTCCGCCGCTGCTGCGCCTGTCTTCTAATCTTCGCCTTCATAATCCTATTCGTAATCCTCCTCGTATGGGCCATACTTCAACCCAGAAAACCCCGTTTCGTCCTCCAGGACGCCACCATCTTCAACCTCAACGTCTCCGCCCCTAACGTCATCTCCACCACCGTCCAAGTCACCGTTATTTCCCACAACCCCAACTCCAGAATCGGTATTTACTACGACAAATTGGATGTCTACGCCACCTATCACAGCCAACAAATCACTTATTACACCGTCATCCCTCCCGTTTATCAAGGCCACAAAGACAACAACGTTTGGTCGCCGTTTGTTTACGGGATCAACGTACCGGTGGCGCCGTACAACGGAGTTGCTCTGGGACAGGATCAGTCTAACGGCGCCGTTACCATGAATATTAAAATGGACGGCCGCGTTAAGTGGAAAGTGGGTTCGCTTATCACCGGCCGTTACCATCTTCATGTGACCTGCCCTGCTTATATTCCGCTTGGAAATAGCAAAAACACTGGAATTGTCGTCGGTACTGGAATCAAGTATCAGCTTTCACAGAATTGTCGAGTTAGCGTTTGATTACTGTTATAATTATTATTATTATCATAATTAATTTAAGTTGGGTTAATTAATAAGGTAAATTTTCAGTTGTTTTAATTTCCCCTGTTTTTTCCTTTTCCTTTTGTAACTCTGCGGCTGAAGAAAGAACTGTGAATAATAAAATTACAGTACTGTAAATTAAATTAAAGATGAAGGTGAGACAGCTGGAAAGCATACATTTGCCATTATCTTGTACCACAAAATTAAATTGTATTTTGTATTTCTTTTTATTTTATGGTCATAAGAATAATGGAGAAATAATATTTTCTTTGATTAGAAAAGTTAAATGGGTTTTTAGTGGAGGTTAAGGTGTCACTTTCTTTCATTTTCTTCCATTAAAGAATATTGATTAAAAGAATATTTCAATATTCTTTAATTTTATAATGGTTTATAGTTAAATTCAATTTATTGTAGT
The DNA here is from genome assembly GCA_003313485.2 of Penstemon barbatus. Classification (NCBI taxonomy): domain Eukaryota; kingdom Viridiplantae; phylum Streptophyta; class Magnoliopsida; order Lamiales; family Plantaginaceae; genus Penstemon; species Penstemon barbatus. The sequence goes on from CM064882.1 coordinate 5,803,001, forward strand.
AATCCGCAAGAAGTGGGCTTAAAATTTTAAATTTGATGTATTGTTGTATTTTTTTTTTATTTTTTATTATACTGTATTTTTTGTGAGCTGTTTTTATGATTGAACTAAGAATAGGAAATGTGCAAGCCATGTGCTGTTAGCTGGTTGGAAGGATATTAGTTCTACCAATCTAAATATACCACCACCTTCTTTTCCTTTGTTTTTTCCCATTCATTTTAGGGAAAATTACAATTTTAGCCTTATATGATGTCAATTAGCACTTTTGGGCTCATAATTATAAAATTGCATCTGTACTCCAATTTCTTTGAAATGTTTTGCATTTATGGCTTCGTGTTTATCAAACTTGCATTTTTGGTATTGAAGGATTGGGTAAAATTGCAAAAATCGTCTCAAAATAATCATTGATTTTGGATTTTCGTTTCAAATTATTCAACTTGGCGAATTTTGTCCCATAATTTAATATTTTTTTGGAATATCGTCCCATCGTTAATTGTAAGACGAAAATTGCGCATTTGTCGTTAAATTATCAGATGGCTGCTTACGTGTCATGACGTGGTATATTTTAACATGAATAATTATATAATATTGCAGAATTCGTCCCAAATTAAATACAAGATTGAACCGTCATTTTCATTAAATTAGAAATTTAATATTGGGACGAAATTCATGTAAAATGGTAAATTATGGGACGAAATTCGGTGAGTTGATATAGTTTGAGACGATATTTCAAACAAATATTAAATTGTGGGACGAAATCCGGTGAGGTAATATAATTTGGGACGATAATCCAAAATCACTAATTAATTTGGAACGTTTTTTGCAATTTTATCTGAAGAATTGTCTCACTTTTGGTCAAGACAAATAGTGCCAAAATGTTAAATATCAGGACTGAAAGAAGAATTTTGCAAACTGCAGGATCAAAATTGCTAAGACACCACTTGTATCAGTGTACGAGATTAGAAGTATATTTTTCCATTTTTAGCTTCATGTGACTTTATTTCTACTTTAATTCCTAATAGAGTAACACTGAAATTTCAGCGAAACTAAATACAAAAAAATATATTTCTTTTTCGGTTCATTGAGTAGAAATTACATACAAATACAATATATCTAAAGCAAGGTCCACGAGTGTGATTATTGTTGCCTAATATGACAAAAGAATGAAATCCTATTTTTTCAAGAGAAGATAAAAGTAGTACTAATTATTAAATAAGTATTTATATAGGTGCGGCCAATAAATAGGGTAGGTATAGTGTTAGTGTTGTACTTTTCAAAGTGGGTAACAATTATTAGTATTTTCACGATCAAATAAAATTTAGTTTCAAATAATTTGTTGTGTTTTATTGGGGAAATGCAATATACTCCCCCGAATTATGCTAAATATGCAAGAAATTATCATGTGAAATTTTTATTGCACTAAACTTTCTTATGTTTTCAAAAATTCTGCAAAAAATGCCCAATTAAATTTTAAAATACTTCAAGTTGATCCCGACAACTTCACGTTGATATATTTTTAAAATTTTTTTTTGAAATATGTCGATCCAACATGATTTATTTTTTACAAATTTAATATTTTTTCCAGGGTTTTTAAAAACACTAAAAATTTAATGCAATAAAAATTTCACAAAATAATTTCTTGCAGATTTATCATAAAACGGCGGAGTATTTTGCATTTACCCATGCATGTGTTATTGTTATATGGTAATTCAATCATGTTTAATTCACAATACCCACATCTTCAATAATTTGTTGAGTTAATTTTTTCCGATTATTCAATACAAGTGATGGTCCTTTTCACACTCCACCGTCTCTAGTTGCTAATAATTGAAATATGGAAAGAGACCTAAATTAAATGACCACGTAATCTTTCCATGAAGAAATGATGATCTTCTCTTAATGGCCAAAAGACACTAACGGATAGATTTATTTTATTTTGCTCTAACTTATTACATTGGGAAAATGGGGATTAAAATAGTCAAACTTTAAGAACATTTTAAATTATGTTATAGGTTTTGAGCTAGATTCGAAAACATTAAAATGTCAAATATATGCAAGTTGTTGAAGAATTTAAGATTAATCCATGATCAAATCAATAAAAACTCATTCAAAATTGATTTATTTGATGAATAAATGAAGCTTAATTACAACAATAGTTTGATAAAGATAATCAAACAAAATCTGAGTAAGTATATATTTGACTCTACTTACAGTTTAGTCATCATGAAATTATTGGTCAATTGAATTAGTAGCCAGGTCACCTTACTTTGAATTTTTTTTTTTTTGAGAAAAACCTTACTTTGAATTTAATGTCAATAATCTTGTCATGCATTTAAACTGAAGTTACTCATATTATTGGATTTGTTTTCCAATTGGAAGCTGGGCTTTTGGAGGCCCACTTAAATTGTAGGCTTTAATTACTTTAATTTTGTGAAACATGGTCCGGCAAAACAAGGTCATCTATTGATTATACGGGCTAGACTTTTCTTTTGATATAAATGGGCTGGACTTATTCTATAACAAAACTGTAAGGATGTATGTCAATGGGTCGGATTCTGGTCGGATCAGGCTCGTTCAGATCTGGCTCCATTTATATCGGATTGAATCTTGTCGGATTCGGATCTTGCTCGGATTGTGCTCGGATCTAGATTTTTTGAATCCAACTGATCTTGGTCGGATTTGGCCGGATATCGGATATTTTTCGGATTCAATAAATTTGTATTTAAAAAGTTAAATTAATATTTTTTTTCCTAAAACAAATTTATTATCTTTTCAATTTTATTTAATTTTAGCTCATATTTTTAAAGTTTCTTTACTATATTCATATTTGTAGAATGAAGATATTGGTTTAAATAAATTTATAAAAGAATTATAAATTACTATCTTCTTAAATTGACGTAGAAATATTAGTAATGATACTTACTTTTATAAATCATTTTGTATATATATCTTTCTTTTTATTTGTTGTCGGATACGGATCTTTAACCGATCTGATCTACCTAAATCCATATTCGCTCCATGGATTTTGGATTTCGGATCTTTATAATCGGATTAGGTCCATCGAATCTCTAATCGGACAATTATCCTAATAAATCGGATCGAATTCGGACGAATCCGGATTGAAATCCGCCCCATTGACAGCCCTTGATATAACTTATGGAAATGTCCCATTTTTGGTGCATATTTTGTCGATGAGCACTCAATGAAAGTGTGAAAAGATCGACTTAATTGTAATATTTTTTGAATTTAGAAATGAATGAATCGCTCAGTAAGTAATTATATTTTAATTATTTAATAATCATGCATGTAATACGTATAGCTATTTTCGCATCTCACCAAATGAATAAATATGAATGAAAATGTGTTTATTTAATTATTGTTAAATTAAATACAAACAGATTGTTAAAGTATTTTGTAATTCAAAAAAATAAAAGAAAAAAGGTACTTTGTATGAGTTATAACACTACGACTGCGTTTTGTAGGGCTTATAACTAATTTTGTAACCCTTAATATATAGCGATCGAGAGAATTTCACTTTTGATACCATAACTCAACATACTTTAGGGATTTGATACCACAACTTTTTCTCCCGACACATTTGATACCATAACTCCAATCAAATCGACACATTTGATACTTCCGTCAAATTGAAAACGGAATTGTCACGTGATTGTCACGTGGCCGTTAAAACTTTGCACATTTGATACTATAACTTATGTTGACTGATAATTTTACCCCATAACATTTTAGGTTACCAAAAAAGCCCCACATCTCCAAATTTAGTGCCGATTTTAGTCCACATTGTTGCAAAATTTCCAAATTGACTCGAATAAGACCACGTGCTGACCAATTTAGAACTTTACACATTTGATAACATTACTTATGTTGACTGATAATTTTACTCCATAACATTTCAGGTTACCCAAAAAAGCCCCACATCTCCAAATTTAGTGACGATTTTAGTCCACATTGTTGCCGAATTTCCAAATTGACTCGAATAAGACCACGTGATGACCAATTTAGAAAATTTTACTTATTTTATTTAAATAACTAATTTAATTTATAAACAGTATCAATAAATTAAATAATACATTAACTTAACTATCACCAAAATTAAGAAAACATATTCTTTTTAAAAATAAAATTTATATAATAGAATTGACATATTTAATATTTATTAAAATAATAAATTATATAATTAAAAACTATTTAATATTTATTAAAATATTAAATAATAAATAATTATAATTTAATAAAAGAATCACCACCCACCCACCCAACCCAACCCACCCCTCCCCCTACCACCAGAATCCCAGGCCGTCGACGGCCTGGGTCTTCTGTCCCAGGCCACCGCCGGCCTGGGACCGAAGATCCCAAGCTGGCAGTGGCCGGGCATCGAAGAACCCAGGCCGGCGGTGGCCTGGGACAGACGCGGCCTGGGAATCGGGGGTAGGGGGAAGGGTGGGGAGGTGGTGGGTGGGGTGGGGATTTTTTTTTTAAATTAAAATTATTTATTATTTAATATTTTAATAAATATTAAATAGTTTTAAATTATATAATTTATTATTTTAATATATATTAATTCTATTGTATAAATTTTATATTTAAAAAGAATATATTTTCTTAATTTTGGTGATATTTATGTTAATGTATTATTTAATTTATTAATATTGTTTATAAATTAAATTAGTTATTTAAATAACATAAGTAAAATTTTCTAAATTGATCAGCACGTGGTCTTATTCGAGTCAATTTGGAAATATGGCAACAATGTGGACTAAAATCGTCATTAAATTTGGAGATGTGGGGCTTTTTTGGTAACCTGAAATATTATGGGGTAAAATTATCAGTTAACATAAGTAATGGTATCAAATGTGTAAAGTTCTAAATTGGTCAGCACGTGGTCTTGTTCGAGTCAATTTGGAAATTTTGCAACAATGTAGACTAAAATCGTCACTAAATTTGGAGATGTGGGGCTTTTTTGGTGACCTGAAATGTTATGGGGTAAAATTATCAGTCAACATAAGTTATGGTATCAAATGTGCAAAGTTTTAACGGCCACGTGACAATCACGTGACAATTCCATTTCCAATTTGACGGAAGTATCAAATGTGTCGAGTTGATTTGAGTTATGGTATCAAATGTGTCGGGAGAAAAAATTGTGGTATCAAATCCCTAAAGTAAGTTGAGTTATGGTATCGAAAGTGAAATTCTCTCTATAGCGATCAAAGTTGGACATCAAATAACTATTTGATGGTCGCGCTACATTAATATATGAGGCTGCTACAAAAGTTTTTTAATCTAATGCTCATCCTTCAAATCCAATTTTAAATTTAATTTAAATTAATTCAACTTGAAAATAGAACAAAATTAAACTCATTTAAGTATTTCAAATATAAAACGAGATTAAATTAACTAATTACAAAATCTAAATTTATCCGTATCGTACATGTAATTCAACTGCTTTCATGTGTCAATTTACGAATGGTTCTCTATATTGCAAATATTAGATAAATGAGGTTTAATAAAGTTACATTGTAATTTAAAAAATGACAAGAATAAAAGAAGAACAATGATACAAATTATTTAAATTCAATTCAATATAAAACTTAATTAAAATCATTCTAAGTTAGACTAGAACTAATACAAAACGCATTTTATTTTAGTTAATATTAATCACAACTTTTTCTTTTTTAAGTTTTGTCTTGGTTTTTTTATTTGTGGTCGATTTTCTTGTAAATGTGTATTTTTTGATGTATATATCAGTCTGAGTTTTTTTTCGAACATACTAGTCCAATTTATACATTTATACAAAATCAACGTTTATATTTTTTCGAAAAATTCCCGCTTAAACTAATCGTTGTAGGCTGAAATCATTCTCACCAAATTTTGATGTCAAGCTCCATTGCCCCTAGATTTGGCAATGACTTGTTTTATTCTGGTCATTTTGACTTCGTGGAACTCAATATTTTTACTTCGAACCATTAGAATGACGATTATGTCCTTTGATGACCCATTTAATGGTTCCATTGGATCTACCCTTATAAATTGTTTGTAGTCAAAAGTGATAAAAGAATCGGCCCAATATAAATAGAAAGCCCAGTTGAAAAGAGACTACAAGTACAAGAGCCTACATCTATCTCTGCCTCCAGGCAGTAATGAAATTGTGAGCCTGGGGTGAGCGATTTCACCTTTTTTGGAACAAGTAATGAAATTGTGAGTGTCTGTCTCTACGAGAAATTACAAAAGTGCCCTCTAACTAATTTCAAATTTCAAAAATCCCCCAACTAAACACGCTCAAATCGTTCAGATTTTGGAATTTGAAGCAATGAATAAATTAAACGTTCTTTCCCCAAATCTTAACTCGATTGTTCTTTCTCCCAAATTTCAAACTTGAAATCGTTCAGATTTTTTAGCAAGAGGAAATTAAATGTTCTTACCGAAATTTAAACTCAAAATCATTCAGAATTTGGAGCAATAAGAATAGGTTGTTCTTCCCCAAATTTCAAAGACCTAGGGTTTTGTCTAATAGTACTGAAAACACATTCAATTTCATGGAAAGTACTTACATAGATCAGGTCTATAAGAATTTCATAGACCTTGCGGTTATAAATTCACCACATTATCAATTTGTTTGCGTATAAATTTGGCCCTGTTATGCCTTGACGTCATCGAGGTGTTTTTGGCATTGAGTTCCATGGCATCAAGGAACTGTTTTGCGTATAAACTTAGCGTCGAGGAACACCTCGACGACATCGAGCAACCCTTGGCATCAAGAAGTGCCAAAATATTGTTTGTAGTAAAACTGACATCAAGGGGTGCTTGGCATCGAGGGATGGACATCAAGGTATGCTTGGCATCAGGGTGTGCCAAAATACTATTTGCTGTGAACCTGTCAGTGAATCCCTCGACGAGCCAATAGCTCGACGTGAAATACCTCGATATGATATAAAATAAGTGCGGGCGTGCCAATGTTTGTGCGTGCAAACATAACGATTCAAAATTAGACATACTGATATCTGTAAATTAGTAACGTGAGTGTCCTGATGAAGACATATTGATATCATAATGGGTTGTCCTGATAAGGCTGACTTCTAAACGATTGCGACAGAGTAGGCAAACACTACCCCTAGTTCTTTTCTATGCCTGCCTGGCCGCAGGACTTAAACAATTTATGAAAATCTCTCTTGAAATGCCATGTTTTTATAGCCAATCGATGGCCTGTTTATCATATCAGTGGATTTATAAATCAGTAAACAGGTCGACGATCAATCAGTTTTACACAATCACCTTGACAGAAAACAAAGGCTTGACAGAAACGGCGTATCAATGGAAATCAGTCGACGTAAAGCATATTTAAGTAAATGAAACGAAATATACGAACTAAATCACTTCCATTAATAATAAAAGAAAATTAGTACGTTTCCCGATGTACAAATATTACAAAAATATGCAAAACGGTAAAGTTCTCCTTTCTTGGCAAGGTCTGCCAAACGAGCTGATAAGTCTATTAGGTTCTGAAAACTGACTCCTTGATCGGCAGGGAACCCGCCGATGAGCTGATAAGCATGATAGAACAGTTTGTTGACAAAAAGTAACATTGACGACGGAGAACCACCGTCAATGGTTCGCCCAACCTTGATGGATAACCACCAATCGGGCTCCTGATCAGCGGGTGGTCACTAACCAAGGCATCGACGAAGCAGATGGCTACTTAGCCGATAGCCGACAAGCAGATGGCTACTTGACGACGAGCTCATCAAGCAGATGGCTACTCAATGAGTTTGTCATATAAATACGTGGGCACTTACATGACAGTTAACAGCGAGCTACTTGCTGATATGAGTGGTTTCGCTCGAGGCAGTGTCAGCTGACGGCGGAAGACGGCGGCGGCGGCGGCGGCGGCTTACTGTGAGCGGCGGCGGCGGCGGCGGCAGGCCTTCAGGCTATCAGGGATCACTGGTGGCTGAGGAGGGACAGACTGATATCGAGGAGTTGGCGGGCTGATAACTCGACAGAAAACAGATTGTGATCTGCTTGCTATCAAGGTTTCGCTCGAGACAGCGCCTGGACAGCGGAAGCAGCGGCGGCGGCGGCTTAATGTCGGCGGCGGCGGCGGACTATTTTTAGTGGCGGCGGCGGCGGACCTTGGGCGGCGGCGGCGGCAATACTTCAGGCTGTCGAGGGTGGCTGGTGGCTGAGGAGTGACAGTTGATATCAAGGGATTGACAATTGTTTGCTGAAAAAGAAGCAGCAAGGTGCTGGACTTCCGGTGAGGCGTTGAGCCGATCAGTGTTAGACTGAGGAGTTGTTGATTGAGTTGTGTGTGTCTTTGCGCGACTGACAGTATCAAGGTATTTATAGTTGCTGGATCTGGAGAGCTGATGGCCAGAAACTGATGCCTTGACAGCCACTATTCCACTTTCTCCACTACTTGAAAAACCTTCCACTACTTGCACTACTTTGATGGCAGTTCTTTTGTGCTGAAAATTAGTGTTAGTGGTGGTTTAGAGAAGAAGATACGTTGTGTTTGAAATTGAATTAATAATAACTAATTAAGAGATTTTTAAGGACTTAGTGTTTTAAGCCAACTACTTGGCCTAATCCTTATCCCTTAATTAATTTAATCATTAATTAAATAACAAAGCAACAAGTGGGCCCCAAAACAGGAGAATGGCCGATCTGGGCTGCTCCATGGCCGATTTGGGCTGCTCGGACCATGGTTGGTCCTGGGTCGAGCCCTGTTGTCTAATAATTTATCCAATTAATTACCCCTTTAAACCCTTAATGGCCTTTATTTCTAAAAATAGGCCAATTAATTAGACTTGGCCCAATTAACCTTAATTAATCAGTCCATAATCTTTATTAACCAAAGCCATCAAGTGGGTTGAGCCCGCTTGTAATTAATCATTATTTGGCTTTAATTAGTAATTAATTAACTTTAGCCTATTAATTAATTTTATCAATTAATTAATATATTTTTGGCCCAAATGTTAATTAATTGCGAAATTGGGTCGAGTTTTGAAATTGGGCTCGTAGCCAACCCATTGGCTCGATTGGACCCATTTTCGGTCCAAATTGGATCCGATTTGGTCTGATCCGTTTCGGAGTGACTTGATTCGGCCCATATGCTATTTTTGGTTTGTTACATCGAGCCGTCGTTCCTCGATTAGTCGAGGGTGATTTTTTGGGTACAAACAATGCCCCCTGTAAGTCGTATCTGATAAATTTTATCCGGAAATAAAATTTTATCGGATAGACTTAGTTTTAAGAAATTCCCCTTTTTCTCACTCCTCGATCGGCATTTAATTTTATCATGCTTTGATAATTAAAATTGGCCATTTTTAGCCAATTAAATTATATCAGCATTTTTGGGATTTTGGAATTCTTCCCAATCTGATAATTCCTTTGCCAGGTGTCAACTCCTCAACTCATTCCCAACTCCCGGGTAAATTCAAATGAAGCCTGACCTTTTTATAGCTTCTAAATTAATTAGAAGTCTATTCTACACACACTTCCCAACATATCTACTTTATTCCCTTTCAAATAAAACTCTTCTACTTCACCTGGGCCCCACACTCACTTTTCCTACTCACCCTCTCCTTCTCTCTTCTTCCTCACGGCCGACCTCTCTTCTCCCCAACTCCATAGCCGTTTTTTCTTCTTCCAAAATTGAGCTCATTGCTTCGATTTTCTTTCTCCAAAATTGTTAAAATCGAATTCTCCATCACCCAAGGAATCTAAAGCTACCACCATCTCCCCCAAAAACCCCAAAATCCGAAAAACCCATTCATAGTTCACCATAGCCAAAAAGCTTCGGAGCTTTCGGAATCGGGCCGCCCATTTCGTTTTCTTTGTTACCCACTGCTTCTCCTTCGTCCAAGGTACGTAAAAACCGAACTCAAAGCTCCCCAAGTCACCAAATCCGAAATACCCATTACAAGAAATCCTCCCTAACCGAAAAGCTTCGGTTTTTAGCCACTTACTACGAAATCTTTGTTTCTTTTGCAGTGTTACTATGGCTGGGATTAAACGGAAGGATGTTCGGATTATTACTCAAGCACTCGAAGATACTTCCTTCGGGGTTACAATCGGCCCCTACCATACCCAAGCCGATTTGCCTTCGCCGGAGCAGCACCCACTTATACGTTCGAGAGAGTCACTCCCATTTGTCACGGGAGCGAAAGAACTTTCGTCCACCACTCGTGGGTGGCCGTGGGCCGGTTCCGTTACACACTCCGATTGGCTTGTTTGGTGCACCCGGGTTGAGAAGACTTATGCCTCAACTTGGCGGAATTGTGGGATTTATGATACTATCCAATTTTGCAAAACAGGGGTTTCCCTTAATCTTCCATTGATTCGCGCGGCCGTTCAATTCTGGTGTAAGGAGGACAATACTTTTCATTTCGCCCATGGTCCGATGACACCCACCCTCTTAGATATCATGGCCATTACTGGCCTGGGTCCAACGGGGCGTTATGTCGATCCAACACCGTCCGCAAACGACGATGCTTTTCGTTTCCCAGCAGCCGCAGGTGGGGGTGATAAGGCCGTATCATACGGCCCTGTGATTGGTCGATATAAGGGTTTGTCCGATGCTGTCGAGGTGACGCACACAGAGCACGTACATTTTCTGACTCTCTGGTTATCAAGGTACCTTTTTTGCCATCCCGCTTTATCAGTTACGAAAGAGTATAATGCCCTCGCAATCTCCCTTGCCGGGGGTAATCGAGTGGCACTTGGTCCTGTTGTTTTCTCTACTTTTTGTACCGGCATGGAGGGGTTTTTGGCCTCGAGTTGTACTTCGCTCCAGGGGCCTATTTGGTTGTTACAAATTTGGTTGCTTGCTTACTTTCCGGATTTTCGTATATTTGATGGTTATCCTGCTGATGGTGAGATTTATGCCTCATTCGTGGCTAGGCAGAGAGCGCCACCTTGCAACTTTTATTACTTTTTCAGCAGGTTTTATAGCCTTGAGAAAGGTCTCGCACCGGACTTTTCAGTGTTTTATCCGTCGGTGTTATCGACCTATGACCCCTCTATGTCGACGGAAGCTTTTAAGGAGTATCAACGGCTGTGGGCCAGTTTTTTGACGCCTAGGGACCTTCCGTCAGGGTTCAAAGTTACTGGGGCTAGAACTCCGACGAAGCGCAAACCTTACAAGTGTTCAGTCCGCTTTTACCCTGCGCATTACGTGGCTCGTCAGTTTGGGCTAGTGCAGATGATACCTCGATATGGTGACTCTTTGTCTGAAAGGAATGATAAGTTGATGGAGATGGAGGATATGGATGGTTATGACGAGCTACGGCGATGCTGGCGGGCGGCCCGTGATGCTTTCGTCTTTCGGCCCTTCGCTCCCACGCCTGTAGCTTCTCCGGAGTTCGTTAGTTGGTGGGGGGATTATATTACATCGACCCGTCGGGAATCTTTTCATGCTGTCATCGCTCAGTACGAGGTCCCTAACCATCCGGAGGTTATCTCTACCGATGGCCCTTTCCTTGACCAATCAGCGGCTGCCACCGTCAAGGCCTCTCAAAAAGGTACATTGTATGTTGTTTCTCGTTTTGAAAAGTTTTACAATGTGATTTGGGACCCTGATTGTAGAGATAGGGTGTATGAACAAGCCATTGCCAATTTTGAGTCGATCAAAAATATTAGAATAGGAAAAGCCATGTTAGCCCACGCTAAATTAGCCAAAAAACGGGGAGGTCCCGGCAAGGTTCCTCCTTGGCATACTTTTTACAAACCTTTTGGCCTTTCTCTTCCGTTACTCCCTGATTTTATCGAGTCGTCGGGGTATGTGGTTCCCTCCGTTGAGTCTAGCACAAGTATTAAATCACAGCCTCGTAGTCATCAAGGTACCTCCCAAGTTACTTTTACGGGGTATCAAGCTGATGACTTGCGAGACATGTCGACGATTTACCTTTTATGTGACTACAAGGATGGGGGCACCATTACCCTTGACGACCCAGGTAGCTTTCCATTGTTTTCTTTGTTTGATCGTCTCTAATGTACTGACACTTTTGTTTGTTTTTGGTAGGGAAAAAATCGGCAGCCCCTTCTGCTGACAAGAAAAGGAAGGTTGTCAAGGAACCGATTATCCCCATGGCCATTCCGCTGCAGGTTATCAGTCCGTCAGGACCCTCGCCCGCCGTTTCTCAGTCCTTGCAGACATCTGAAGCTCAATCTTCTGTCGACAAGGTAACGGACCCCCCTGTCGTATATGTCCGACGCTCTCGTCGGCTCTTCTATCAGCGAGGTGGCACGAGTGCCATAATCGTGAGCAGTTCCGACGAAGAGGTAGTCCTTGTCTGACTTACTTATCACATTTTTCAACTAACATTGATGTCTCGTTTTCTGTCAGGAAGCAAGTTCTAAAGGAAAGCGCCAAGCTGCTAAGGATGATCTCCCCCCTCGAAAACGAGTTAGGTCGATGGCTGACAGCTCGTCTGACAGTGAGGACGACGGGTCACGTTTCCAACGAGTGGAGATTCCATTCCATCCGCCACCTTTAGCACATGTCGAAGAACCCCTCGTCGACACTGTTGTCGACGGTGCATCAAGTGATGCGGCCGCAGCCCATCAAGAAGTTGAACCTTCTGTTCACAAGTCCATCCCTGTCAAGGAGACTCCCGTTTCAGTTCCTCTGCCTCGTCGAGAGGTAATTTTCATCATTGAGTCATTTGGAAACCCCTCGCTTATTTTGTACTTGGCTAATTATGCTTCTCTTTTGTTTTTTGCAGATCCCTTTATCTAATCAAGCCAAAGATACCTCTCAACGACTCTCCCAGATACTGGCTCGATTTGCTGGTACTCACGCTCCGTCGATGAGCTCCTCCTCTCAAACCCTGTCAGCAGCATCGGATCAATCTACTCAAACCCCTTTTACTCCCGAAGAGCTTGCTCAATTCGAGGGGCTGCTGTCGAGCCATCAGAGCCAGCCGTTGGAGGTCCTAATGATCAATATGGGACCGTCCCTCGATGACTTAATGAGCCGACTGTCCTCCGCCAAACTCCCTGACGATAAAGTGCCTTTTTATTCTAACTTCGCGAGGCAGTTTGCGAAGATGAGGGGTGATTTCAAGGAAAATGACAAAGTTATCAAGGCGAGGACAACTTCTGCATCCCCTGTCGAGGCCCTTCAGTCTCGATGCAACGAGCTATACGTTCAGGGTTCCGGTCTCAATGATTCGCTCACCCATCTCCAAGACTCAGAGGCCGATTTGATCTCGGCCATTGCCAAACTACAGGCGGATCTGGATTCGGTTCGAAGTAAAATGAAGGACGTTGTAGGGGAGGCTGAGTCAGTTACGGTGGAGTTGTCCAACACCGCCGATCTGCTTGACGAGGCAAAAGCTGCTGAAAATGAAGCAATCGCCAAGGCAAACGCGGCAGCAGCTGATCAGGCCAGAATCGAGACGGCCCTCAAAGGATTTCTCACCAAGTTTACTCAGGATTTCTTGCGTTGACTGTATCGGCCTGCGAGCCATTTGATATGGCGCATGTGCCTTAGTACTTTGATTGCTCAGACTTAGTTTATTTCTCTGTTTATGCATTGGCCTGATGGCCACAGACTTACTTATTTTTTCTATCGATGTATTGGCTTGACAGCCATAAACTAATTTTCTCAAGTAGACTTTTCTTTCGGCTTTATATCGTGTTGTCTTTATATCGAAGCCAAATAAACTAAGTACTTACCCTCCGGTCGATTCGATCCCTTGATGGACCATTCCTCGCAAGTGAAACATAACTTAATTGCCAATAAAATCGAGCCACCTTTTCAAACTTAAACGAAATGCCTTGATGTAAAAGATTTGTAACTCGGGAAACAAATAAAAATAAAATGGAAGTGTTTGAACTAAAATCGAAAGTAAATACATCTAACAATACTAATTCAAAGATTTTTAGTCTAAATAAACGAAAAACGAAGTAAAAACGAAAGCTTAAAGTAAATCCTACTTATATTTACAGAGGTATCGGCGCGCTGAAGTACTCTTGACGCCGTTCGATTTCCATTTCCAAGGCCTGCTGATGTTCCAGACACATCGATTCCCAAAGAGTAGGCCTAAACTTTTTCAAGTATCTTCCATTAATGGGGTCTCGACAGAGATTCCCATCTGGCTTTTTCAAGATGTAGCCCCCTCCTCGGGTTATCGAGTAAACTTCATATGGTCCTTGCCAAGTTGCGCTCCATTTGCCATACTTTTTCTCGCGCTGATGAAGTGGCAACACAACTCTCCAGACCATGTCCCCGACGTCAAAGTGTTTCCTGCGTATCTTTTTATCGTAGCATCGGGCAACTAGCCTTTTTTGTGCCTCGATCTTGTCTAACGCGGCAACCCTGATCTCGTCGAGCTCGTCGAGCTGCTGGAACATATTTTCAGTATACTCTTCGGGCGTCAGCTCGTTCTGCTGCATCACCCGCAGCGATCGGACGTTGATCTCCATCGGTAGAACGGCTTCCTGTCCGTAAGTCAGCTTATACGGAGTGGTGCCTGTACTTGTCCGTTTGCTTGTCCGATAAGCCCACAATGCCTCTGACAGCATCAAGTGCCAAGCTCTTGGGTTTTCATCGATCATTTTCGAGATAATATCCTTAAGGACTCGATTCGAAGCTTCCGCTTGGCCATTCCCTTGTGCATAGTACGGTGTTGAATGGACCAATTCGAAACCCATCGATCTGGCAAACTCCTTGATCTCTTGACCGACGAACATCAGTCCCCTGTCAGTGACAATGGTCTGTGGCAGACCAAACCTGTGAATGATTAAGTCCTTGATGAACTTCATTACCTCGGCCTGATTGGCCTGTTTGAGCGGTTTGGCCTCTACCCACTTGGTAAAGTAGTCCGTGGCCACAATAATGTATCGATGGTGTTTGGAAGACGAAGGATGGATCTCCCCGATGATATCGATGGCCCAGCATCTGAAAGGCCATGGTTTGATTATCATGTTCATTTCCTCGACGGGCATCCTTTGGACTACCCCGAAGCGTTGGCACTTCTCACAACCCTTTGCCAATTGAATACAGTCTCCCACCATCTTTGGCCAGTAATAGCCATATCGACGCAGCAGCCATGCTAACTTGTGACCATTTTGATGGGCCCCACAAATTCCTTCATGAGCCTCCATCATAATCCTCATGGCCTCTTGCTGATCGACGCATAACAGGAGCACGTCGTCATGGCTTTTTCTGAACAGTTGATCGCCTATCAAGACATAATTGACTGCTCTGAGCCTCGTCTGTCGAGATGCTCGGTCCGACGGATCAGCCAGATATTTTCTGATCGGCTCTCTCCAGTCATCAGGGTCCTGAAACACACTCAAAACAGTCAGGACGTTGTCTCGGTACATAAATGAAGGACAGTGTCGTCTCCTGACGACGTAGAGGGATTCCTCGATGTCATCAGGGAGTTCAACACCAGTCGCCAGTTGGGCCAAACTGTTGGCCTCGCTGTTGTTTCCCCTCGTCACATGGTAACATGTAACGTCAACAAACTCCGACAACAAAGACATCGCAGTTAAATAATACTTGTCAAGTGTTGGGTTTCGGCATTTGTAAGTACCTTGTATTTGCCTGATAACCAACTGCGAGTCACCGACGATGATGACAGACTTGCTGTCGAGCTCTCTAAGCATTTCCAGACCAATTATCAAGGCTTCGTATTCGGCCTGATTGTTAGTACATTCAAAATCAAATTGAATTGATAACTTAGTTTTTACGTTTGACGGGGAAATCAAGACTATACCTGCTCCAGACAGCCTGTCGGTTCTAGACCCATCGAAGGCCAGTGTCCACGGCCTGATCTCTACTGTCATCGAGTCCAGTTCCTTGAGAACGGCTTGATCGATATCGAGACACGGATGGTCAACCAGAAAATCAGCCAATACTTGGCCTTTGACTGCTTTTTGCGGTACGTACTGTAATTGATACTCCATCAGTTGGATGGCCCATCGACCAATCCTTCCCCTCATTACAGGCTTAGCTATCATGTACTTTATCACGTCAATACCAGAAATAACCAATACTTTTACAGGCAGCATATAATGACGCAATTTTTTACAAGAGAAAAACAGTGCAAGGCATACCTTTTCAATCGGTGAGTACCTCTGTTCTGTTTCTGTCAGGTGCCTGCTCAAATAATAGATAGCTCGTTCGAATCCGTTTTCATCGTCCTGTGCCAGAAATCCGCCGACGGTGTCTTCTGTGGCAGATATATATAATTTCAAGGGTTTCCCCTTGACGGGCGGCATCATTACAGGCGGCGTTGTCAGCTTATCTTTGATATCCTGAAACGCCTGCTCATGCTCCGTTTGCCAGCAGAACTCTTCTTTATCCTTCAGCTTTAACAAAGGTGAGAATACCTTCGTTTTTCCAGCCAAGTTAGAGATGAACCTCCGTAAAAAGTTGACCTTGCCAAGGAACTGCTGTAATTCCTTTTTCGTCGACGGAGGTCTGGCTGTCAGGATAGCCTTGGACTTGTTTTTGTCGATCTCAATCCCCTTGCGGTGTACTAGAAAGCCAAGAAAATTGGCTGACGCCACTGCAAAAACACATTTTAAGGGGTTGAGTTTCAACTTATGTTTTCTCATTTTGGCAAATGACTTCGCCAAATGTATCAAATGCTCATCATAACCAGCCGATTTAATAATAATGTCATCGATGTAAATTTTTACAAAGTCATCGATGTACTCACTGAAAATGCAGTTCATGGCTCGTTGATAGGTTGCTCCGGCGTTTTTGAGTCCGAATGGCATCACTTTCCATTGGAAGGTGCCTATTCCGCCGGGACATTGAAAGGCCAGTTTTGGCACGTCGTCAACAGCCACGAAAATCTGATTGTAACCTGCACTTCCGTCGACGGCTGTCAGGAACATATTGCCAGCGGCAGCATCGATTAGCATGTCCGCCATTGGCATCGGATACTCGTCTTTGGGAGATGCAAGATTTAGGTCCCTGAAATCAATGCATATCCTTATTTTCCCGTTCTTTTTCATTACGGGGACTACATTTGCTACCCACTCCGGATATCGGGCCACCTCGATAAAACTGGCCTTTAACAGCTTCTCGATCTCCTCCCTGATCAATCTGCAGACCTCGACAGACATCCTTCGCAGGGGCTGTTTCCGGGGTAAGTACCCTTCCAGTATCGGAATACGATGTTCCACCAATTCCCTGCTTAACCCAGGCATCTCGTCGTAGTTCCAGGCAAAACAGTCTTTGTACTCCGTTAATACTTGGATCAATCGATCCTTCTGGCCATCATCAAGCAATGCGCTGATGTAAGTTGGCCTATGATCTTCCTCGCTGCCTAACTCAATCTCGATAACAGGATCCTGTACTTGGATCTTGATGTCGTCAAGCTTGGCTGGCGCCGTTGCTAATTCTTCTAACTGAATTTCATCGCCGACCGACGGAGGCGTTTCTTCCTCGAAGATGAGATCACCTGTGTAGCATTCGGCCACGTAGGCCCGAAACCTCCTGATTAAATCGGCACATGCTTCCTGCTGCGGCCCGATAACAACAATCTCATCAATTTCCAGTCTGTCGGCCTTGTAGGCCGATGGTCTTTCGTCATCAGGACAATTCATTAATCCTGACAGTGCTCTCCTTGCGGCCCTGACTCCTTGACATTGCAGGGCCGACTTAGTTCCTTGGCTAAACAAGCCATTTCCAATTGCGTCAACTTCTTGCTTGAAGTGACTTCCTTCGGTCGCCCGTATTTGTCCTGCCCGATAAATCGATAAGGACCTACATCATCTCGATAATATGCTGCCTCGACAGCGTTGACCTTGGCGGTGAATGGCCTGTTGTCGGCCATGATGATTTCAGGTTCGGGGGAGTCTCCCCAGATTAATAAGCATTGATGAAGAGAGGACGGTACACAAAGAGCTGAGTGAATCCAGTCCCTTCCCAACAACGCGTTGTAAGAGGTGGCAGCATCTACCACGAAAAATGCAATTTTCAAGCTGGTTTTTCCGATTTTCACCTCGACAGGCAAAATTCCTAGTGTATCAGCCTTTCCCCCTGTAAAGTTGCTGACAATTACTTTTGTCTCCAGCAGGTCCTCGCTGACTTTGCCCAGCTTGTACATCGTCGATGAAGGCATTACATTGACGGCTGCCCCATTATCGACCAGCATTCTGTCAATGGGTTTTCCGTCGATATGCCCTGATACATACAATGGCCTGATATGCCTGGCCATAAAAGATGGTGGCTTTTGGAATATTGTCTCGATTTTTCTGTCCCAATCGGTCTCTTTTTCGTTGTCAACCGATAACAGCTCTAGATCTTCTGCCATTTGTACCACTGGCATACCTTCATCCCAAAAACCGTCAGTGGAATATTCCAAATCCTCGTTGACGAATTCAACAAGTTCTGAATCGATAGCATTGCATTCCATCGTCGTCGAGCCGTCTGTCGGCTGACTGATGGCGGCATTTTCCACTGATTCTGTTTCTGTTTCATCAGTGGGTTGTTTCTCGACGGGCTGTTTTTCAGCTTCCTGTTTCTCGGCAGGTCGATCGACCTGTTTTTCGCTTTCCTGGCCAGTTTTGGCCTCGACGGTCTGACCAGGTTTGGCCTCATTTTCCTTGTTGCCTCTGTCATCGTCGAAAATCTCGGCAAGCTTTGCCTCGAGATCATTTCCATCCTCGTCATCGAACAGTAAGTCGTCCTCTTCCATATCCTTTGTCAAATCGATAGTACCGAATTTAACTTTCCCTGGGGTCCACTTAGATGTATCCATCCCCATCGAGGTCTTGGCCTTACTGTCGACCCCTTGGCCAGATTTGGCCTCCTTCATTGCTTGTTTCAGTTTCTGTTCCCCTGACGGTGAAGGTTTCTTTGCTGATGCTTCCTTCATCGGGGCTTTCCCCTTAGCAATTTCCAGTCCTTTCCGTTGACGTAAGAAACGCCTATATTGAGTCCGAGTCATTTGGTCAACCTTTCGGTCGCCAGGGAACTTCGGGTGCCTGACAGGAACCCATCGATCCACCGGTGTGTCGGCGGGAGTATGAACAGTCCGCGGCTTCGATGAGCCTGGCGGAGTAGTCTTGGGTGACGGACCATGTGCCCTTTCTCTACGACTGGCGGTCGATCTGACCTGCCTGACTGGTGTCTTGTCAGGGGATCTCTCCCTGATTCTGCTGTTTCGGTTGGTACCTTCCTGATGCCGTCGAGGCATCATGGTTTTAGCCTGTTCCCGGCGTTGTTCCGCCGATGATGTTGCGCGTTCAGTATTTTCCATCGGAGTTGGGACCGGATACGGCCCCATGGATCGAGGTGGTGGCGGTGGTGGTATCGCCTGCGGCTGCGGCGCTGTTTGAGGGTTTGCCTGCGGCTGCGGCATCACCTGATAAGGATACCCTGACGGCATTACATTTGGCCAAGGCATGTATGGGCCATATATCGCCGGGTTGATGAACAGCGGGACTGTCGCCAATTCGTTTTGGCACCTTGCACACAGGCCCATTTGTTTGTTTCTCATGTCATACTCCGGATCATCATCTGAATACAGTTTCTCGCCTGTCGGTAATTCCGTGATTGTTATGACATTTATCCCCACTTCATTTTGTTGGAATGGGTTGGTGTCAACCGTCATCGGTTTCGTAATCTTCCAATCCGGGGCAAACTTCAAGATGCCCTTGTCAAGGTGGTCCTGCACCATCCACCTGAACACTAGACACTCGTTCGTTGTGTGAGTCCAAACATCATGATACTTGCAATACATTTTACCTGATATTTTCACTGATGGTGGAATCACGTGGTCTCCTTTGAGGCGAAGGATCTTGTCGGCCAATAATTGATCAAATATGGCCTCTGTCTTCGAGACGTCGAAAGAGTATCGTCTTTCCCTATCAGTTTTATATTCAGCGTCTCGTCGCACCAAATTATTTGGCACCTTGATAGTAGGTTGAGGTTCTTTCGGCTTGGCAAGAGCCGTACAGACGGTGTTCTTAGGGCAGACCACTTCTGCCAGCCCGATCTCGATACCCTGCTGCTCAATCGGTCTGCTGACCTGATTGATCTGCTCCTCACTGGAGTCGGCCATTCCCACTTGATAGTAACTTCCTCTGGGCTGTCGGCCGTTCTCGTCTCTCAATACTCGTTCATAATGGACCGCGTGATCGGTCAGTTCGAACAAGTCCTCGTGGTACTGTGCCATCATGATCTTTCGTAATTCGAAATGCATGCCATGGATGGCAATTTTGATGCATTCCTTTTCTGGCAGTGGGATGGCGCAGAATCCTCTGGCCCTAATAAACTTCTTCATGTATTCCTCGACGGTCTGTCCTGTCAGCTGCCTCATGTTCGACAGCTCGATGACGGACACCTCGAGAGGGGCCTGATAGTGGTTCATCACAAAAACTTTTTCCATGGATGGCCAGTCGAGGACCGATCCAGGCTTCAAGTTGGCGTACCAGTGGAACGCCATTCCCGTCAAGGAGTTAGGAAACAGTTTCAATTTTAACTCATTTGTCATGTTGCCACATTCTAGAGAGAATCGAGCCAGATGCTCTGTGGCAGATTGTGATCCCTCGCCTGAAAACAGTGTGAAATTCGGCGGTCTGTAGTTCAACGGGAACGGGATCTGATCGATATATTCCGGGTGAGGTTTATTATACCTTGCTGCCCTGTTTCCCAGCCTCCTGACGAACATTTCTTCAGCTTGGTTCACTGTCAAGAGGTCTTCTGGACCCTCTACTGCTCGATGAGCAGTCCTGTCATAAGCCATTGAGTTGGCTTGATATCCTTCCTGGCCGTATCCGACGGCCTCCAATCGGTCCTCTTCGGACCTGCCCCCCGAGTCTTGACGGGTGTTCCTCGCTTTGGAAGTGCTTCCTTTGTTTCTTTCCTGGACATGGGATTGTCCGTTGCCCTGTCTGCAAGGCGTCTCGTCTCTTGACGAACTTCCCCCAATCTGGATAGCGGGGCCTTTTCCCTTGTCAACAGCAGTCCTCTGCGGCCCAGTCCAGGCCTGCGTTTGGATGCCATTGGCGAGCATGTTGATGCTTTCAGTGAGCGACGTCAACTTTGCCTCCAAGTGTATCAAGGCATTATTTACAGTGTGGCTGGCTTCTGTACTGGCCTGACTAGCAGTAGTGGCCGAGCCCAGCATATGTTCAAACTTGCTGACAATGTCAGACCATTCTCCTTGTCTGGTCTCAAGGTCCCTGGTAAAGTTGCGGACCTCTGTTGTCAGCTCTTCGATTCTGTCGGTTCCTTCCATAGTCAGTGGAACCGTTGATAAATTTTCCAAAGTGTGCGTTAAGTCAGACTGTGTTCTTGTCAAGGTTGATCGGGTCCTTCGTGGTACCTGTGATGTCATCTGTCGATAACAAAACAAACACCCACTTAGTATCGATTGATTGACCGTTGGGCAAAGAGATAATCAAGCTGTCAGCTAGCCAAAATTGGCTGATAATCGTTTTATGGCAACTCAATTAAAATACAAAAATCATGTTTATGCCCCCCGAGCCATAAACTGTTTGGCTGGCGGGTTTTTTAATAAAGAGACTTTCATGTCCCACTGGGCGTGCCAAAATATTGTTTGCGTATAAATTTGGCCCTGTTATGCCTTGACGTCATCGAGGTGTTTTTGGCATTGAGTTCCATGGCATCAAGGAACTGTTTTGCGTATAAACTTAGCGTCGAGGAACACCTCGACGACATCGAGCAACCCTTGGCATCAAGAAGTGCCAAAATATTGTTTGTAGTAAAACTGACATCAAGGGGTGCTTGGCATCGAGGGATGGACATCAAGGTATGCTTGGCATCAGGGTGTGCCAAAATACTATTTGCTGTGAACCTGTCAGTGAATCCCTCGACGAGCCAATAGCTCGACGTGAAATACCTCGATATGATATAAAATAAGTGCGGGCGTGCCAATGTTTGTGCGTGCAAACATAACGATTCAAAATTAGACATACTGATATCTGTAAATTAGTAACGTGAGTGTCCTGATGAAGACATATTGATATCATAATGGGTTGTCCTGATAAGGCTGACTTCTAAACGATTGCGACAGAGTAGGCAAACACTACCCCTAGTTCTTTTCTATGCCTGCCTGGCCGCAGGACTTAAACAATTTATGAAAATCTCTCTTGAAATGCCATGTTTTTATAGCCAATCGATGGCCTGTTTATCATATCAGTGGATTTATAAATCAGTAAACAGGTCGACGATCAATCAGTTTTACACAATCACCTTGACAGAAAACAAAGGCTTGACAGAAACGGCGTATCAATGGAAATCAGTCGACGTAAAGCATATTTAAGTAAATGAAACGAAATATACGAACTAAATCACTTCCATTAATAATAAAAGAAAATTAGTACGTTTCCCGATGTACAAATATTACAAAAATATGCAAAACGGTAAAGTTCTCCTTTCTTGGCAAGGTCTGCCAAACGAGCTGATAAGTCTATTAGGTTCTGAAAACTGACTCCTTGATCGGCAGGGAACCCGCCGATGAGCTGATAAGCATGATAGAACAGTTTGTTGACAAAAAGTAACATTGACGACGGAGAACCACCGTCAATGGTTCGCCCAACCTTGATGGATAACCACCAATCGGGCTCCTGATCAGCGGGTGGTCACTAACCAAGGCATCGACGAAGCAGATGGCTACTTAGCCGATAGCCGACAAGCAGATGGCTACTTGACGACGAGCTCATCAAGCAGATGGCTACTCAATGAGTTTGTCATATAAATACGTGGGCACTTACATGACAGTTAACAGCGAGCTACTTGCTGATATGAGTGGTTTCGCTCGAGGCAGTGTCAGCTGACGGCGGAAGACGGCGGCGGCGGCGGCGGCGGCTTACTGTGAGCGGCGGCGGCGGCGGCGGCAGGCCTTCAGGCTATCAGGGATCACTGGTGGCTGAGGAGGGACAGACTGATATCGAGGAGTTGGCGGGCTGATAACTCGACAGAAAACAGATTGTGATCTGCTTGCTATCAAGGTTTCGCTCGAGACAGCGCCTGGACAGCGGAAGCAGCGGCGGCGGCGGCTTAATGTCGGCGGCGGCGGCGGACTATTTTTAGTGGCGGCGGCGGCGGACCTTGGGCGGCGGCGGCGGCAATACTTCAGGCTGTCGAGGGTGGCTGGTGGCTGAGGAGTGACAGTTGATATCAAGGGATTGACAATTGTTTGCTGAAAAAGAAGCAGCAAGGTGCTGGACTTCCGGTGAGGCGTTGAGCCGATCAGTGTTAGACTGAGGAGTTGTTGATTGAGTTGTGTGTGTCTTTGCGCGACTGACAGTATCAAGGTATTTATAGTTGCTGGATCTGGAGAGCTGATGGCCAGAAACTGATGCCTTGACAGCCACTATTCCACTTTCTCCACTACTTGAAAAACCTTCCACTACTTGCACTACTTTGATGGCAGTTCTTTTGTGCTGAAAATTAGTGTTAGTGGTGGTTTAGAGAAGAAGATACGTTGTGTTTGAAATTGAATTAATAATAACTAATTAAGAGATTTTTAAGGACTTAGTGTTTTAAGCCAACTACTTGGCCTAATCCTTATCCCTTAATTAATTTAATCATTAATTAAATAACAAAGCAACAAGTGGGCCCCAAAACAGGAGAATGGCCGATCTGGGCTGCTCCATGGCCGATTTGGGCTGCTCGGACCATGGTTGGTCCTGGGTCGAGCCCTGTTGTCTAATAATTTATCCAATTAATTACCCCTTTAAACCCTTAATGGCCTTTATTTCTAAAAATAGGCCAATTAATTAGACTTGGCCCAATTAACCTTAATTAATCAGTCCATAATCTTTATTAACCAAAGCCATCAAGTGGGTTGAGCCCGCTTGTAATTAATCATTATTTGGCTTTAATTAGTAATTAATTAACTTTAGCCTATTAATTAATTTTATCAATTAATTAATATATTTTTGGCCCAAATGTTAATTAATTGCGAAATTGGGTCGAGTTTTGAAATTGGGCTCGTAGCCAACCCATTGGCTCGATTGGACCCATTTTCGGTCCAAATTGGATCCGATTTGGTCTGATCCGTTTCGGAGTGACTTGATTCGGCCCATATGCTATTTTTGGTTTGTTACATCGAGCCGTCGTTCCTCGATTAGTCGAGGGTGATTTTTTGGGTACAAACACAATTGTGATGATGTCATGTTTTCAAAATTAATGAAGTGGTCCAATTTCATGGAAAATTCTTACATAGATCAGGTCTATAAGAATTTCATAGACCTTGCAGTTATAAATTCACCACATTATCAATTATGATGATGTCATGTTTTTAAAATTAATGATGTAGTGAATTTTCAATCACGAGACGAGATTTATATAACTATCATGATGACCCGGTCTTTGTAAGAATTTCTAAATATCATACGCGGTCCACAACTTCAAATTTTAGAAATAGTTTAAAAAAATTAGCCCTATTTTTTAGACCCCAGCTCATAAAAGCTTTGAGGGGGAGGGGATGGGGATGTTATTGCCGCCACACAGATGTGGGAATGCTACCAAATTGCTTGAGGGGATGAACATATTTTGTAGAAATGTGACATGGGTATAATTGACATTTCATAATATTGTAAACCAACTTAATCTTTCTTTTTTTTGAATTCTAAACCAACTTATTCTTACTATAAATTAAGTTCTCAAATTTGTACAAATTTATCAGTTCATTTAAAAGGTTACAAAACAAATTTTTATACTCATTATCATATAATTATAACCACAATTTTATACTCCATCTCTTACAAATTTGAAAGAGCTACAAAACGGATCCCACGATTTTACTTATATTGTTTAAAATTAATGATATGATCGTTTAGGTTTAACTGCCAACATCATATTTGATTCATTTTGTTGGTTCACTGTAGAAAAGTTGGCTGTGTAAAGCCAAAAGTACCCCCAAATGTAGATTTAATATTTTGTAGAAATTGTTCTAATATAGGCCTCGTTCTAATCCATTATTTAACATTTCAAAATATTCTAACCAAAATACACCTAAGTTATATTTCAATTGTTTCACGCAAGTTTACTTAACCAAAATATTTTTCACCAAAAACAAACGAAACTGGACTTATAATTTATTTTTAGTAATATGAATCTTAATAATATAATTTTGAGATTTAGAAAATGATATATGACAATTTCCTTTAAAGTGTTTGGTGATGGCTAGAAATATGACTCATTTTCAAATCTGTTCATCAAAATACCCACCATTTCTATATTACTATACAATATTTCGAAAAAAAAAATTTACCTGCAAAAAATCAATTCACCAAAAATTACAAGATCACTATCGCAATTTCATTAATTGCTAAAATATTCCAACTTCCTAAGTCAAATTAAAAAAAAAAAAAAAAAAGAAAAAAACTCTCACACCATATTTAAGTAAATCTTTTTAAATATGAAATACTAGATGAGTTAAAAAAATGAAATTTGACTCTCTTTTTAACTTTTAAAAATTCCACATGTGTTTGAAAAAAAAAACCGTTTTTCAATAAGTCAAAGAAGTTGTTATCTTGGAAGTTTCCATGTATCTTCTGAAAAAAAAAAAAAATAAGCATCCCCATTCTATTTCAAAGCAACCGCGTCGAT
This sequence comes from Penstemon barbatus, assembly GCA_003313485.2. NCBI lineage: Eukaryota > Viridiplantae > Streptophyta > Magnoliopsida > Lamiales > Plantaginaceae > Penstemon > Penstemon barbatus. Next base: position 5,828,571 of record CM064882.1, read on the forward strand.
GCAAAATTAAATTCAACACCTAAAACCCTAAAAAAAATAAAAATCCCCAAATAAAAAACAGTTTAATCACCGCCGTATATCCTATTTCTTCTAACTAACTACGCCGTTTACCAATTCTCCCTTTCCCAACAAATATCTAAAACCACAATATAAATACCTCTCAATCCATTCCTTTTCCTTTTCATCGAATCACAAAAAGCAAAAGATAACCTAATCTACAATGGGAGAAAGTAAACAACCCCATCTCAACGGCGCTTACTACGGCCCATCCATCCCGCCGCCGTCGAAATCCTACCACCGCCCCGGACGCGGCGGCGGTGGCTGCTGTTGCAACCCCTTCAGCTGCTGCTGCGGTTGCTTAATGAACTGCCTCTGTACCTGCGTGTTCCAAATCCTCTGCACAATTCTGGTGGTCGCCGCTATCGTCATCGCCATCCTCATTTTTGTGTTCCGTCCAAACGCCGTCAAATTCCACGCCACCAACGCTACGTTGACTGAATTCAACCTCAACAACAACACGCTCCACTATAATTTGGCGGTTAATTTGACAATCCGAAACCCTAACAGACGGATCGGGTTTTACTACGACGTGATCGAGGCTAGGGCTTCGTACCAGGGGCAGAGATTCGCTACCGCTCAATTGACGCCGTTTTTTCAGGGGACTAAGAGTACGAACAATGTGACTGCTGAATTCAGGGGGCAGAATATGGTTTTGTTAGGAAACAGAGAGTTGTCGCATTATAATAGGGATAGGAGCTCCGGCATGTATGATATTGAAGTGAAACTTTATTTGAGGACTAGATTGAGGTTTTGGATCGTGAAATCGATGAGATTGAAGCCGAAGATCGAATGTGATTTGAGAATTCCGTTGAGTTCTAATGGTTCTGCATCTGGAGCTTTTGAATCTCAGAGGTGTGATTTTGATTGGCGTTAATTGGTTCCTTTGATTTTGATGCTCTGTTATTTGAGTTTTCACTGTTGGTAATTCTTCTTATGTTGGTATTATGATTCTTTTGTCATAATTCTAACTTGTTTTTTTCTTGAGAGTTGATCTTGATCATTGTTTGATTCCTTCCTTGATTTTTTATTTTATCTAGTAGTTGTTCATCTATCATACCTATTTCCAGCATGGATTCTTTGTAAATAAAATAATGAGTTCATAACAATGATGTTAAATTTTCATGTATTTTTCATAAAATCGATTTTCCTGAATATATCAATTTCTCCAGCATTGATTTTCTTTGCTGTGAGAGACTAATTCATCATTCTAACTCGAATAAATTTGAATTAAGGAAATAAATTTGGAAGGAGAAAGTGACGGTTGCTTTAAGCTTACAAAAGGTAAAAGTGGTATGTATTGGATTGGATTGGTTGAACGTTTTAGATTTTAAAATTTGAATTTCAAATCCCGGGTCCACAATTGTAAATTACCCACAAGTTGACAATTATAATTATCAAAACAAGTCCTGTTGCCGCGGTGGCAGTATACTAGTATCAGTGACTATCGGTTTGTGGACTAGTTCAAAACGTCTCACACTAACTTTGGCTTTATATCATTTTCAATACGGTTTTAATTTTTAAGTTTGTAATATATTTGGATTATCTCACATTTTGATTATCATAAAACTCTCAACTAATCATGTGTATAACTAAATTTAGAGAGTCTGTTGATGTTGACACAATTGTAACAAAAATGAAATAGATGTTACAACAATATCATTTTTTTATCATCTAATATATTTGTGTTTTGTTTTTTATAAGAAAATTGATTGCAAAATTCGAAAGAAAGATTTTAATCTAACGATGGAGAAATGCCCGTCACAAAAAAATAAATAAACAGGCTTTGAGTACTTATTTTTTTTATTATAATTGAGAGATGCCCATCACACATAATAAAAAATTAAAAAAATTAAAAAAAAAAAAAAAGCTTGTTTTTTTCTTCTTCTTATAATAAAGAAAGTAATGTCAAATTATCTTAAGACTGTGTCACACCTATAAGATAATGGTAAAAACTTCAAGTTATGTTATGTTATTACAAATATGATAATACAAACTTTGAACTTGTATAATGTCAATTTCTAAAATCTAAACTAACAAAAGTTAATATAGAATTAAAACATAGCTTAATTAAAGTTCATGATATTAAAGTACTAATAGTTCAAAAATAAAATTAGGGATGAAGAGGTTTGAGATAACTCGTGTATTAGGGATGAAGAGGTTTGAGATTGCTGGACTTTGTATTGAAGATTTGGAAGGCATAATTTCGAAAAATTGTAGGTAAGTCAATATTTTTGAGATATATTTTCCTTCTTTCAAAAAATTTCTTCCAAAATTCTGGATTTAAAAAAAAATGGAACTTTTTTTTTCAAAGAAGGCAACGACTATTTTCGGAAATTGAAAGAAACTTTGCAAGTTTCCATAGTTTCGGTGGAAAACTCGGAAAAATTGTGGGTTTCGAAGGAAACCTTGTAATTTCAAAAATACATTAAGGAATCGTTTCGGTTCCTTGAAAAACCGAAACGTTTCGGATTTTATAGGAAATTTTGATCCATGGATTTAGTGATTGCGATACTGAAGCTAAAAAGATGATTTAATTGAAGGTAGATCTAAGGGTATAAGTCCATAGTCCAGGCTAAGACCAAAAGAGCAACAATGCATACATATTGTGAGATGGAAATTGAGTCGAGCATCGCCTTAAACAAGTCTCCTTTAACGACATTTGCATTCATAATCATGTCTTCTATGAAGTTTTCAATTCAAATCCAGGTTGTATCCCTTGATATGCAACTTTTCCCATATGGGATGGGTTTTATACTTATATACGATTTCCAACTCGATCAAATGGGACTCCATTTTATAGTTTGGGAGAGTAATGGAGGTTTGTGAAATAATCTTGATTTGCGTAAGGTTATTTGTTTTGGTTTTGAGAGAGTGGTTTGTAAAATAAAGTAGGTGTAGATTTTTCTGGAAGCGTTATGTTGTAGGTGTAAGATGTGTAAAACTTCATGTCAAATCATGTTGTTATGTGAGATTAATTGTATAAGAGATATGTTACTTTATGTCAAATCAGAGAAGAATTTGTATAGATTTTGTTTAGGGATAACCATAGTGTTGTTTGTTTGGCTATTGAGAGAGTAGTTTGAGAAAACTGAAATGTAAAAATTTTATTTCAAAAAGTAGAAAACATGTTTGTTCGGCATTTCCTAAATAAAAAATAATTTTGAGAAACATCAAACAAACCTACCCAACATATTTGTACAATTATCAAATATGGAGGACTATAACATATGGTATTCAAAAAAAATTCCAAGCCAACTTGTGGCGCAGTGGCTTCGGATGCAAGTATATTACACTTGCTTTGTGATTGATCAATTTCCTGAAAATTACATCCAATCACAAAGCAAGTGTATTACACTTGCCATGTAATTAGTTTGAGTTTGGTCAAATCCGATCTGGGTAAGAATTTTCCCTAATAAACATCTCAATTCTCAACTTTCAGTTATTTGTTGTATAAAATGGGTGACAATTTCAAATAATTGAATTTTAAACTTGAGGACTGATCCAATCGATTGGGAAGCCCAATGCACTATCCTGATGGACCTGATCCGTTGGCTTACTATGCGAAAGGGCTCCTATTTAACATGTTGTAGTAATACAAAGGTTTTGTTGGTTTGCACGACACAATACACTTATTTTGAGATTAAAAATTACTCAATTAACCACAAAATAAGTATATTATTATAATTTAATAATTGAATAAATTCAGTTAAATTCAATTTGAAAAAAAATTCCCTCGCTTTATCTATACTATTAAAAAAAGAAGTCTGATTTTACTCACACTAGTGGCGTTTGTGACAACATGCTACACCAAAAATTGTTATTTTCCAGAATTATCATTTTTTCAAAATTTAAAATTACAAAGCACAAAAACTATCCAATAAAGAAAAAAACTAACTAAAAAAAACTACATTTTTTTCACTTTGATCACCATGATAAAGCCACGGTTAATTCTCCATTACTCCCTTTCCCCCTTATATTTCTTTCCTCTTTCTATTATTTATCTTTTGATCTCCATAGATTTGTTAATGTTTCTTCAACCTAAACTTTAATTGTTACTTATTTCATGGTTGCAAGGACAATGAATGGAACTTACTATTTTGATGGATGGATAATACTTCGGAATGTGACATAATACCCGGACAAGAAAAGAGAAACAACATGTGTGAATTGATTTTAATTATCTTTTTGGCTTTCTTTTGTATGTCATCGTTTAAAGTTAATATGTGAAATGAACTTTTTTTAGTTGAATCTTTGCATGTATTATAATTTAAAGAATTCAACACACGCAAGTACTGCGTGCCACGACGGCTAGTTAATTCAAAACATTTGCATGTGGTAGATATTTTATTACAATTGGTCATCTACTCTAACTTGTATATTGTCAAGATATACCCATGGATCAAAATTTCCATCTTTTCCATCGAAAACATCAAAAAGTTTTCGTTTTTGAATCAGGCGAAACGAAAACAAGATGTAATTCCGAAACTACTTATTTGCCTTAAACTATGATAATTTCCTAAATTTAGTAACTTTTTTTACAAATTTTCCTTAGTGTTTCCGAAACATTTTCGAATAGTCTCGAAAAATTTCCAATATTTGACTGACCGAATCATACATTTGAACCGAAATTTTGATCCATGGATATACCTTCTTTCGAAGCTGAAATATCAAAATCATATAATCTTCATTAATAATTTAATATAATTAAAATGAGAAAAATTCAAACCACGGTCTTCTTGAAGCAGTTGCTACATCTTAGGATCCTAAATTACAATTCTACCCCCACTAAGGCACTAACTGAGCCATTTGTACGTTCAGAATTAATATTCCAATCCTCCGTTGACCAAACATTGACCACCTCATGAACTGGCGAAGACGAGGGAGTAAAATACAAAGGCGTAAGCGTAGCGCAAGGAGTCGAAAACGGCGTCGTTTCATGGATCTCGACCACCACCGCCGACTCTTCCTCCGCATTCAGATAATCCTCTAAGCTCCGCCTCTTAATCCTGTTTTTACTTTCCTTTTCCGCAGGCGAATCCAATCCTTCTATCTCCTCTTCTTTGATTGTGAACAAAAATTTCGGTGGCCCAAACATTCCCTGAATCTTCATCAAATCAAAATCGATTACTTCACTTTCACTTTGCTGATCCGAATTGTCACCATTACTAGTTGAATTAGCATTAATTGAATTGCGTCCGAGTTGAGAATTCGATTTTACGCAGAACAAACAGTGGAGCTCTTTGGAAGAGGTCACGGCGGAGAACGGTGGATCCGAACCAGAATTCTGGCTGAGTTGATCTCCACGGCGGCGCCACAAGAGGTAGAAGATTTCGGCTAAGAGAGCCGCCAGTGAGACTACGAAAATTATAGTGAGAGTAACGCCTATCTTCCTTAATCCGCCACCGCCGCCGCCGCCGCCGCTCATTTTGCTCGAGTATGATTTGTTCTTATGAGCCTGTTTGTCAATTTTATTAATTGGAAATATTTTACTTGATTGTTGGTAGGTTTAATTTTACTTACTAAAAAAGGACACGAACGAAATAAGAATATAGGGGTCTGCTGGTAGGTTTAAAATTTAAATTAAGGGTGATTTTGGCATATCAATTTAGCTTGTTTGTCAATATTTATTTTTGTTAATTAAACCCTGCCATAAAGGAATTATAAACAAATTCAATTTAGCTTGTTTGTCAATATTTATTTTTGTTAATTAAACCCTGCCATAAAGGAATTATAAACAAATTCTGAAATGACAACTTGCGTAATTTGTTTCAAGGATTTTTTTTTTCACATAATTTTAGTCATTAGATTTAAAACCTTATTATTATTTTATTAGAGTAGAAGAATGACGATGACGACGTAGCGTACTCAAGTTCGAATTTCTGTTGGTAGAAATTCTTATTTTATGTGTCATACGTGTCTCAAAAGGGATTAAATCCTTGAGAAACTAAAGAAATGACGTGGAGGTTGAAATATAGCTAGCTAGCTATCAAGTACAATATGATGAAAAGAGAAATAGGAGGTGAAAGATCGTAAATGTAAATTACAATCAACGAGTGTGGTCTAATGAATGATTAATCTACTGAAAGAAATTAATTCGTAATGTGTTTAGGAATGGCCTAAAATTCAAAAAGAATTTCGTCAGATAAAAAATATTGTAAATTAAAAGCCTACAACTCTTTTCGTAATCGTTCTAATATATATTTACATGTTTACCATAAAAGTATAATATTATATACTCATTGTTTTTTAAAAAAGGAAATGAAATCTTTCATTAAACGAGCTCGAGAGCCTAAATGCCAAGAATTGTTACATGAATGTTATATAAAGCAGAAGAACCTCTAAAAGAAAGACGGGCTAATTCGTGAGTCACTCTATCCGTCTCTTCCAATATGATGAACACTAAAGTGGTCCAAAGAAGTCAATTATCCGACAATATATACTAGACGCTTATTTACTAAATTTAGCTAAATTAATTGGATCAAACTTATTAATGAATTTGATAATAATTAACTCAACTCAATTTATATTTGTTTGATTCGTCTAGCATTTGCAAGTTATATGCTTCTGGTAATATCAACTTTTGCTCACATTAAATTCACAAAAGTTATTTACACATATCTGAAAAACATATGCATCACATATAATAGTAGTGTCTGAATAATAGGAAAGTTATTTTTGTTCTTCTATGATCTAATTTGTACTGTAAAGCAAAATTAAAATCACGTTTTCATGTGCAGGCCAAACAATTTCTCCAAAAAAAATGTGTAGATTAATTTCACTTTTCACTTTTCCGTTAGGCCATCTCCAATGGTTCAGGGCTAGCCCTGAGCCCTGTCGTCGTCTCCAATGCTTGGGGCTCCGTGGGGGAATTAATTCCATTTTGAAACTTTGCCCACTCTCACCTATTAATATTATAGTTTTAATTATTAATTATATTAATAATAGTAATTATATTAATACTCGTAATTTAATTATTAATTATATTAAAAATATTAATATTAAATAGAATATTTAATAAAAGTAATTTAAAATTAATACAGAAAATTAATACGCAAACAAATATTTTTATAACACGGAAGAAAATACAATTAGTACTCGTAATTTAATTATTAATACCCATTTTCTAAGTAGCTTTGTTATGTAAGGGTGAAAATGACATTTTTTTTTTAGTTTTTTGCACTTTGCACCTCCTGAAAAATTGGAAATAGGCACTCTGCACCTCTGAAATTTAGATTTAGCACTTTGTACCTTCGAAATATGAAAAGTGCAGCACTTTGCACCCTGTTTTATTTTCAAGCAAAATTCTAGAGCAAAATAGGTAATTCAATATTATTGGGACTTTGCACCCTCAAAACTTGAGAATTTCGCACTTTATACCCCCAAAATAAAATTAGCACTTAACACCCTCTAATTAAGAACAAATCGGCAACTTCCACCCCCGAAACACAATAAATGGGCGCTTTGTACCCCCAAACAAAATTAACGCTTAACACCCTCAAAACCCCTCGTTTGTTGGGTCAAAATTGACTATCGGAGTGAAAAAAATCTACGGGAAAATAGATAATTCATTTTTTTTCCTTAAATTTTGCAAAATACAATTATAAATACTCGAACACTTATTTCACTCTCCATCTTTCTTTTCAACAATATAACCATAAATAACTAAATAATGTACAAGTAAACTTCTCGAAGACTCATTGTCTACTTCAAAATATCACAGACCCATAAATAATTACCTATTTTGCCTTAAATTTTTTTCTTTTTATTTTGCCGGAAAAAACGAGGCGTTTGAGTTTTTTTTTAATTTGAGAGTGTTAAGTGTTAATTTTGTGTTTTGGGGTGCAAAGTATCCATTTATTGTGTTTCGGGGGTGCAAGTTGTTGATTTGTTCTTAATTAGGGAGTGTTAAGTGCTAATTTTATTTTGGGGGTGCAAAATGCCAAAGATTTACAATAGAACTTGAAAATAAAAGAGGGTGCAAAGTACTGCATTTTTCATACTTCGAGGGTGCAAAGTGCCTATTTTTAATGTTTCGAGGGTGCAAAATGCAAAAAACCCATTCTTTTTGGTTTATCAAGGGTTTAAACTTTAATATCTTTTGAGGCAGGCTGGACACATTAAAGTGTACCTCTCCCAACAGGGATTCGAACTCGAGTCCGTTACTTTGTAGTGATTAATCTCTTCCACTAGACCAATCACTTGTTGGTAAGAACATGACATTTTAAAGCATAATCATGTGACCACTGGACCAATATTATCGAAATATTGTAAGAGATTGTCGTATAAGTCCAATTTTTACATTAAGATATTAGATGATTTTAAAGGTAAGTTTGGTTTAGTGGCTGAAATTCTAATAAAAACAATCTACACATTTACTATCGCGATTTTAAAAGTATTTAACTTCAAAATAAAAATTAATTTCAGTGAATCGTGATTTTTATGATGGTTACTACTAAATGTATAATCATTTTTGAGATCTTCAACAAATATCTAATTACCGAAGCCACTAAAATATGAGTTTTTGATTCTAGTTTATATTTATAATTATTTGTAATTTAGCAGTTTATTGATAAATGTAATCATAAAAAAGAACAATTATTTCCTATTGAGCATAAAAGAAATAACTTCTAACGTGATGAACAATTTGCCGATTTATCTGATTAAAGGAAACACTATGGGCCGGCTTAAATTCATTGGGTCAGAATTAGGTCCAATAGGCCTAAGGAACCCAAAGGCTTGCTGGGCTTGTATTTACATCAGGTTTTTAACCCCAAGGCCCCAAATGCATGTATGTTTCTCAGGCAAAGAAGAAATGGGCCGGGTTTGCTAGTACCAGATTTCTCAGTAGATAGTAGGAAATTCCGGAAAGGCAACATTGTTGTCCGAATGTAGATGTCATGGCCCACATTCACATATTATGTTTTTTGTTGTGAATATTACGTAGATTTAATCAAAATATAATAAGCTAATTTACTTAAAGCCCTAATTAATCAAGTAGTTAAAGACGAGATTCGATGATTAAGATGTCATGAATTCAACTTCCATTGAGGTAATTATTTTCTCTAATTTATTAATATGAATATTTATAATTACTTTATTTTTATACCAATGTAATAAATTCAGTTCGATAAAGCGTTTGATTTAACGATATATTCACCATCTAAAAAAAATAGAAAAAATAGAAAAACAAAACTAAATTTGCTTGAAAAGGAACCCAAAGTCTATTCTTTTATTTGAAAATTGTTAAATTTGTAAGTTTAACAAATTGATCTAATAGTTCTTCCTTATCCTTAAATTTTCATATAAAATACTGCCCACATAATATGTGTCAGTGTCATCAATTGTTTAACGACTAAGCAAATTAGGTCTGAATAGTACTTTCATTTCATGTGTCACCTTTTCAAGTTTACCAAATTATATATACCAAATAAATAAATAAGATGAACATTGTAAAAAGGCAAACCCATTTAAAGGTACAAAAAGTTGGTAATGGATTAAAGTACTCTTTTTAATTATAATCCACGAGGTGTTGAAAAAGGGAAGAACTTTGTGTTAAAAGGGCTGTCCACTTTCTACATATACTTGAACTTAAAAATTTAATCAGTCATCATGGAGTATCTTCCTTCCTGCTTTTGAGGCAAAAATAGATTCCATATGCCTTCACATTTACATTTCAATAAATTAATTATGAAATTATTCTTTGATTAGCTGTTGTAATTATATATGAGTGTAAATAAGTTAAATAGATTAGAACAAAATATTTTTTAGCTTGATTTGATATTCGATAGATCTCGAAATATTGTGTTTGAACTAAGTTTGTTAATCGAATTAAGTTAGAACTAGTTTTTAACTGAGTTAAACATGAGTTAAGTTTAGGGGAAAATACATATTACTACCTGTGATATCGGAAACCTGCAAAAAATTACGCTGTGAATTTTTTTTGCACCAGACTTCCTTGTATTTTAAAAAACCCTGCAAATTACACCCATTCCGTCTCCCTCCGTCAATTTTTTGACGCGCGTGTATTCTACGCGCCAAAAATGCGATTTGTTTTGTTTCTGAAGTAATTTTTCATTCAAAATGACAAGAATACCCTAGCACCTTTAAATCTTTGCAGAAAACTTCCTTGTATATTTTAAAGTTTGCATAAAACCTCCTTGTGTTTTTTAATGTTTGCAGAAAAGTTCCTTGTGTTTTTTAAAGTTTGCTTAAAAGTTCCTCGTGTTTTCCACCGTTTGCAAAAAACTTCCTTGTACTTTTGGAAGTTTGCGTCAAACTTCTTTATGCTTTGAAATGTTTGCAAAAAACTTCTATGTTTTTCTTAATGTTTGTAGAAAAGTAACTCATATTTTTTAATGTTTGCGCAAAAAATTCTTGTACTTTTAAACGATCGTCCAAACTCCCTTATACTTTTATACTATACCCATAATTTTGTATCTTTTAAAATTCGCACATAATATCTCTTCTTTTCTTTGTTTGTTTCATATGAGAAGCGAGAGAGAAAAATTAGTGAGAGTTTTTGTAATTGTAAAAATATAATTTTTATTAATATATAAGGGGTAATTTAAGCAATTCAATTAAAAATTAACGGTGTCAATGATTAACGGAGAATGAGTGTAATTTGCAAGGTTTTTGAAAACACAAGGAAATCTGGTGCAAAAAAACTTTTACAGGGTAGCTTTTTGCAGGTTTTTGATATCACAGGGTAGTAATATGCATTTTCCCCGTTAATAAAAAATATTTTTTTATTAATATATAAGGGGTAATTTAGGCAATTCAATTAAAAAGTAACGGTGTCAATGATTAACGGAGAATGGGTGTAATTTACAGGGTTTTTGAAAATACAAGGAAGTCTGGTGCAAAAAAAAAATTCACAGGATAGTTTTTTGCAGGTTTTCGATATCACAGGGTAGTAATATGCATTTTCCCCTCAAGTTTAAGTAATTTAATAATCATTTTTTTTAGGAATAATTTTTTATTTCGAGTTTAAGTTAATGCTAGTTAATACCTTTTCTTTAACATCCTCTCTATATATGCATGGTAGCAATTATTTTGTCTGAAGCATCTAACAGCTCAATCCTATGAGAAATATACTAAAACTGACTAAATTGGATACTTTATGATATTCCACACATTGCCAAAAGTTTACATACAAAATGAAATACAAAGACTAAAGAAAATTAAACTTCGACTATATATACTCAACGTACAAGGCAGGGACGGATCCAGGATTATAGAGTAGGGGGGGTCGAATTTACCCATCGTTAAAACTAATTGACAAAATGATATTCAATATAATTTATTTGCATAAGAATAGATTATTAACGAGGATTCTATTGAATTCAAAATGCTAAAGTAATCGAATGAAAAAACTATGAAAATTGTATACGACGCTCTTCATATCTTAAAAATTCTACATTTTTATTCCCAATGTGAATAATCAAACAATTCGCAGGGTAGTAATCTTTCATCTAGTTTTTAAGCCTATTTTTCACCAACTTTATTGTTGATAATCATTATTTCTGTTGTGTTGGTAATATAAAAGACTAAGTAGGTATAATTGACAATTTTAACATGAAAATATACTTGTCATTTTATTAGAATTGTTGTAACGACACCACAGATATATATAGAGTATAAGAAAAAATAAAACTTTTAAAATTTTGAATTTAATCAGTAATTAAGTAATGTAAACATTAGTACTAAAAAGTGGCACTCATTTTTTTTAAAAAAAAAATTCTTGGGGGGGCCAGGGCCCCCCCAAAACATGGCTGGATCCGTCCCTGGTACAAGGTGAGTTTAAGTTCATTTATAAATCATATAGGAAAACTATCAAGCCTGATTTTAGGTTTAAATTATTTGTAAATGAATTTAACTACTGCCCAATATATATGAGCCATTTTCATGCACTACTAGGTGAGTAATTTTAGCTCTTTTTTGCAGGTTAACTCTATAATATGTTTATTGGACAATTTTTTTCTCCATGCATGTGTTATGAAAATATGTATCTATATGGTTTATATGTTATTATTGTGAAAAATAATAATGATATTTTTTTCTCCTTCCTCGATCGATGTGGTGTTGCACACACGCTTAAAATTGGCAGTGGAGCTTTATTTCGATACAAAAAGACCAATTTAACCACCTTTTGATAACATATACACTTCACTTTCTCCCCTCTATGAAATGTCTAATAAATATTTTACTCTTGGTTACATTCTGTAATGAACATTTTTCCACCAACAGGTGATTCGTTTAGTAGAAGGGACTAGTCACTATAAAGTAGATTACTCAGATTTGAATTTCTGTTGGGAGAGGTACCCACTTAATGTGATCAACTCGTCTCGAAAGGGATTAAACCCTTGAGAGAAAAAAAATGAACACTTTTTTCTTATATATTCCTAAGAAGCAATTTACCCACCCTTTAATATTCCTAAAGTGTATTTATATGATTGAATGTATGTTTGTTCATAAATACGAAAAAATATAAGAAAGACAATAAGTCATTTTTACAGAGTATATATATAATCATTTTATTTATCACGGGATACTTAATTACCTTTTCGAATAACACGGGGGATGCTATTAACTCAAGAATTTTGTAAATTAGCTGAAGTAAAACTTTTATCATCATTTTTCTGTTTGAATAATTGTTGGTTTGAATTTTCAAAAGTCAAAATTTTCAAAAGGTACATTTAGGGCACATAATAATAATAATCGGAAATCTAAGGGTCTATTTGGATGGGTTTTGGTTCGGTTTCACAGGCCTCGATTTAAAAAAATTGGTTTGGGTGGTTTCGATAAAACCTTTGAGACTTCATTCGGATGAGTTTTTTTGGGTTTTGTGGTTTGAATAAGTTGAAACCCCACTTAGATTGGGTTGGATGTTGGGGTTTAGGGGAAAAAGTAGGTGATAGGCAGGGACGGACGTCAATGGGGATGGGGGGGGGGGGTCATGGTCCCCCCAGGAAAAAAATATTTTTTTATAGTTATATATATATATATATATATATATATATATATATATATATACTTGCTATATTTGACAAAGAAAAGTATGTGGCGCAGTGGTAAGGTTCATGATATTTTTTTGAAGGTCTAGTATTTAATCCTTGTAGTTGTCATTTTTTGTTTCCTTTTTTTGCATTAAAAAATTGATATTTTTTAATCAGTACACATGACTTTTAGTTCGGTGGGCATTATTAATATTTGGAAAAGTTCTTGGACATTGTCTAGGAGTCTTATGTTCAATTTTTTAAATTAACCTTTTTTTTCATGAACATTCAATTTATTTTGAACTATTTAAGGCATGATTTAAGTGGGCATTATTTGATAGACATTATAATAAATATATACTAACACAATCATTATATTATGCACAATTTTACAATAAATATCTAATATTCAATTTCTATGTTTGATCAAATTCCTTAATTTGTAACCGTTTGTTGAGTGGACTGACTTAATTCACTTGGCTAATACTCTTAAAAAGAAATTAGTTATTTTTTCCCCACTTTTTCTAGGATGAAGTTATAGGATTGTTTTATCTTATGTTAGTTTTTTTGTTATTTTTATCAAAAATCGATAAAATATCGAGTTTGATACAGAAAAAAAAATTTGCCCCCGAAAGAAAATGGTTTAGCTCCGACCCTAATCGGCCCCCCCAAGAAATGGGGTCTAGGTCCGTCCCTGGTGATAGGTGTCAAATCAATGTCTTTTTTAGTGAGATTTGGAGGAAAAAGTAGGTGGTAAGTGTCAAATCAATGTTTTATGTGTTTGAAGAGTTTGAGTGTAAGTTTATGAATAAGTTTTTGATGGTATTATGGGTTTGACGAAAACTCATTTGAAAGGGTTTTGGCTCGGTCTCGCGAGACCCACGAGATCGGGCCAAAACCCATCCACACACACCCTAAGAAATTGTTGGTTTTCGATGCTCAACTACTCAAGGGAAAATTATTGTCCAAGCCTGGCTTGGCCAAACCCATCCAACCACCAAGCAAGTGTATTGCACTTGCTTTGTGATTGGTCACTCTCCTGGGAGTTACATCAAATCCCAAAGCAAGTGTATTACACTTGCTATGTAGTTGCTTTGGGTTCGGCCAAACCCGGTCTGGGTAAGAATTTCCCCTACTGAAGTATTTAGTTTTTCCGTAACTACCATATTTTTGTCTGAATAACTGTTATTTATAATCTTCAAAAATTAAAATCCGAAACACATAAATTACACTTGGGGCAGAATTTAGAATCATCATTCATGGGTAATTTGACCTAAAAAATTATAATGCAAGTCCACATGCTAGATTTTTTACGCTTGAGTAGATGCAAAAGGTAACAATCATATTTTTTTTTTTTTTGGTTTCCCAAGGGTTTAATCCCTTTTGAGGCGCGTCGGGCACATAATGTGGGAACCTCTCCCAACAGGGATTCGAATCATATTTTCGTATGAATAAGTTTCTTTAATTCTTAAAAGTTAAAATCCGTAAAAATACTTAATCATATATTTGTGTACGTATCAGACTTAAGAAACGAGCATGCAAGTTCTGGTCAACTGATTGGCTTTTAATGCTTATGCATCAGCTAAAAAAATAATATTACTTCATGTAGCAATCATATTTATGTCTAAATAACTATCATTAGTTGAATAAGTTGCTTGTAAATTGTAACCGAGAAGGTTATTAGACCTATACAATTATAGTTAATGACAATTTATCCTCTTGATTTACATAGTGTTTAATTTACCCCGTTATAATTTGAAAAAAAATATTTATCCCATTGTGATCTTATAATTAAAAAATTTGCACTGCCTTCTTGACATTTTTAAACTTTAAAAAAATATGAATTCAAAAAGCTATCCCTCTTGAGTATGACACTTTATCCCTCCATCCTCCGTGTTATGATAATTGTGATACTTTAATTACCTCCTGTGTTATAATAAACGTGACAATTTACCTCCATGTGTTACGGTAAATATTGCAACTTACCCCCTGTGTTGCACAAATATTTGTCATGCACACTCTCAATTTCGACGAAAGAGTTATAATATCTGGTTGAATGAGGTAATTAAATTGCTCCTTTTTAAATTACAGGGGGTTAATTGTCATTAACTCTATAAACTAATATGCAAGGTAAATTGTACCTTTGGTTTTAAAACTAGTCAAGCTCACGCAAATTAAGAATATTAATCTATATTTTTTTTTTGTTAACAACATATGATGTACTTTAATTTGTTTTAATTAGCTAGAGTAATTTGAATTTCAAAAATTCAAATTCCAAAGAAAAAAAAAAACACTTTCAAACCAAATAATATAAATTCGGACTCTTGAGTTGTGTGTCCTAAACTTTCCGAAAGTAATTAAAATGTTAGTTCGTTCATCACAATTTAGATATTATATCTAAATTAGATCTCAGTGATATGATATTTGATATATGCTTCTTCTAAACAAATTTATATATATATGCTTGCATGTTTTTTATTATAAATATTTAATCAAACTTATAGATATTTTACATATATACGAATAGTAACATTCTCTGCAGAACAAAATTATTACATGTATCCATTTTCTATGTAGAATGAATATAATTAAACATATTCAATAATTCAAAAATATATTATAGGGATTAAATAGGTCCCAATCAAATTCATGTGTAATAATTTTTGCATTAGGAGCCTCCGACCCAAAAAATAAATGTCGGAGCGCATAATGGAAGATTAATTAAGGACTGAATAATCCATAACGTAATGGTTGCGCAAAGGAGGTGTAACTTTTTTACTTTAGAAGGTAAAAGAAAAAAAATAAATTAAAAATTAAAAATCTTCACAATGAAATACCAAAAAGAACGCACTACTTTTCATGCATTGTGATGTGTTTTGCAAAAGAATCACCTTTTGCTTCTTTGATTTTCGTAAACCAACATTCTTATCTGTAGAAAGCATTTTAAAGTTGAAGAATATTATGTATAGAGTTTGTAATAAAAAATAAAAAATGTGGATTAAAGAAAAATAAAGCAAAACTATTGGGGGTAAAACATAGATAAAAGAATCCTTCTTTAAACCTTAAAAAAGATGGTTACTTTAGAATCGCCAAAAGATGATTATATTATTAAATATATTGACGAGTACTTTAAATTAAACCGGCCTGTATAGAAGCATAAGTAGGGAATTTGTCGCTTCTTTCCTTTAGAAAAAAGATTAGGAGTTTAGGGAATTAGTGCAAATTGTAAAGGAGGAAAAAGGGTTTCTTATTACATGATATATATTCTTGTCTAACAATCTTTTTCTCTTTTCCAAAATGCTTTTGGACTATAGATATGATCATATGATTCCTACTGAAATACTATGAATTTGGTTGCTATTTATCTAACTACTAATTCAATTTGATTAAAGTTTTTTCTTTCTTTCTTGAACCTCAATTTTAAGCTACTTTCGGCAGCATATATATATATATATATATATATATATATATATCACTACAACAAAAATGATCTTTGGTGGCATCAAGCTTGATGGCATTTTAAAGAAAATATGAGAAAAATGAATACAGTTGCATTTTTTAATATTGTCAGGAATTATAAATGTTAAATATACTATTTAGTGACATTTTAATATTATTATGACATATTTAATGTTACATCTTGTTATGATAGTGACATTTAACTTTTAGTCACACCGCTACAAGTGACAGTTTGGAGAATGTCATTACATATAAAATTTCACTAGTAAAGTGTCACTTGAAGCGGTGCGACTAAATGTATCAATACCACAATTATAGTTAAAAATAACATTATAAAATATCACTATAGTATACAGTTTTGAAAAATATGACTATATTAATATTTTGTGATATTTTCTTTAAAATGTCATCAAGCATGGTGCCAATATAGATCATATTTGTTGTAGTGTATGTCAATGATGTAACTCTTTAATTATTTATTTAGAATTTAATTATAACAAAATCACATTTTTAGTTTCAATATTTCTAATACAGAACTTGCACGAATTATACTTTTGATTCTAATTTTTCAATATTTATTACACTTTTGATTTCATAACGAGCAATAATAACTTATTTTCAAGTTTTTAGCTACGTACCCAATCATGGAAAGATTAATTCCTACATTAACATGATATGATGTGGTACAACATGGAGAAGATTTATCTAATTTGACTTTACATATGGGTTTTTTTGCAAGTTAACTTTCCGCGATATGTTTAATGGGCAATTTACCTTCCTGTGAAATAAAAATAAGCAATTTAACTCCCTGTGAAATGAAAATGAGCAATTTACCTCCTTGTTATATAAAAATAGGCAATTTACTTCCCTTTGAAATGAAATAATGAGCAATTTAACTCCTTGTGATATGAATTAATAGCAATCTAGAGGAAGACAATGTGCTTCTTTCATAAAAACACGAGGAGGTATTTTGCCATTTTTATTTTCGCAGAGAGTTAAAATGCCTATTTAGGATATTAAGGAAGGTATTTTGTCCTTTTATTTATTACAGGGAATTAAAATGACCTATTTAAAATAACACATGGAATTAATTTGCTATACACTCCTTTACATATCGTTACATAGGAGGTGAGAGGTTGTGAAGTCAACAACTCCTTAAATTTATGGACTAAATTGTAATTTCTCTTGTGTATTCTACCACTTCAATCATGCATGCAGCGAATAATTTCCCAAAAGAAAAAAGAAAAAGACATGCAGCGATAGCACAAAATTATTTTCTCCAATCATACAACAATGTTCGTACGTACATAGAATATATATTTAATAAAGCTACCTTGGGAAATATATATGTCTATATGTATTAAGAAAAAGAACTATATTATAATGAGTGATCACGCTGCATTTATATTTAATTGCATATATAAAATCAAAATATTGATCATATGGTATAATTAATAACAATGAAGTTTAAATAAATCACTAGCATATATTAGCTGATAAAAAAAAAATCCACAATTAGGATCAATTGTACGAGTGACTTCCTAGGATACTCAATGTTTCAGGCAAAGTGTGAAAATGAATTTATTTGCTTTTGTCTCTTTTTAATTTAGATTTTGTTTTGCTTTTGTTTATTTTAGAAAAGTTATACTGTGTTGATCTTTATCCAAGATATATGAAAGACAATGTCTACAAAAGTTCCCTTGATAATTTTTGTGATACATAATTATAAACAACTTAATCCTAAATAAGCAAATAATTAAATTAGTATCTCACTAAAGGAGGATTTTTTTTTTTTTTTTTTTTATTAAATTGTTTTAACTTTATATATAGAATCGTGAAAGAACGTCAAGTTATTATGAAATTTAAACATTTGGCTCCAAATAGCTTTTTTCTTCTTCTTCCTGACCTCGTAAAAAACTAAATGAAAAAGCAGATATTTCACCTTTAACTTGCTTTTTTTCTTTGATTTTCAATTCTTTCAAGATTTCTTCAATTCGAGTTTCAACTTTGTTTTCTTTTCCCTTTTTCTCTTAAACTTGTTTGGAAAGTCACATACTTTTAAAAATAAGTTTCCTTTAACCCAAAGTTAATTACACAAAATTTTATGTTAATTAGCTCTATATTTATTAGTAAATGAAGTACTGACGCTACATTTTATCTCCAACATATGATACTGAAATATTTTGCACAGGAAGATTCGACAAGTCCAACTATATATTAATTGAATAATGATCATATATTTTCCCTAGGAATTTAAATTGATTACTAATTTTCTTTCTTTAGCGTGTGAACATGTCTTAAACTATTGAACAAAAAATAAATCTAATAAATTCATTGGTTTTGATTTTGCAACTATTAATTCTCTCTAAAGGTGCTTTCCGAGTTCGGATTAAAGAGACAAAGTTCATGAGAAAAGAAAAAAAAAAAAAAAGAAGAAATCTCACCTAAAATATAGGTAGGTAAATATTCAAATATTAAAACGCGGCAAAGAAAAGAGCTTTTTATGGAAAAATACGTATTTCATTTCAATAAATTGCTAAAGATTTATCCTAGCAACTTCTTGTGATCAGTTTGGAAAATTCTTGTCCAAGCCTGGTTTGGCCAAACCCATCCAACCACCAAGCAAGTGTATTGCACTTGCTTTGTGATAGGTCACTCTCCTAGGAGTTACATCCAATCCCAAAGCAAGTAAATTGCACTTGCCTTTTAGTCATACTTTGGGTTCGGCCAAACCCGATCTGGGTAAGAATTTCCCGATCAGTTTGATGTTCAATTTTAGCACTCCATCATATCATACGGAAATAGGTAAATTACTTCTCTATGAAAATTTTAAACGATCATTATGTCTTCTTCTACCATGCAATGGTGTAGACGCGCTTAGCGTTGCAATTGGAAATTAATATGTATTGACATAAATTAAATTTGTATAAAGAAAAATTTATCTTTCCACGAAAAATTATTTTACATTTTACATAATAACATAATAAATCAGGGTAACCTATTTAAGGCATGATAACCCCAAGGAAATCAATGTAATTTAATTTAACAAGCACAATGGGATAATGTATCTAGGTTGAAAATTAAACATTACAATTATCATGGATAAAATGTAAACGACTCCAATCTTTCACTTTAGAAAATTACTAGATACAGTAAAAAAAAAAAAAAAAAAAAAAACTAGATTCCGTCTCTATTTACAGAAAACAAAAAATGAAGGTGATGCATAATTTAAACAAAAAACAAAACAAAAAAACAAACGAAATTCATCTGAAAATTTCTACAAGATTTAGGTTACCGTTCTACAGCTCCTGAATATTGAAATTTACAACCATATCAACATTTTCAAGTATCCCTAATTCATCAAAAGACTGATCATCTTCAACATGACGATTTTGACCTTCATCAAATGAAATATTTAAATCCAAAGAAAAACAACCACTCCTTTCCTCTTCCATTTTCTGCTTACTTGAAGGAGAACAACCCCTTGACCTACAAGACCTAAACCTTTCACAACTAAACACAACAATAGCGTCACTAAAACCAACTTCGTCACCATTTGCATTACATATTCTCCCTTTCTCAATCGCGCTTTTCATCCCCAATCGCGATTTATAATCCGCTAAATCCAAATCTTCAACAAAGAAAACGCGATGTGGGTTCGCACAAACAGCTTGTGAAAACCTCTCGATGTAACTACTACAACTTTGTTCATCTCTCCCTCTTTTGTTCCGACAATCGTCAGACGAAGACGAAATAAAGCTACTCGAGTTCAACCCGACTGTTATGAAATCCGAATAAGATCCAAACACGACCTTAGCCAAATCTCTTGAAATTTTCTCTTTTGCTTGTACGTCAGGACCAAGAAAGAACAACCATGTTTCTTCTTTACTTATATGTCCACTTAAATTATCTTTTCTTTTCAACATTTTGGAACGGCATTGAAGTACCGTTCCTGCGATTTCGGAGATGAGTTCCTTTTGCCATGGAACGTTTTTCTCGATTGCGTTGCATAAGGTCTTTAGGTTTTCGGAATTGAATTCTTTGAATTTTTTAGTGTAGTGATCATTTGTGTCCATGATGTCACTAGAGGATGTAGAATTAGGGGTAGAATTGGGATTAGAAGAAAATGGGAAATGTTTTTGGAGAAAATTAGGGTTATGTTGGTCAAATGAAAAGCATGAGGTTGATGAGGAAGGTGACGTGGATGAGAATGTTAAGGTTCTTTCATTTGATTGAGGTTGTTTGTGTGTTGAAGTACAATATGAGTTCCACTTCTTGCACAATTCCTTGATTGAATGCTCACGGCTCTGAAAATCAAAAGGTACCATACAAAAAGGGAAGAGTTAGTTCACTGCAAGAAAATGTATTAACCGATAATTTTAAGTTGTCAGTAATAGCTATCCTATCATGGATTCAAATTTCGTTTGATTGTATGTTTCGGTCAGCTAAATATTGGAAATTTTTCGAGACTTTTCGGAAATGTTTCGGAAATACTAAAGAAAAATGGTAAAAAGATTTACTAAATTTAGAAAAATAACAGAGTTTAAGACAAACAAATGGTTTCGAAATTACATCTTGTTTTCGTTTCGCTTGATTAAAAAACGGAAACTTTTCGATGTTTTCGACGGAAAAGATGGAAATTTTGATCTATGTATCCTATTACTACGTAAATTATTAAGACTAACAAAACATTTTTCCATAATTATCACTAATACGTTTAAGCAAACTTTACATTATTACTTCATATTAATTTTATCATTAAGGAACAATTAAATTTCTTATAATTTTTATTTTCTGATAATTTATTTCTTGTAGTGTTGAGCTTATATATATGTAAATGTTTGATGGAAAATGAAAAAAGCATAATAAAGTGAGAGAAAGTAAAAACAAGTTGTTTGGTTATTAAAGGCAAGATAAGATAATGACCTGATCTTTACTACTAATTCTTCTACTTTCATCCTTAAGCCATGGCGGCAATTTTGACAATGTCGGCTCATTTGTACCACAGCTTCGAGCCTCGGCTTCAAATTTGACCGTACAATCAGTACAACAACTAAGTTTAGCTGCTCCATTTGCTTCATCACTGATTTTTTTTTTTAAAAAAAAAAACACAGTTAAAATCATCTGTCACATTTTAGTGTCACATATATAGATCTATTGACAAGCGTTATTTTTTTAAATTTTGTGACAGAGAATCCTCCCCGAGAAAAACGAAAAAATGAAAATAAATAATACCTTTGAGCAATGAGACTCAGTCCTAAACTATTAGCAGGAATCGTAACGGGAAACAACCCCCAAACGTTTTCGAGCGAATGGTGACCCGTTCGACACCTCATGTACGTCTGAAAAGTCGCGATTCCCATAAGCCAAAACTTCCCAATCTCTCCTATCCCACAAGCCAATCTACCAAGCTCCATAATCACATGCTCTACAGAGCAATAATAACTCTTCTCTTGCTCTAAGTTAACTCTGTAATCACTTATCCACTTAAGATCTCCCAAGTACAAAACGACCCCTCGCGAAACGAGACTTTTTACGAGACAAGTTAGTTCGCCTATCTTCTGTTCGACTTCTTCCCTACGTAGGTTACAGAACGAGTAAAGCGGCGGAATACTAATGAATTTCACTTCTTTTAGCTCATCAGGTACAATTCCCTTGTCTACCCTTTCCATCAGGCCTTTAACCGTATTCTCTACGGTTGAAACGCACTCGCCTACTACGACAATACTCTGCTTTCTCCTACTTGAAAGCAGAGTTTCAATTATATTGTTCACATCCTCATCTCTGATTGGATCTGTTATTGGATTTGATTTATTATTAAGTTTTGGTTCCTGGGACTTGTGGGTTATATTAGGAGGCGAACTCTGCGAAGAACATAGTTCGAGAGTAACCGCTTTCTCGACATTGCATTTGACCTGTGTGCTCGAAAAACCAGCTTCTCGCATAACTCTGCTGACGCTCGGGTCGTCTAGGATCGAGATTATGAGCTGCTCGAGCTCGATTTTAACGGCTAGGATGGGTTGTTGTTGATTCTCAACTGATCCGCGTCGTTGATGGGCTTGGGCCCGCTTAAAGGCGGCCACGAGGGCGTTTGAGATCGAAGGGTATTGGGAATGATGGGTTATTATGGGGCTCGATGAGGTAGCCGGGAGGCGGTTAAGTGCCACGTTGAAGCAAAGCTCGAGGGCTTTGCATTGGAGGGGGTGGGAGTGGGATTGTAGGCAAGCGACTCGAAGTAAGCCGGTGGGAGAGGATAGCATGGTGTTGGCCACGTGTAATGGTGTTACTTGTGCGTGTCCTCGTCTTTTAGCTAATGCTACCGCTTGTTTTACGATGGCCGAAGCCTCCGTGGTTAGGGCTTGTTGCACTGCACAATTCCCAGCTCTCATTTTTCTTTTTTTCTATTTTTGTTTGATTTGGATGAGATGAATTTTACAAGATAAAAAGGCAAGTGATGAAAAAGGTGTAAAAGCTAAGGAAAATCTAGTCGAGATCTTAGTTTCATGGCTGTTTTTGTGTAAAGAGGAAAGACAAAGTGATGAACCATATATGTATATATATTAATATATATGTATGAATGTAAATTGTAATGAGAAGAATGGAAACTAATAAGTTTAGGGACTTTTTTTGTGTGTTATGGAGTGGGAAATTGATTGAAGAAAGTGAGATATAATAAGGATGAAGGAGTTGTGTTCTTTTCTTGTAGATGAGGTAAAATTTGGGGTCCAAAGTTTTGATTTTTTGCAGTGGAAAAGTGGATTGCATGTGCTGACGAGGAGGAGGAATTTAATTGCACCAGTACCAAAGGCAATTCACCTTTACTCTTAATACACATTTTAGTATATTTTTTACTTTTTTCTATGTTTCCCAATTACATTCGCTTGATTTAATTTCTTTCAATGCGCGTCGAAAATATTTTATACTGTATTACTAAATCTGTGTTTCCCAATTACATTTAGATTTTTATAATCAATATAATCTTTTTTGAGGCGTGTATTAAATATTTTTTAAAGAAAATTAGAACTTGAGTTCGTCACTTTGTGAAGACTAAATCCCATCCAGTAGATGAATCACTCGTTGATAATATATAATATATAGGAGTATAATATAATATAATTATACATAAATTTGATTCGAAGATATGGAATGTGGTGGTAGTGGGACTCTGCCTTTCATGCAACTTATGTTTAGATTAGTAATTAATTTGAAAAGGTATGAACCTAGATAGATATGAATCACATCTTCCTCAAAGTATTCAAATATATATGCCTTTTTAATATTTTTATTATAAGTAATCTTTTCTTTTGCAGTCACCCAATGTAATAGCATTTAGTTTGCTCGAACAACTAACCAAATTAAATCAACCTTAGGTAGGTAAAAAGCTAAAAAGATTTAATGTTTACCATAATCACCATGTCTAATTTCCAATTTATTAGGATTTTTGGACTATATATAATTCTAGTACACAATGATTAATTGTGCATGATCTGGTCGCATCCAATAAATTCGCATTAGATAAAATAGTAGTGATGATGATGTAACACTTGCACCATCTAATTAAAATGTAATAATGTACAAATTCGAGTACATTTTAATCGAATTTTGATCATATATTCTTCAATTTGTATTGAAAATTCTATTAAAATTAAATCAGAATATGAAAGAACATTAACAGCTAACGCGGCTCGGAATTAAGTATTAATTGTTTTAATTAAGTAGCTTAAATTCAGTCATCCAATTAACTAATTACTTGTATTTTAATTTAGTCCATTAACTTTTTGGAAAAGATAGACGTCACTTTGTATATTATTGTCTATATTGGTTCTTCCATAAATGAAAGAAAGCCACAAATGACACGACAGATAACTAATAATGGCAATTATCCTATCAGAAAGATAAATATATATCTAGATAACGCAACTTAGGAGAATAAGATACAATTCTGAAGTAAACCATAACAAAAGTTAAATATTCAGGACATATACTAATTACTCTCTCAATTTTTTTTATTTATCGTTTTGGAAAAAGAAAATATTTATTTTTATTTGTCGTTTCAGGAGTTAAATGTAAAAATAATTTTTTTTCGATAAATTTTATCCTTCTTGTTAATACTTAAAATGCTAATTAATGATATGGTTTTTTGATTAAAAGGGTATTTTGGGGGTTTTTGCTTAAAAGATGTGACTATTTATTATATTTATTAATCCGTGTACAACCCTCCAAAACGACAAAAACAGACAGAGGGAGTAATAAGTTTTAATTGTTTAATACTCCCTCCACTCTATTTTACTATTGTTTTTAGGATTTCAATACAACATTAATTACATATCTTTCAATTTTATCCTTATTTACTCCTTATTATTCTTCTCTATATTCTACTTTTACCAATTGAAGGAGATAGAATAAAATATTATTAATTGAAGAAAAAAGAATAAGTGTTTGAAGAGAAGAGGTCGTATTTTAGGTATAACTCTAACTTTTTCCTTTCCTAAAATTTAGGCTAATTACTAGTTTAATTTCCTTAATACACATACAAAAGCCTAAAACGACAAATAAAATAAAATTGAGAGAATATCATACAAAAATTAATTAACGGGGGAGAAATTAAATTAAATGAAATTAGATTAAATTAAAGGTAGGGGGTAGTAATGGGTAGCTCACAAAATACGAGGATCGGACCTGAAAAGTGAAGCAAGGAGTGGGGGCTGTCTGTTTGAAGGAATCGGGAACTGTGTATGATTTTCTTCTTACAAACTCAAAGAAAAGAAAGACGACGAGGAATAAAGTAAAGGCATTCTACCTTTATCTTACAAAGATACACATTACACCTCTGTTGCATGTAACATGCATTTTAACCTTCAACCAACCCACCCCCATATATGCATGCATTAAGTCTCTCTACCTTTTAATTATAATAACAATTACTAATTAACGAAAATCAGATCAAGGTACTCGATATTCGCGAGTTCGTTTGATGATTAAAAGCTCGTTTCAACTAGATACCTCGTACATATCTTACATTTTTAAATTGACAGAATTTGATATTTTGGTTTGAGTTTCGAGAAATTACAAGCCACTCGATACTAGATTTGTAAGTTATTTAGATATGTCGTATTATAAATGATAGATATTGTTTTGGGCCGACCCGGCCCAATATTACAAGTTGAGGTCTTATTCATTCCTGAGCGTGCAGTATGTGTCATGGAAAGAAGAGTAAAACACCCACTCACTAATCACCAGTCACCACCTGATTTGTGTATATATATTTATATTCATCTTTATCTTGAATTAGGTAGAGCACAACTTCAATATAGATTTGGAAAGAAAAGGACCATTCAGTCCAGTATCATAATTTAATTTTAAGCAGAGTTTATATATATGGCAAAAATTATACTTCTACACGAGGAATGAGAAATCTCATTTTCATTCCTCAATCATTTGGTTTTTATGAAGAAATTTGCTTTTTTTGGTATTACAGGATAAACCATCTTCCAAATTTGGTACCATTAGACACAAATATATAAATTTGGTATTACATTTTACTCCGTGTGTTATGATAAATGTGACAATTTATTTCCTCCCCCCTCTTCCCATGTTATGATAAATGTTGCACTTTACTTTCTCATATCACAAAATATTTTACATGCCCACTCTCAATTTTGACGAGTGAGTTACACTCTCCGGCTGAAGGAGTTAAATTTATCTTTTAAATTTTTTAAAGGGGGTAAAGTGCTAATTTTAAAATCACGATGAGGTAAATTTAACATTATACATTTCACGGGGAAATGGGGGAGGGTAAATTGTCATTAGTTCGTATTCAGGTCTTAGACCTGACTTAGGGTGAGTTTGGCCTAGCGATTCGAAAATCAATTATAGGAGAATTAATTTTACTAAAATGGATTTTGGCAATAATTGATTATGATGAAATTCAATTATAAAATAATTACTTTTGGATAATAGCTTTTACAAAAGTAACACTTTAGTTACTTCAAAAATAAGTTGAATTTTAGCTTTTGGAGATCACAAAAGTGATTATGATAGTGAGGGCCAAACACCATAAAAATTGCGATTGACTAAAAGCAATTTCTATAATTGGGGCCAAACACTTCAAAAATCACAATGAATGTCAAGAAGTGTTTTTAAGTGCTCCCACCGCTGGACCAAACTCACCCTTAGTCCATTTCTAGGTGCGTCAAGCACATTAATTATCGTGGAAACCTCTCCCATTAAAAATTCAAACTTCGATTTGTCATATTACAGGGATTAGTTCCTTTTAGTAGATCAGTAACATGTCCTAGAACATCAATGTTCTTTACTTTAATAATCGATCGATATATATATCGATCTAACGGCTGAAAGGGAGATCGAGCAAACTAATTCCCTCATACATATTAAAGGGCTTTTTCTTGCAATCTCTTCTAACAAACATAAGATTATTGGACTAATAATTGAGAAATGAAACTGATATATAATATTTTGAGAATTTTTTTGTATAGTTTTCCAAGTATATTACATGTATAAAACTAATTTAATTACATTTCTAATATACAAAATGGTCCAAAATTGCTTGATTCAAAAGACTGTATAATTTTCAGTCTCAGTCAAAAAGCTTGTCCATATCTTTGATGACCTGAAAAGACATACAAAGTAACAAAGAGCACCAAATAATTTGAATGCAAAGCTTTCTACAAGACTAGCTAGCTACAAAAGCAGTGTTTGAACAAAAAGAAAGGAATAATTTAATTAGTATACATATATACATTTAACTTTAATTCGTTTATCATATTAATTATTATAACTCTTTAACCCATACTTTTCAAGCCTATAACTGTAAATCTTGTTTTAGATAGCGTAACTTTCTAAAAAGATACTACTATATATGTTTCTTGTTATGTTATTAATTATTACCACAACTTTTCTCTTTTGGGTAAAAATGAATTCTTTGATTTATAATAATTTTTGCAATTAATTCACACTTCAATATTATTATATGATTAGGACCCCCCCAATATTATTTTGATTTCTTTTGATTAAAGCAAAGCACTCTATCACAAATTAAAGCACCATTAAAAGTAATATGTGTGGCATTATCTACTCAAAAGGGCTGCTGATTTTTATGCTTTTATGAGCTTATTCAAATACACATCTTTGCCTCTACGCGGCCATGGCATGTGGTTAAAAACTAAAAAGAAATTAAATTTAATTTGTGAGTGTCTTTTTAAGTTTTTGTGTGTGAGAGAGAAATGATTAGTACTATATATTTAATGAGTAAAATGGAAAAATACCGTTTGTGCTATTTTAATTGGCGAAAAATAATTTTGTGTTATTTTTATTAGTAAAAAAATTCATGTTTTAAGAAGTTAAAGACATTTACCCCATCCGAGGCCAAATTGTCAGTATTTTTCATGATTTGTCGGATAGTGACCCTAGTTGTTAGTTTTCTTATTGAATAAAATGCAAAAACACAATTTTCATTTTAAAAAAATTGACAATAACTTTCGTGCAAAATTAAGGATTATTGGCAACTTTTAGATTTCAAATGGAATGGTGATCAGCAACTAAAAACATGGATGATTTTTGCTAATAAAATATGACAAGAGATTTTTCACTAATAAAAATAAAATATGAGATTTTTTTGTCAATTAATTAAGAATTATAACACAGGGGTTTTTGCATTTTCCTCCATATTTAAGTAGTAACTAAATATTCAGTATATATAGGATGGAATTATTATATCTATGTATATGTGGTTATATTATTAAATAAATAATATGGGCATGTTTGTTTGGTGTTTAGGAAAGTAGTTTGAGAGAGTATTAGTAGTTTGTGAAATAACCTCGATTTGCGTATTGTTATTTGATTGAGTTTTGAGAAAGTGATTTAAGAAATAAAGTAGGTGTAGGTTTTTTTTAAAGAGTTAAGATTTAGGTGTAAGATGTTCATGACTTTTTGTCAAATCAGAATAGAGTTTGTATAAAGAAAAATTGATTTTTTTTTTTTTTTTTTGAGAAGATGAATACATTGTTACATCAAACACTATATTGAATCGAAACCATTACAATGACGTCAAAGTGAACTAATTATTAGTATTAAACTAGAGAAATGCTAGTATGAAACTAGAAAAAATACCCACATTCGTGGGGGTTGAACCCATGATCTCCTGGTCATGGAGCCTCATCCTTAACCACTTGGCTAAGGCCTCGAAAAATAGAAAACATATTTATTTGACATTTTCTATACGCAAAAAAAAAATTTGAGAAACGCCAAACAAACATGCCTATGTGCCGGCCAAAACTTTATATATACTCCATATTATTTAAAAGTATAAAGAAGAAGGGAAAAGTTGGTTTAATTTTGACATGACAGCCTTCTAAATGCATATATATAGGTGATGGAATTACGTAACAAGTACTCCTTTTCCCTAAAAGTTGTCAATTAATTTACTTTTGTTGTTGCATTATTCTGTAATGAACAAAACTCGTGTTTTCATCCAACTTTAAAGGACACGCTATCATCACAGAATAAAACTGAAATGCTGAAAATTAGCTGGTTCCCTAAATTTAACTCCAGGGAATGTTCCCCCTGTCTTTCAATTTCTTTTCAATATTCTTGCTTTCAAATATTCCCATAATTTCCTAATTACTTTTTATAATATCACTTGGCATGAGAATTTAAAGATAAATCAAATCAAATTAAAATGAACATGGGTTCATCACCAATAGCTAATTGTATAAGGTCAATATTATGTTAAAATAGTCGGGACAGAAATATATAAGAAGCTATTACATAGTCGATTAAAGTTTGTTCGATAAAGCTCCTTTGAGTTCGGTTTTAACAATCAAATCAAACTCGAATATATATTTAAATTCATATAAAATTCAAACTGACCTTGATCAATGTGTTGTTCAACATTACTCGATTCTTTTATACCACTAAAATTAAATAATGACTTTTACTGGTAAAATAATGACTCTGAATATCACGGGAAAAATAATAATAATAATAATAACTAAGCCCACAACAATGTTTATCTTAATTAAAAATATTTCTCTAAAAAGATATACTCCCTCCGTCCTATTTATTTTGCTTTCCTGGTACAGTTGAACAGTCAATTTGATTAAACTTATAAAAATTAAAATAAATAATTTAATCAATATATTTCAATAATAAGTTGATAATATATTATGATATCATATATATTAATATTCAAAATGTTTAATACACCACAAATGTGAATAATTTAATATGATAAGTTAATTAAAATATTAAAAAGTTTGACCGAATACTGTAGCAAATGGAGCAAAATAAATGGGACGGAGGAGGGAGTATAATTTAGTTTTAATTTTCTTAATTTGAGAATAATAAAATTCAGAGAGTATTATAGCTCAGCGCTCGAGAAGTAATCTGATTCTTTCGTATCTTCAATTCGGTCAATTAACTTAAAAAGTTAAAATCTTTCGGTCCATTATTTTAACGTAGAGCATATTCTTTCTTAATACTTAATAGATAATATTATTGGTCAATAGGCCCAAGTTCGAGCTTAAGTTAATTGGGCCTAACCATGTCTAGTCATTTCAATTAACACCATCACATTTAGGCCCAACTATAGTATGCTTCGGGCTACATAACATTATATATTTATATTGTCAATGGATTATTGGCCCAATTTAACAAGGCCAAAATATAGTAATCTATTCAACTTTATCAATAATAGCCCAAGGTCTTTTTAGATATTTGAGTTGAAAAAGGAGTTTAATTATTTAATTCATGTTTTGATAAACAAATTTTAGGCAAAATTACAAAAATCGTCCCAAACTAATCATTGATTTTGAATTTTCGTCCCAAACTATTTAATTTGGCGAATTTCGTCCCGTAATTTAATATTTTTTTGGAATATCGTCCCACCATAATTATAAGACGGAATTGCGCATTTTGCCGATGAATTATCACATGGCTGCTTAAGTGTCATGACATAGTAAATTTTAACATGAATAATTATATAATATTGCAGAATTCGTCCCAAATTAATTACAAGATTGAACGTCATTTTCATTAAATTAGAAATTTAATATTGGGACTAAATTCATACAAAATAGTAAATTATGGGACGAAATTTGGCGAGTTGATATAGTTTGGGACGAAAAATCAAAATTAGTAATTAGTTTGGGACGATATTCCAAAAAAATATTAAATTACGGGACGAAATTCGCCAAGTTAAATAGTTCGGGACAAAAATCCAAATAAGAAATTAGTTTGAGACGTTTTCTGCAATTTTACCCAAATTTTAAAAAAATTTACTCGACCAATTCAAAGGAAAAGGTGTTGGGCAAGAGCTGAGTAGATAGAAAAGTGATGCTCTTTGTCA
Source organism: Penstemon barbatus (assembly GCA_003313485.2). Classification (NCBI taxonomy): domain Eukaryota; kingdom Viridiplantae; phylum Streptophyta; class Magnoliopsida; order Lamiales; family Plantaginaceae; genus Penstemon; species Penstemon barbatus. Next base: position 5,859,450 of record CM064882.1, read on the forward strand.
CTTTTCAATAACGGATTTATTACTTCTTTTTGCCCCTAAATAAATTAGAGATCTTTTTGAAAAATATAATATATACTCCTATAAATATATTTTAGTGTACAAGACATGTTTCCAGCATACTATTTAATTTTACACGCGTTTTCAACTTGGGTGGTTTAGCCTAGCGATTCGAAAAGTAATTATAGGAAAATTAATTTTACTAAAATTGACTTTGGTAACAATTGACTATGATAAAATTAATTATAGAATAATTGCTTTTGTATAATAGCTTTTTGTAAAAGTGACACTTTAGTTGCTTCTAAAATAAGTTAATTTTTTGCTTCTCGAGATCACAAGAAGTGATTATGATCTTGGGGGCGAAACACCATGAAAATCATGATTGAACAGAAGTAATATTTATAATAGGGGCCAAACACTTCAAAAATCACAATAGAAATATAAAAGTGATTTCAAGAGCTCCAATTAGTGGGCCAAACTCACCCTTATGATTTAATTATTATTTCATTATGCAAAAGCTAAAGTGGTAATTGGAAGAAATCAAGAAAGGGACAAATTTACTGCAGGTGAACAAAGGGGTACTTTTTGTTTTTTGGGATAATTAACAAAGGGGTACTTTTGTTTTTTGGGATAATTAACAAAGGGGTGCATTAATATTTCAGGCAATAGATAATAGTGGGCTTAATTTCATTTTGCATCCCATAAATAGGTTAGTTTATCACATTACACCCTAAAAAATTAATTATCCCATTTTACATCCTCAAAATATCTTAATGATTTCACTTTGTAGTACCCTAACATCTTCAACCATCTTAATGACATCGGAAAAGTCATTTCGAATCGTCAAGCAATGGCATGTTTGATATTTATGGAAAATTATCTTTATTTTCTATGTAATACTCCATTTTTTCATTCATTGATTGTTGAGCAAGTATGAAAACATATTTTGCTATTTAAACCTTGTATCGTAAATAATTTTCGTAGACATTGGGTTATACCATTGAACGAAACATCCTCCTCCAATTCCTTTAAATTTCAAATAAACAAAATATTCATGCAACACTATAAACTTCCGAAAATAAAGGTGATTGATTATGTTGGGGTGCAAAGTGAAGTCATTAAGATATTTTGATGGTCAAAAGTGATAAAATGACCTATTTTTGGGGTGCAAAATGAAATTAAGCTGATAAACTCCAAATCAATAAACTTATAGTCTGTGACTCTGTGGCCCGTAGGCGCTGTCGCTAGCCATGGATAGAAGTCATAGGACCACTCGAATTTGTCTAATAAAAATTGTACTATTTGTTTGTACTTTAAATAAATTTAAACAATTTTTTTGTTTGATCATCTTAATTAGTGTGATTAATACTCAACTCGTGTGTACAAGTTCGATTCGTTTAATAATTTGACAAAGTTAAATGTAATTTCTATTTAGATAGTAGATTCCAAAATAAAAGTTCTACTGAATAGTAGAACTTATTATATGCCAAAAGCCAAAACCATGTGCAAATCCCAATTCTCTTTTGTTTTCTTACGTAGTTTTTCACATGCACGGCTCATCACAATGAATGAGCTATATCATGTCCAATTTTCTTCAACCAACAAATTTGTCCTTTACCTACTGCATCAAAAAAAATTATTTAATTTTTTTTTTTTTGGAAAATTTTGGTAATTACAGCTAAGCTCTCTCTGAACGTTGAATACAAATTATTGGAGTAGATATACTATTATTTTGAATAAAAAAAGGTTTAGATGAGAAAATATATACTAGCACATTATAAGGATTGATCATCTTTTTAAAATTATTATATATATGATCGCAAATTGCAATTCACTAGGAAATTATATCTCAGATCGAGTTGTTATGATCCTGGGAGAACCACACCCCAAAAGCTAGCTATTGAAGTTGGAGAGCCCAAGGTCATATAAACCCCACATTCGTATCCCATTCTACCAATGTGGGATAAGGTACCATACCCTTCAATTAAGATCATTACATTCCACCACGCTTCCTTTGCCAACCGCCACGTTGACCCACTTTAGTTGCCTACTCCAGTTGCCCACTCTAAGCGGCTTCACTTGTCTTTGCGGTAGCCCTTTCTAATTAGGTCGCTCCTTCCCGGATCGCTCTTTCCTAGGTCGCCTCTTTTGCGTGCGTGGCAAAGTGTGTGGTGACTTGTTCTGATACCAATTGTTATGACCTTGGGAGAACCACACCCCAAAAGCTAGCTATTGAAGTTGGAGAGCCCAATGTCATATAAACCCCACATTAGTATCCCATTCTACCAATGTAGGATAAGATCCCATACCCTTCAATTAGGATCATTACACGGGTTTGATCGAATTAAAAGTAACTGCATGATAACTGCAATACAAGTTTAGATTTAATTTAATTCCTAAGAAAGTGACCACTTATAAAAAGAAATGGACTTTGCAAAATAGACTTTAAAGTTGAATGAGTTTGTCCGGGACATGTTTGGACAAAAAATAATTCCGAAAAAAGAAAAGGAAAAAAGGGAACTAATATGTGTAGGTAATATATAGAACGTGGACCATTTATTTTGAAAAGTCTGAAATTTAATACTCCAATTATGAAAATTGTTCTGACAAATGTAAGTGCATCTAGATACAAAACTACAATTCTTAAAAAAGAAGGAAAAAAATAAGGAAAAACTACAATATAGGAAGGCGACAATATCCTTAAAAGTATTCTACAAATAATACAACAATTTAATCTAAAAAAAATACAACAATTTACAAATAAAGGGGCAGCATAGTACTCTTTGACGAGTGTACATTACTACAAGAAAATAAGACAACCACTATCTAACAAAAATTATCTTTAGTGAAGGAAGAAATTTCACAAAAAATAGAATATAAACATAATTTTAAAAGATGTTATGAATAATAAATGTTAATCATATCATTTAATCACATACTCCGTATTTTTTTTTATTACTGTTACTTTTTATAATTTTATGTATAGTTACGATATAATGATATTTAACATTTAGCTATATCGCTATAAGTTGTATGTAAAAATGATTTATTAATTATCCATTAAAATGCGACGTTAGTAATTTTTTTGAAAAATCACTTCTACGTAGGCGTGTAGCTCAATGTTAAACGTCACTATCATAACTGAAAATAACATTATGAAGTGCCATGTATAGTTCAATGTATAGTTACGATTATAAAAAAAAAATGTCACTATATAGTCGAATGACATTTATAATCTGCAATATTTTTAGAATTATGGCTAAAATAATTTTTGTAGCACTTCCCTAAACGATATAACTGACATTTATATTTTTAATTTGTTTGAATTATAACTATTTTCAGGTACGAATTCAGGATTGAAATATTGGTGAGAGGGAGAGGGGGCGAACTTAAGTATGGGTAGATTTGTTCACAATAATATTAAAAATGTTTTATGTGTGCATACTCATAAAAATAATATAGTTTTTAAATCAAAATTCCATGTGACATTCTTTCATATATATTATAAATTCATTTATGATATATGATAGATCAATATCAAATTCATCAACAAGTTTTTTATCATTGTAATGTAAGTATTCAAGCAATCAATCTTCCATCTTATTTCTAAGCATTGTTTAATTGTTGCGGTGGTAACATGAAAACTGATATAAAGTAAATCAAACAATCAAGTAAAATTGATTCACGATTAAAGTATTATACTTAAACGATTAATAATCAATAAAAATATATATATCTAATTAATATATATTGATGTTGTCAAAAAATGATCAAGGGACTTCGTCGAGCTTTCTTCTCTCCTTAACCCTTCTCCAAATTATAAACGCTGACTTGCACGGGACGAACTTGCTAAGAACTCTATAATTTTCGGTTTTTTCTCTCTAGAATGACCTCCCTTTTTGGTTGAAAATGAAATGCTATTTATAGGAGAAATTTTGGGAGGTGAAGAGTTCTTCTGGGAGGTGAAGAGGTTTTTGGGAGGTGAAAAGGTTTTCTCCCATAAATGTCAAATGAATTAAATAGGGGTAAAATAGTCATTTCAACTGAATTACTTGTTATCAAATTTATTAATTAGAGAATTACTAAAATGCCCCTAGACATAATTACTAAAATGCCCCTAGATCATAAATCGCCACTATCATGATGTCCCCCCAATTCCGTGAATGAAATTTTTTCAATTGCGGAATTTAAAATACATAACATATATACTTTGAGAATATATATGTATATTTAGATTAGAATATGTTCCTTACTTAGAAGATATAAATCTTTGCAAAATAATGTCCTAATTATCTTAGGATCAAGTAAAGGAGGATTTTATTCTTTGAGAATATTGTACTTCCAAAATTATAAGTTTTAAAGTCTATTTATAATTTTCATCTTCACTTTTCTAAGTACACCTTTAAAACTTAAAAATTTTAAGCTTCTTTCTCGAGAGAATCCGTTCGAAGAATGTCGTCACGAGGTACTTATTGTTATTAAAAAATTTTTTTTTTACTAGTTACTTCGGACCCAGCCGAGGCAATGTGTGCCTCGGCCATGCTCTGTATCCAGCCGAGGCAGCGTGCCTCGGCAGTACTCAGCCGAGGCAGCGTGCCTCGGCAGTACCCAGCCGAGGCAGCATATGCCTCGGCCAGGTCCTGCCGAGGCACCATGCCTCGGCAGTACCCAACCGAGGCCAGCATGCCTCGGCAGTATCCAGCCGAGGCAACATATGCCTCGGCCAGGTTCTGCCGAGGCACAGCGCCTCGGCCAGTCTCGGCCGAGGCATGTTTGCTTCGGCCAGTCTCGGCCGAGGCATGTTTGCCTCGGTCAAACTCAGCCGAGGCAGCATGCCTCGGCCAAACCTAGCCGAGGCTCATCTGCCTCGGCCAATTCTAGCCGAGGTATATTTGCCTCGGCTGGGCTTTGGCCGAGGTAAATCTGTCTCGGCCGAGTTTGGCAGAGGTTACCTGCCTCGGCCGAGTTTGGCAGAGGTTACCTGCCTCGGCCGAGTTTGGCCGAGGCGGAATTTGTCTTGGTCGAGTTTGGCCAAGGAAGTCCTGTCTCGGCCATTCTCGCCCGAAATTTCGCGGTTAATTTGTTTCGGTTAAGTAAATATGCTTTGGACGAGCTTTTTGTATAGGTGTTTCTTCTTAGGTTGATTTTTAAAGTTTTGATTCAGGGATTGAATTTTCGTTTGAGGAAGAGGTTGCAAAAGCTATTCGTGAACTACCACCATGTGAATCTGAATTTTCAGATTTTTTGTTTTCTGACGATAAATCTATTTCTGATACATCTCGTCAAATTCCTTTAGGAAATAGGCCAGAAGACGCATCTAGCTGGGTGATGGACGAGAATGAGTATGAGGATGAGGAGGGAAAAGCTCCATCTTATATGGGCTCAAAGCGTAAAAGTCGTGTAGTAGATATTGAGATAGCTAATAGTGAGATGTCCTTGAAGGAGATGAATATGCTTAAGGATAAGATTAATTTATCCTCTTGTCACGAATTTTTGCTTCTTTCTGATGGTCAGAAAATTAGGACTCCTCCACCAGGGTTTTTCACCGTGTATAAAGAATTTTTTCTTTGTGGATTTTCGATTCCTCCAGATCCTCTCCTCTTAGAAATTGTGCGTAGTTTTAATATATGCATCAGTCAGTTGACTCCCAATTCTTTCATGTATTATGAAGGTTTCTTGCGTTGCTCCAACCAACTGAATATTCCTCCAACTTTGGAGTCTTTTAGGAGTTTATTTATCTTGAGAAGAGTTCCCAACCAGTTATATTTTCACTTTTTTCCTCAAAACAAATGCAAATTCTTAGAGGGTTGTACTTCTGCAAAAGGTTCTAGGGGACCATGGAAATCAAAGTATTTTTACGTAAGGAATGATGGTTGGGATTTTCCCATAGAGTGGAGTAATAGTTCTTCCCCTTACGATCCTTCTTATGATTCGAGTGATGTTCTTGAGAAGTTTGAGAATGCTGGTTCATTTAGAGAACATTTTAATGTTGCTCCTTTATTTGTTAATGGTACATATCATATGCCTATTTCATGTATATGTATATATATATTTATGCATGTTTCTCATTCTGACTTGTGTATTAACTTTTGTATTTTGCAGGCAAGGGTATGTCCATTAGTGAGATTCGTGCTGGGAAAGGGGCTTCACAAGTAGGTCGTGTTTCGCAAATAGATCGTGATTCTCGTCGTCCTCCTCCTCCCCCGCATAAGGGAACTCCATCTGGAAATCCAAGAGGGAGTTTCGTTAGAAGTGCATCTCAAGCTTCGCGTAGTATTCCTAATGAGACTTTTGGAACGATTGCACCAGGTGGGCGGAATCGACAATCATCGCCTCCTCCAAAACGTCCTCGAGAGGAAGTTCCCCCTCGTCCTGGGATGGGAAAAGGTCTATTCACCTTTAACAAAGAAAAATGTGTCTGTTCATTTCGGGATTCTGCCGATCTGGAACTTGGATATGATAAGACTAGGCAGTTGATTACTGCTCACGATTCTAATCGGTTTGATCAACTCCCTTCTGAGAATTTGGATAAAATATTATGCACAGATGTTGCTCGGGTAATTAACATTTCCTATATATTTTATGTTTTTCCTTTGACTTAGACAATACTTATATTTGTTTGTTTGTTTGTTTGTTTTTCTTTTTGCAGATACCCCTTCTGTCTCATTTGCTTACTCAGCGGGCCAAACGTTGCGAGGAGGAAACGAAGATGGCCGAGGAGAAACTGGTGCGCATGACTGAACAACTTCAGGAGCTGAAACTGGAAAATACGAAGTTGTCGAAGGAGCTGAAGCATGAGATTCAGACTGGTGAGAAGTTTAGGAAATCCGAGCAGGGTAAGGATTATTATAGGGAACTGGAGAAGGAACTTGTCTCCAAGTATCAAAGCACGATAGAAAAGGAGCTTGTGAGTAACTATCAGAAGTCTGATGCGTATAGAGAAGATCTTCTGAAGGAGTCTATTTTGGTTTACGACCGAACAGTTCGGGTTATTCGCAAAACCCTTAGAGACTCGGACCGTTTTCCTGGTGAAGACTTCATGTTTATCGATCCTGAGGTTGATGATGAAGCTGACGAGGATGAGGGGACTGTGATTCCCGATGAAGTATTTGATGAGGTTGAGGAACACCATGCTCCAAAGTCCTTAAAAGGGAAAAAATAGTTGACTTTATTTGGTTGATGAACTTTGTCATCGTTTATTTTATTCTATGTTCTTGAATACTTGCATTTTTGCTTTATATTGTAGTTTGAATTTTTAAGAATATTCGTGGATATGTCCACTATATTTTTGTTATGGTGCAAATTTTATTTGAGTTTCTGCTTTGATAATCAAAGGAATATAATATCCTTTAATTATACATGATTCTTGAAATGTTGACTCGTCGGATTTTCCCTTGATCGAATTATATCTAAAACTTCTCATAGATGCCAGAAAGAAATTCTCCATCAAGTTTTATTGAAATTTTATTGAATCATTAAATCAAACTCAAAGTTTTGACGTACAACTGTTATTGAAAAATAAAACTATTCATAATAGTTTATCGAGCTTGCCTCTATGCACAAATCATCTGGCTTTCTTTTTTTGCTTTCAATTTCTTCTTCCTTAGCCTCTGAAGCATCGTTCATCAGTTGATCTGTCGTGTAATTTCTATTGGCATGATTTGACTTCGACTTGGTTCGTTTATTACAATTTTTCAAGGTGCTAGCGTAACATTCACGAGCCATCATTTGATCTATCACCACTTCTCCTATTCCTTCTGGCGTTGGAAACTTCATCTTCATATAATATGTTGAAATTACAGCCTTGAAAATATTTAAATTAGGCCTTCCTAATATCATATTATATGAGGAAGGCGCCTTGACTACTAACAATTTCACCATCTTCGTAGATCTAATGGGATAACTTCCGAGGGAAATAGGTAGTGATACTTCTCCCAATGCTTCCACTATCTCTCCAGTAAAACCAATAAGTGGGGTATTGATCCTTTTTAACTCAGTGTTATCTATGCCTAACTTCTCGAAAGCATGGTAAAATATTATATCTGCTGAGCTGCCACTGTCTACTAAGATTTTCTTGACCCAGAAATTTGCTAAAGTTGCTGAGATTACTAAAGCATCGTTTTGTGGTGGTAGTTTTCCTCTTTCCAAATCTCTATCATCAAAGGTGATGATCTGATTACATTTTTCAACTTGATGGACATAGTGTTGTGCATACGATGGACAATCATGTAAGGTTTTTGCTGATCTTGCTAATGCCTTTCTCGACCTAACAGAATCTCCTCCGACCGGTCCTCCTGATATCATGTTGATAACGCCGGTGTTTGGTAAGTTCTCCTCCTGCCTTGCTTGTACTGAACTATCTCTGTTAGGTCTTTGTCCTCCACTTCTCTCTTGCGGTTGATTCCTTCTTTGGTTAGAATTTCGCTCAGTTTGTGAACTTGCTGGGGCTATATCTCTCTTCCTTCTTACGAAATTCTGTAGATTGCCTCTTTGTATCAACCTTTCTATCTCATCTTTTAAATGATAGCAGTCTTTTGTGTTATGTCCTCGAGCGCGATGGTATCGACAATATTTGTTAGACTTATGTCTGTCCGGATTATCTTTCAATGGTGCCGGCCACTGGGGTAGTCCTTGAGCTAAAGCAGCTACAAATACCTCTTCTCGCGTAGCATTGAGAGGAGTATAGTGAGCGTACTTTTGATTGTATCCTACCTTCCTTTCTTCTTCTGGATTCTCCTTTCGCCTTGGGATATCATTCCTATCATCTTCTCTACTCTTTCTCTTACTTCCTTTTTCTGACTTTGACTCCATTGCCTCTTCAATTCTTATGAACTTTTCAGATCTTGCTAGAAGTGCATCCAGAGTTGTTGGAGGCTTTCCTGCTAAAGATTCCTTAAGACGCTCTTCTATCAAAGTTTGTTGGAGAATGCTGGCCAATAGTTCAGGGTCGACTTGCGGGACCTCTAACACAGCATTAGAAAATCTTTGTATGTACTCTCTTAATGGCTCTCCTGCTCTTTGTCTCACTGTAAATAGGTATGCAGCTGTTTTTTGAGACTTTCTATTCATAGAGAAATGACGGAGAAATCGTTGACTCATCTGCTCAAAATTAGTGATTGTGCCCGAAGTGCGATCTTAGATAGAGTAGTGCGGAATATTTTACAAGTAGTCGCATCACTTATTGCATATAAATCAGCTTTGGCAATAAACTTATCCAGATGCTCCTGAGGATCACCCATTCCATCATATTCAGATAGGCTTGGAATCCTAAATCCTGGTGGCAATGGTTCTGATAAAACTGCATGAGAGAATGGACTTTTTCTTAATGGTGTCATGGGTGGTAAGTGTTCCACCCTCTCTTCATGTTCTTGTTGTGTATAATTATGTCTTCCTTGTTCTCTCCCTCCAACTCTTTCCATCCTTGATCGAGGTTGCCCTCGTGCCTCTTCTGGTCTTTGGGTTCTACTGTTGACTTCTTCTTCATTAACTCGTTGCCTTATATGTGGTTGTTCCTGCTGTCTTTGATCATCTCTTTCAGGTCTTGTGGATGCGCCTGGGATTCTGTGCCGGGACAGGTTTGAATCGCGCATTCTTTGTTGATCCGCCACATACTGTGCAACCGCTCGGGCCGCTACTGTCGCCGTCATTGCATCAAGCATCTCTTGGGTCATTTGGATGGTAGGTGCTGGAGGTGGTACATTCGGAAGTGCATCTCGGTCAGGCACCAGATTTTGGGGGCCTCTTGTGTCTCCTCCAACAGGTGGGCCTTGTCCAACGCCTCCTGCATCAAGCACGTCGTTTCCAGCACCTCCTCCACCAGGGTGGTCTTGTCCAATGTCTCCTGCATCAAGCAGGTCGTTGCCAGCGCCTCCTTCGGCTGGTGGATCATCTGGCCCTTCAAGATTCTCCCATTGGTTCTCTTCGTATTCGTTCGCCATCTCAACGTGCAAATCAAACTAGTTCCCACAGACGGCGCCAAAATGATGTTGTCAAAAAATGATCAAGGGACTTCGTCGAGCTTTCTTCTCTCCTTGACCCTTCTCCAAATTATAAACGCTGACTTGCACGGGACGAACTTGCTAAGAACTCTATAATTTTTGGTTTTTTCTCTCTAGAATGACCTCCCTTTTTGGTTGAAAATGAAATGCTATTTATAGGAGAAATTTTGGGAGGTGAAGAGTTCTTCTGGGAGGTGAAGAGGTTTTTTGGGAGGTGAAAATGTTTTCTCCCATAAATGTCAAATGAATTAAATAGGGGTAAAATAGTCATTTCAACTGAATTACTTGTTATAAAATTTATTAATTAGAAAATTACTAAAATGCCCCTAGACATAATTACTAAAATGCCCCTAGATCATAAATCGCCACTATCATATATTGAATCTTATAAGTATGTGCCAAACATAAGCGATTCCCAATATAAATAAATAATTCTTAAATAAAAAGGTGTAATTTACAAATGAAGACAAATAAGTCAAAAAAGAAAAGAAAAAAAATGGCCCGTTTGGAGTTTTTGTTTTTTGTATTTTGTTGATTTTTAAGATTAGACCAACTTTCTTAATTAAACCCTTATTATTTAGCCCATTATAAACTATTTCTTAGGGGACTTATAATTATTGAGCTTAATATCTGCCCAACCCACGTATTGAGAAAATTGGACCATATTATTATCATGAAAATTTCATGAGTGATGTGAACTATATATTAGTAAATAAATGATTTCCAAAAATATTGGATGTGAACTATTTATTTCTTCATTTTAAGCTATGTAGTTAAACCTAGGTTGCACGAATACTTCGAAAAATAGCCTCGTGCAGTATCCAGTATTTCGAGGATACGGATACGCGTCCGATATGCGTACAGTACGCCATATGGAGTATCCTAATTAAATTAAATAAAAAATCATTCGGATACGGGTACAATACGTTTTTTTGGAGTATCCTGCAGGTTTTGAACACGTTTTGGATACGCATGGGGTGTTTTTGTTAGTTTTTCAAAGTTATGGGTAAAAAATTAATAAATCAAAAGTTAAAAAAAAAACGTGTATTTTGAATGGTCTTGGATACGGGCATGGATCAAAATTTTCATCTTTTCCGTCGAAAACATCGAAATATTTCTATTTTTGAAGCAATCGAAACGAAAATAAGATGTATTTTCGAAATTCTATATTTGTCTTGAGATTTTCTTTTTTCCTTAATTTAGTAATTTATTTCATAAAATTTCCTAGTTTTTTCGAAACGTTTCCGGAAACTTTTCGAAAAGTTTCTTATATTCTGCTGACCGAAACATATATCGAAAACGAAACTTTGATCCATGGATACGGGTGTCCTTCCTCCTGATGTTTAGTTGAAAATTTCAATTCAATTCGGGTTTTTTTTCTAACTTTTTCAATTTTTGATATAACTTTTGTGTATTTTGAATGGTCTTGGATAATTTTAGTGTAAACTTTTATGTGATGTTGTCCAACCCGAAATTAAACTAGTAGACAATATATATTTTAAATATGATATATTTCTTTTGTGGTATAATAGAAGGATCAAATTAGTTATGTTGTTATGCATAATATAAAATTATTTTATTTTTATATCTTTGCCGTATCGAATCCTATAAATTTTAAAAATCCGTATCGCCGTATTCGTATCGTATTATAACGTATCGCCGTATCCGTATCCGTGCAATCTAGAGTTAAACATAGTTGTTGTCACTGGACCAAAACTGCAATAAATTTTGGTAAAATACCTTTTTCAGAAAAAATAATCAGTTCCTAGAAATCTAAACTAATTAATGTAGCGGTGCAATGAATTAGAGGGTGGTTCGTACATCCAACCAATTCTATTAATTCAACTTTTACCATATTTGTTTCGAATTCACATATTAATTAACTCAACTCTTTTATATAAACTGAAATCGCTTGTAAATGAAACATATTACCTTTGAGTAAATTTAAATGAATTTGCCACTTCTTTATTCTGAGGTACATATCACTTTGTTGTTTTGGAGGACTGTATATATGAATTAAGACAAAGAAAGAAGAGATAGTACGTACTTCCTTCATTTTTTTTATTTTTTTTTGTTTTGGAGTACTGTACATGAATTAAGGAATGTCATTAATAATTTTTTTTTTTAGCAAAAACTTCAAAATATTCTTATTAATCAAATTCTAGGGTGTCGTTGAGTTAGGTGCCACTAATTTATACATTGTATGGTATAACTCACATGTGACAGTGTATGCTCACATTACATAGTATTAACCCCTATATTTAGTATGACCCCCACATCATGTAGTATTTATTCCAAATTAGGTGATATTACCACGCAATGTGTGTCACATTCTATGGTATAAATTACATGTGACAGTACGGACTCACATTACATAGTATTAACCTCATATATTCAATATGATAACACATCATGTAGTATGTATTCCACATTAAGTGGTACCATGCAATTTGTATTACATTCTATGTTATAACTCACATGTGACAGTACATGTTCACATTACACAGTATTAATCCATATATTTAGTATGAACCCTCATTATGTAATATTTATTCCACATTAGGTGGTATTACAACGAAATGTGTATCACATTTTATGGTATAATTCACATGTGGTAGTACGAGCACACATTACGTAGTATTAACCTCATATATTTAATATGATCCCACGTCATGTAGTATTTATTCTATATTAGGTGATTTATGCAATTTCTCCAAAATTAATATTAATTATTCAAAAAAAATCACATATTATTTATTTTAAAATATTATTGTAACATTCATTTATTTATTTTCATAATAATTTATTAGAAAATAATTTACTATTTGATGTTACTAAATATATAATATAATATCATTTGTTGTGGTATAGTTCCACTTATTGTGATAATATTATTATGACATGTTGACAACTTATTTAACAAATTACTAATTAATGTCATATCTTATTTCTATTGGTTATAACTAGCTGCACTTAACGTAGCGGTACCCTATAATTTTCCTATTTGTAATAGTCACTCTTTTATAAATACTTGGGGCATTCTTTATTTTAGAAGATATATTAATAGAAGGCATTCACGAGTTAACAATTATAATATACTAAAAGAACTCTAGAATATTCACAATTCATTGAATTTCTTGAATAGTTCAGAGTACTCTGATATCTTGAATATTTATCATGGGAGTGTATCGCCAAAAATGATATGCAATGAAGCATGACGTGATTTTAAAAGAAAGTATTGAAATGATCACTTGTTTGAAATACCCTCTTGTTGAACTACTACATAGTATTGAAATCTTCACTTTTTCCTTTATGTATATAATTAATATTCATCTCATATTACCTACTACATAGTATATGTTGGAAGAATTTATTAACTCAAGAACAGCTAAGTGATCTTATCAGTTGAGTTAATTAAGTTAGTTAAAAGGTTTTGATGATAACAAAAATGTGTCATCAACCAAGTTACGGAAGCTTAGTAAGCCTTTGAAGATTGGATACTTGGTTTAAAAGAGAATCATTCAAGAACAGAAGTATTCAAGAAATGAAGATTCAATCTTATGATAAGAGTGAAAATCAGATTAGTGAAAGATTGAAAATCAGCTTGGTGGAAATGAGATGGGTGATCATCAGATAAGACTAGTGATCAGACTAGTGCATGAGACTAGTGCATCAGACTAGTGCATGAGACTAGTGCATGAGACTAGTGATCAGACTAGTGCATAAGACTAGTGATCAGACTAGTGCATCAGACTAGTGCATGAGACTAGTGATCAGACTAGTGCATAAGACTAGTGATCAGACTAGTGCATAAGACTAGTGATCAGACTAGTGCATCAGACTAGTGCATCAGACTAGTGCATAAGACTAGTGATCAGACTAGTGCATCAGACTAGTGCATCAGACTAGTGCATAAGACTAGTGATCAGACTAGTGCATCAGACTAGTGATCATCAGCGGAGTGGATCCCATCAGCTAAGTAAAATCGGTCAGTAAGCTCTCCAACGGTAACAAGCTACTCTCCAACGGTAACAAGCTAAGTGCATTAAATGCTGCTGACAGAAAGTACAGCAGAGTGTACAGTGAACAGTGCGACAGTCTGCAAAAGTTACCATTCAAATTATGACCGTTGCTCAAGGACTAAAATGCAATTTTGCCAACCTTCAACAAGCAAAATTACAAATCCAAGAGTATAAATAGATGGTGAACTGAAGATTCAAGTGAGACTTGCACACTTTCAAGATCAAATCTTTAGAGCAAGAATCCATCAGTTGAGTCATCTTATCATAAGCTTAGTCATCTTATGACGAAGCTGATTGTTGAAGAACAAGATTAAACCCTTGTATATCTGAGTGATATTCAACTGAGTGTTGTGAGAAGTAGATATCCATTTTTGTGAGTGATATTACTTCGGAGGATAGGTCTTCTTAGTGATTTCCTATTGTGAGCTTACAGCCTTCTCATTTGTTGTTTTGGTGTAAGTGGAGAAATATTGTAAACTTTGTGTTTATAGTATAACCCAAGATCTAAGTGACTTGGAAGAGTGGATTAAGAGGATTTGTTCCTGTATAACCACTATAAAAATTCCTTGTGTTATTTACTTTAATTGTCTTGCATTGCATATTTCATAAGCTAAGTAAATGCTTTAAAAGAAGAGTCTTTTAAATTGAGGAATTTCCAACTTGGGGTAAAACTTTCTTTGTGCTTTAAAAGTTTAATTGAGTTGAAAACATTGTTTGAAAAACACATATACATTATCTGCTGCATCATTGTTTGAAACTCTGATTATATAAGTTTGATGAAGCAAATCAGCATAGTAGTCTACTTTACTGAATAAGCTAAGTGCTAAATCAGCATATTAGTCTCACGAATAAGATCAGCTTACTCTGCTGATAAGCTGAGTGCAAAATCAGCTCAGTCATCTTATTTTGCTGATGAGTGAACTCTACTTATAGAAGAAAAGTTTAAGAATTTTTTTTAAAGTCATGAGGTCTATTCACCCCCCCCCCCCCCTCTAGACCTCATCTGACCACTTGGGACCAACAGTATAATTGAGATATTCGACGTTAACAACTCTTGTTGATCTTTAAAAATACATCAAACTGTCAAAGTATGCAATTTCATGATCTGCATCTCAAAATATTTTTTAGAAGAAATCGCAATGTGAATGTGTAAGTTACAATAAAAACCCAGCTACAACATGTTAAAAAATGAGAGAATTTCACTTTTGATACCATAACTCAACCTACTTTAGGAATTTGATACCACAACTTTTTCTCCCGACACATTTGATACCATAACTCAATCAACTTGACATATTTGATACTTCCGTCAAATTGGAAACGGAATTGTCACGTGATTGTCACGTGGCCGTTAAAACTTTGCACATTTGATACCATAACTTATGTTGACTGATAATTTTACCCCATAACATTTCAGGTTATCAAAAAAGCCCCACATCTCTAAATTTAGTGACAATTTTAGTCCACATTGTTGCAAAATTTCCAAATTGACTCGAATAAGACCACGTGCTGACCAATTTAGAACTTTACACATTTGATACCATTACTTATGTTGACTGATAATTTTACCCCATAACATTTCAGGTTACCAAAAAAGCCCCACATCTCCAAATTTAGTGACGATTTTAGTCCACATTGTTGCCGAATTTTCAAATTGACTCGAATAAGACCACGTGCTGACCAATTTAGAAAATTTAACTTATTTTATTTAAATAACTAATTTAATTTATAAACAATATTAATAAATTAAATAATACATTAACATAACTATCACCAAAATTAAGAAAACCTTTATAAATTAAATTAGTTATTTAAATAAAATAAGTAAAATTTTCTAAATTGGTCAGCATGTGGTCTTTTTCGAGTCAATTTGGAAATTTGGCAACAATGTGGACTAAAATCGTCACTAAATTTGGAGATGTGGGGCTTTTTTGGTAACCTGAAATGTTATGGGGTAAAATTATCAATCAACATAAGTAATGGTATCAAATGTGTAAAGTTCTAAATTGGCCAGCACGTGGTCTTATTCGAGTCAATTTGGAAATTTTGCAACAATGTGGACTAAAATCGTCACTAAATTTGGAGATGTGGGGCTTTTTTGGTAACCTGAAATGTTATGGGGTAAAATTATCAGTCAACATAAGTTATGGTATCAAATGTGCAAAGTTTTAACGGCCACGTGACAATCACGTGACAATTCTGTTTCCAATTTGACGGAAGTATCAAATGTGTCGAGTTGATTTGAGTTATGGTATCAAATGTGTCGGGAGAAAAAATTGTGGTATCAAATCCCTAAAGTAGGTTGAGTTATGGTATCAAAAGTAAAATTCTCTTGTTAAAAAATAGTATTAATCTATTTATAGTAAAAACTCGTCTTGCACCGATTCATTCATTATCTCTTACGTTATACTCGAATATAAAAACTAATATATTCTTCACACTCTCAAATTGCCTTCACAATATTGTTTTAATATGATATATAATTGTTTGTACCGAAAAAATCACCCTCGATTAATCGAGGAGTAGTAGCTCAATGAAGGGCCGAAAAATGGCAATGGGCCGAACCGAGCCAAGTGAATTGGATCAGGGTCGGACCCACTTTGATCCGGAGACCGGTTCGACCAAAATTAAATAGGTCAAGAGCCTAATTTGAGATACGGCCCAATTATAATTAATTAATTAAGTTAATTAGTTAATTAATTGGACCGAGTATTATTAATCGGCCCATATAATAAATAAGGCCATTAAGTAATTAATTGAATAATTAATTACAATTATCACATAAGGTCAATGGCCCAATTTATCAGGCCAACCGATCCACAACAGCCCATGGTCCAAAGCCATTAATATGAACTGGCCCAAATCGACCCAATAGCATAACTAATTAATTAATTATCACAAGATAATTAATTAAATGGATAATTGCAAAGGCCACGTGTTTTAGTTGGCTAGTGGATATGTATACAAACAAACTCCCTTAATTATCTCATGGTTGGTTACAATATCAAATTGAATTTCAAATTGGGAGAACATCACGTTTCTTCTCCAACAACTGCCATTAACATGAATTTCCAGCAGAAAAGAACAAGGAAACTACCATCAAGGGAGTGGAGGTAGTGGAGAGGTTTCAAAATAGTGGAGAAAGTGGGAGAGTGGCAATCAGGGAATCAGTTTCTGGCCATCAGCTCATCGATCCAGCAGCTATAAATACAGCAGGAGGCTGCTACACGCGAAAGACACACAACTCAATCAACAACATTTCAGTCTACACTGATCGGCTCAACGCCTCACCGGAAGTCCAGCACCTCGCTGCTTCTTTTTCAGCAAACAATTGTCAATCCCTTGATATCAAATGTCCCTCCTCAGCCACCAGCTACCCCTGACCGCCTGAAATCTTGCCACCGCCGCCGCCCAAAGTCCGCCGTCGCTAAAAATAAGCCGCCGCCGCCGCCGATAGTAAGCCGCCGCCGCCGCTGTTTCCGCCGTTAGGATGCTGTCTCGAGCGAAACACTTTGATAGCAAGCAGATAACAATCTGTTTTCTGTCAAGTTATCAGCCCGCCAACTCCTCGATATCAGTATGTCCCTCCTCAGCCACCAGTGATCCCTGACAGCCTGAAGTCTTGCCGCCGCTCAAAGCTAGCCGCCGTCATCCGCCGTCAGCTGACACTGTCTCGAGCGAAACCACTCATATCAGCAAGTAGCTCGCTGTTAACTGTCATGTAAGTGCCCACGTATTTATATGACAAACTCATCAAGTAGCCATCTACCTGATGAGCTCGTCGTCAAGTAGCCATCTGCTCTGTCGATGCCCTTTTCAGTGGCCACCCGCTGATCAGGAGCCCGATTGGTGGTCACCCATCAAGGTTGGGCGAACCATTGACGGTGGTTTTTTGTCGTCAATGTTACTTTATGTCAACAAGTTGTTTATCACGCATTATCAGCTCATCGGCGGGTTTACCTGCCGATCAAGGAGTCAATTTTCAGAACTTAAAAGATTTATCAACTCATCTGGCAGATTATGCCGAAACATGAGACTTATCGTTTTGTATATTTTTGTAATATTTGTACATCGGGGAACCTGCCAATATTATTTTGTTATAAATGGAAGTCGTTTGGCTCGTATGTCTTGACTCTTTTACATAAATATACTTTCGTCAATTGATTTCCATTGATATGCTGTTTCCTGTCAAGATTATGTCTTCTGTCAAGGTGTATGTTTAAATTGATTGATTGTCAAGGCATTTGCTGATTTTCAAATCCGCTGATATGTTAAGCAGGCCATCGATTGGTCATAAGTTTTTGGCATTTAAGAGAGATTTTCATAAATTATTTAAGTCCTGCGGCCAGGCAGGCATGGAAAAGAACTAGGGGTAGTGTTTGCCTACTCTGTCACAATCGTTTAGAAGTCAGCCTTATCAGGACAACTTATTTTGATATCAACATGTCTTTGTCAGGACACTTACATTATCAATTTACCGAAATCAACATGTCTATTTTTCAAATCGTTATGTTTGCACGCACAAACATTGGCACGCCCGCATTTATTTTATATCGTATCGGGGTATTTTACATCGAGTTATTGGCCCGTCGAGGTATCTGCTGACAGGTTTACAAAAAACAGTGTTCCGGCACTCCTCGATGCCAGACATGCCTCGATGTCAATCCCTCGATGACAAGCACCCCTTGATGTCAGTTTTATCGCAAACAATATTTTGGCACTTCTTGATGCCAAGGGTTGCTCGATGTCGTCGAGGCGTTCCTCGATGCTAAATTTATACGCAAACAGTTCCTTGATGCCATGTATTGTCCGATGCCAAATTTATAGCAAATAATATTTTGGCACGCCCAGTGGGACATGAAAATTTTTCTGTTTAAAACTTACCAGCCTCACAATATGTTGGCTCGGCGAGACTTTAAATGTTTTCTATGATTTATTTGCCATAAAACGATTTCATCCAAGTTTGGCTTGCTGACAATTGATAATCTCTTTGCCAAACAGTCAATTAGCTGATACTAAGTGGTTATTCTTTTGTTGTCATCAAATGATACCACAGATACCAAGAAAGACTCTATCAGCCTTGACGAGAACACAGTCTGACTTAACACATACTTTGGAAAACCTATCAACGGTTCCACTGACTATGGAAGGAACCGATATGATTGAGGAGCTGACTGCAGAGGTCCGAAATTTCACCAGGGACCTCGAGACCAAGCAGGAAGAATGGTCTAACGTCGTCAGCAAGTTTGAACATATGCTGGGTTCGACCACTGCTGCTAGTTTGGCCAACACAGAAGCCAGCAACGTTGTAAATAACTCCTTGATGCACTTGGAGGCGAAAATGACATCGCTCGCAGAGAGCATCAACACTCTCGCTAACGACATACAAGCGCAGGCCTGGACTGGGCCGCCGAAAACTGCCGTTGACAAAGGAAAAGGCCCCGCGATCCACATCGGGGGAAGTTCATCAAGAGACGAGACGCCTTGTAAACAAGGCAACGGACAATCTAATGTCCAAGATAAGAGAGGAAGCACCTCTAAGGCAAGGAACGCCCGCCCAGACTCGGGGGGCAGGTCCGAAGCGGACCGATCGGAGGCCGTTGGATACGGCCAGGAAGGACATCAGGCCAACTCATTGGCCTATGACAGGACTGTTCATCGAGCTGCAGAGGGTCCAGAAGACCTCTTGACGGTGAATCAGGCCGAGGAGATGTTTTTCAGGAGACAAGGAAACAGGGCATCGAGGTATAATAAGCCTCACCCCGAATACATCGATCAAGTGCCGTTCCCATTAAACTACAGACCGCCGAACTTTACTTTGTTTTCGGGCGAAGGATCACAGTCTGCCACGGAGCATCTTGCTCGATTTTCTTTGGAATGTGGCAACATGACTAATGAACTGAAGCTGAAACTGTTCCCCAACTCCTTGACAGGAATGGCGTTCCATTGGTACGCCAACTTGAAGCCTGGATCGGTCCCTGACTGGCCATCCATGGAAAAAATATTCGTGATGAACCACTATCAGGCCCCACTCGAGGTGTCTGTCATCGAGCTGTCGAATATGAGGCAGCTGACAGGACAGACTGTCGAAGAATACATGAAGAAATTCATTAGGGCCAGAGGGTTCTGCGCCATCCCACTGCCAGAAAAGGAATGCATCAAAATTGCCATCCATGGCATGCATTTCGAGTTGAGAAAGATTATGATGGCGCAATACCACGAAGACCTTTTTTAGTTGACCGATCACGCGGTCCGTTACGAGCGAGTGCTAAGAGATGAAAACAGTCGGCAGCCCAGAGGGAATTATTATCAAGTGGGCATGGCCGAGTCCAACGAGGAGCAGATCAATCAGGTCAGCAGACCGATTGAGCAACATGGTATCGAGATCGGACTGGCAGAGGTCGTCTGCCCCAAGAACACCGTCTGTCCGGCTCTCGCCAAGCCAAAGGAACCTCAGCCTACCATCAAGGTGCCAAATAACTTGGTACGTCGGGATGCTGAATATAAGACTGACAGGGAGAGACGCTATTCCTTTGATGTCTCAAAGACAGAGGCCATATTCGATCAGCTGTTGGCCGACAAGATCCTACGACTCAAGGGGGATCACGTGATTCCATCATCAATGAAAATAGCAGGTAAAACGTATTGTAAATATCATGATGTTTGGACTCACGCAACAAACGAGTGTCTAGTGTTCAGGTGGATGGTGCAGGATCACCTTGACAAGGGCATCTTGAGGTTTGCTCCAGATTGGAAGATCACGAAACCGATGACAGTTGACACCAATCCTTTCCAACAAAATGAAGTGGGGATTAATGTGCTAATGGTCACGGACCCATCGACTGGTGAACATTTGTATGTTGATGAAGAGCCAGAACGCTCGCCGACAATCAGGGAGATGGGCTTATGTGCAAGATGCCAAACTGAGTTGGCAACAATTCCATTGTTCCTCAATACGGCATTATATATCCCATACATGCCTTGGCTAAATGTAATGCCGTCAGGGTATCCTTATCAGATGATGCTGCAACCGCAGGCAACGCCCCAGACAGCGCCGCAGCCGCAGACGATACTACCACCACCACCACCTCGACCCATGGGACCGTATCCGGTCCCAGCTCCGTTGGAAAATACTGAACATGCAACATCAACGGTGGAACAACGCCGGGAACAGGCTAAAACCAGGATGCCTCGACGGCATCAGGAAGGTACCAGCTGAAACAGCAGAATCAGGGAGAGATCCCCTGACAAGACACCAATCAGGCAGGTCAGATCGACCGCCAGCCGTAGAGACAGGACCCATGGTCCGTCACCAAAAATTACTCCGCCAGGCTCATCAAGGCCGCGAACTGTCCACACCCCTGCCGATACACAGGTGGACCGATGGGTATTCGTCAGACACCCGAAGTTCCCTGGCGATCGAAAGGTTGACTAGATGACCCGAACTCAATATAGGCGTTTCTTACGCCAACGAAAGAAGATGGAGATTGCTAAGGGGAAGGCCCCGATGAAGGAATCAGCAAAGAAACCTCCGTCAGTGGAACAGAAACAGAAACAGGAAGCGAGTGAGGCCAAAACTGGCCAAGGGGTTGACAGTAAAGCCAAGGGCCCGATGCAAATGGACACTTCCAAGTGGACCCCGGGGAAAGCCCAATTTGGCACGATTGACTTAGAAAAGATAATGGCGGAGGACGACTTATTGTCTGACAAGGAAGATGGGAACGATCTCGAGGTAAAATTTGCCGAGATCTTCGACGACGACAAAGGCAGTAAAGAAAACGAGGCCAAACATGGCCAAGAAATCGAGAAGCAGGTTGAAAAACAACCCGTCAAAGAAACAGAAACAAAAACAGTGGAAGGTGCTGCCACCAGTCAGCCGACAGACGGCTCGACGACGATGGAGTGCAACGCCGTTGACTCTAAACTTGTTGAATTCATCAACGAAGGACTGGAGTACTCCACTGATGGCTTTTGGGATGAGGGTATGCCAGTAGTACAAATGGTAGAAGACTTAGAACTGTTGTCGGTCGATGACGAGAAAGAGACCGATTGGAATCAGAGGATCGAAACTATATTCCAAAAGCCACCATCTTTCATGGCTCGACACATCAGGCCACTTTACGTATCAGGCCACTTTACGTATCAGGCCATATCGACGAAAAACCCATCGACAGAATGCTGGTCGACAACGGGGCAGCCGTCAACGTAATGCCTGCATCGACGATGTACAAGCTGGGTAAGGTCAGCGAGGACCTGATGGAGACCAAAGTGATTATTAGTAACTTCACAGGGGGAAAGGCTGATACATTAGGAATTTTGCCTGTCGAGGTAAAGATTGGAAAGACCAGCTTGAAAATCGCTTTCTTTGTGGTAGATGCTGCCACTTCTTACAACGCCTTGCTGGGGAGGGACTGGATTCACTCAGCCCTTTGTGTACCGTCCTCCCTGCATCAGTGCTTATTAATCTGGGGAGACGCCCCCGAACCTGAAATTATTATGGCCGACAACAGGCCATTCACCGCCAAGATCAACGCTATCGAGGCAGCGTATTATTGAGATGACGTAGGTCCTTACAGATTCCTTGGACAAGATAAATACGGACGACCGAAGGAAGTCACTTCGAGCAAGAAGTTGACGCAACTTGAAATGGCTTGTCTAGCCAAGGAACTAAGTCGGCCTTGCAACGTCAAGGAGTCGGGGCCGCACGAACAGCACTGTCAGTCCTCATGAACTGTCCTGATGACGAAGGACCATCGGCCTATAAGGCCGACAGACTGGAGATCGATGAGGTCATTGTTATCGGGCCACAGCAAGAAGCATGCGCCGATTTGATTCGAAAGTTTCGAGCCTACGTGGCCGAATGTTATACAGGCGATCTCATTTTCGAGGAGGACACGCCACCGTCGGTCGGTGATGAGATTCAGTTAGATGAGCTAGCAATGACGCCAGCCAAGCTCGACGACATCAAGATCCAAGTACAGGACCCTGTCATCGAGATTGAGTTAGGCAGCGAAGATGATCATAGGCCAACTTACATCAGCGCATTGCTTGATGATGGCCAGAAGGATCGATTGATACAAGTGTTGAAGGAATACAAGGATTGTTTTGCCTGGAATTACGACGAGATGTCAGGATTGAGCAGAGAGTTGGTAGAACACCGTATTCCGATACTTGACGGATACTTACCCCGGAAACAGCCTCTGCGAAGGATGTCTGTCGAGGTCTGCAGACTGATCAGGGAAGAAATCGAGAAGCTGTTGAAGGCCAGTTTTATCGAGGTGGCCCGATATCCGGAGTGGGTAGCGAATGTTGTTCCCGTGATGAAGAAGAACGGGAAAATCAGGATATGCATCGATTTCAGGGACCTAAATCTTGCATCTCCTAAAGATGAATACCCGATGCCAATGGCGGACATGTTAATCGATGATGCCGCTGGCAATATGTTCCTGACAGCCGTCGACAGAAGTGCAGGTTATAATCAGATTTTTGTGGCTATTGACGATGTGCCAAAACTGGCTTTTCAATGTCCCGGCGGAATAGGCACCTTCCAATGGAAAGTGATGCCATTCGGACTCAAAAACGCCGGAGCAACTTATCAACGAGCCATGAACTGCATCTTCAGTGAGTACATCGATGACTTTGTTAAAATTTACATCGATGATATTATTATCAAATCGGCTAGTTACGATGAACATCTAACACATTTGGCGAAGTCATTTGCCAAAATGAGGAAACATAAATTAAAGCTTAACCCCTTGAAGTGTGTGTTTGCAGTTGCGTCAGCCAATTTTCTTGGCTTCTTAGTGCATCGCAAGGGGATTGAGATTGACAAAAACAAGTCCAAAGCTATCTTGACGGCCAGACCTCCGTCGACGAAGAAGGAATTACAACAATTCCTTGGGAAAGTTAACTTTTTACGGAGGTTTATTTCTAACCTGGCTGGAAAAACAAAGGTCTTCTCGCCTTTGTTAGAATTGAAGGACAAAGAAGAATTTTGCTGGCAAACGGAGCATGAGCAGGCGTTTCAGGAAATCAAGGATAAGCTGACAACGCCGCCTGTAATGATGCCGCCTGTCAAGGGGAAACCCTTGAAGCTATATGTATCTGCCACGGACGACACCGTCGGTGGATTTCTGGCACAAGACGACGAGGACGGGTTCAAACGAGCAATCTATTACTTGAGCAGGCACTTGACAGAAACGGAGCAAAGGTACTCGACGATAGAAAAAGTATGCCTTGCGTTGTTTTTCTCTTGCAAGAAATTACGTCATTATATGTTGTCTGTGAAAGTGTTAGTTATTTCTGGTATTGATGTGATAAAGTATATGATAGCTAAGCTTGTGATGAGGGGTCGGATCGGTCGATGGGCCATCCAATTGATGGAATATCAGTTGCAATACGTACCGCAAAAAGCAGTCAAAGGCCAAGTTTTGGCTGATTTTCTGGTTGACCATCCATGTCTCGATATTGATCAGGCCGTTCTTAAAGAGCTGGACGCGATGACAGTAGAGATCAGGCCATGGACTTTGGCCTTCGATGGGTCTAGAACCGACAGACTATGCGGAGCAGGTATCGTTTTGATCTCTCCATCAGTTGTAAAAACTAAGCTATCGATTCAATTTGACTTTGAATGTACTAACAACCAGGCCGAATACGAAGCCTTGATAATCGGACTGGAAATGCTCAGGGAGCTCGACAGTAAGTCTGTCGTCATCGTCGGGGACTCGCAGTTGGTTATCAGGCAGATACAAGGTACTTATAAATGCCGAAACCCAACACTTGACAAATACTATTTAACTGCGATGTCTTTGTTGTCGGAGTTTGTTGATGTTACATGTTATCATGTAACGAGAGGAAATAACAGGGAGGCCAACAGCTTGGCCCAATTGACGACTGGTATCGATCTTCCTGATGACGTCGAGGAGTCTCACTACGTCGTCAGGAGACGACACTGTCCGTCGTTTATGTATCGAGACAATATCCTGACTGTTTTGAGTGTGTTTCAGGACCCTGATGACTGAAGAGAGCCGATCAGAAAATATCTGGCTGATCCGTCGGACCGAGAATCTCGACAGACGAGACTCAGGGCAGTCAACTATGTCTTGATAGGAGATCAGTTGTACAAAAAAAGCTATCACGGCGTGCTCCTGTTATGCGTCGATCAACAGGAGGCCATGAGAGTTATGATGGAAGCTCATGAAGGAATTTGTGGGGCCCATCAAAATGGCCACAAGTTAGCGTGGCTGCTTTGCCGATATGGTTATTACTGGCCAAAAATGGTCGGAGATTGTATACGGTTGGCAAAAGGTTGTGAGAAGTGCCAACGATTTGGGGTGGTCCAGAGGATGCCCGTCGAGGAGATGAATATGATAATCAAGCCATAGCCTTTCAGATGCTGGGCCATCGATATCATCGGGGAGATCCATCCCTCGTCTTCCAAGCATCATCGGTACATTATTGTGGCCACGGATTACTTTACTAAGTGGGTAGAGGCCAAACCGCTCAAACAGGCCAATCAGGCCGAAGTGATGAAGTTCATCAAGGACCTAATCATTCACAGGTTTGGCTTGCCACAGACCATTGTCACTGACAGGGGACTGATGTTCGTCGGTCAAGAGATCAAGGAATTTGCCAGATCAATGGGTTTTGAGTTGGTCCATTCAACACCGTATTATGCACAAGGAAATGGCCAAGCGGAAGCTTCGAATCGAGTCCTTAAGGACATAATTTCGAAAATGATCGAGGAAAACCCAAGAGCTTGGCACTTGATGCTGTCAGAGGCATTGTGGGCTTATCGGACCAGCAAACGGACAAGCACTGGCACCACTCCGTACAAACTGACTTATGGACAGGATGCCGTTCTACCGATGGAAATCAACGTCCGATCGCTGCGGGTGATGCAGCAAAACGAGCTGTCACCTGAAGAATATACTGAAAGTATGCTCCAACAGCTTGATGAACTCGATGAGGTCAGGGTTGCCGCGTTAGACAGAATCGAAGCACAAAAGAGGCTAGTCGCCCGATGCTACGATAAAAAGATACGCAGGAAACAGTTTGACGTCGGGGACATGGTCTGGAGGACTGTTTTGCCACTTCATCAGCGCGAGAAAAAGTATGGTAAATGGAGCGCGACGTGGCAATGACCATATGAGGTCTACTCGATAACCCGAGGTGGGGGCTACATTTTGAAAAGGCCAGATGGAAATCTCTGTCGAGACCCCATCAATGGAAGATACTTGAAAAAGTTTAGGCCCACCCTTTGGGAATCGATGTGCTTAGAACATCAACGAGCTTTGGAGCTGGAAATCAAACAGCGTCAAGAGTACTTCAATGCGCCGATCCCTCTGTAAGTATAAGTTATGTTTATTTTTTAGTTTATTTTTAGTGTTGTTTTTATTTCCCTTTCCATTTCGTTAGACTAAGTTTTTAAAAGTAATATTAGTAGTTGCATTTATTTTCAAATTTTTCCAAATACTTCCGTTTTAATTTAAATTTTTGTTTCCCCGATTTTTAAATTTTTTACATCAAGGCATTTCGGTTAAGTAACTTGGGTAGATTTGATTTTAATTAAGTCTTGTTGACAGTAAAGTTGTGTTTTTGCTTGCGAAGTTGTTTGTTGAGTTGCCAAAATCGATGGCTTCGTTTTTTTGTACTTAGTCATATTGGTTTCGGTTGTGGAGAAAAACACAAGATAAACCAAGCCAAAAGAAGTTCTACTAAGGAAATGAAAACTAGTCTATGGCCATCAGGCCATTACATCAGTGAGAGCAGAAAATAAAAGGAGTCTTTGGCCATCAGGCCATTGCATCAGTCACTTGAAGAAGTGAATTTGGTTAACCGCCAAAATTTTGGCTGACTGCTAAGTCCCCGATATATTACTATATGGTGTCTTATATCGAGTTTATTCAATATCGAGAGGCCAACTGATATCGAAGCATTAGTATCAATAGGTGTCTTGATATCAAGAGATGTCTTGATATCGAGAGATCCACATTGATCTGTTATCGAGAGATCCGTCACCACCAAGGCCATTGTAATATGGTCTAGTATCTACTGGTAGTTCTGGTTCCATAAAGCCGATAGTTGGTCATTAAATGAAGCATTGTCCTAATTTCTCATCTTTAAAAAAGAGAGAAAAACTTTAATCTAAGTCTAATTCGATTAAATTAATTTTTAAATTAATTACATCGAATACGACTTACGGGGGGCATTGTTTGTACCGAAAAAATCACCCTCGATTAATCGAGGAGTAGCAGCTCAATGAAGGGCCGAAAAATGACAATGGGCCGAACCGAGCCAAGTGAATTGGATCAGGGTCGGACCCACTTTGATCCGGAGACCGGTTCGACCGAAATTAAATAGGTCAAGAGCCTAATTTGAGATACGGCCCAATTATAATTATTAATTAAGTTAATTAGTTAATTAATTGGACCGAGGATTATTAATCGGCCCATATAATAAATAAGGCCATTAAGTAATTAATTGAATAATTAATTACAATTATCACATAAGGTCAATGACCCAATTTATCAGGCCAACCGATCCACAACAGCCCATGGTCCAAAGCCATTAATATGAACTGGCCCAAATCGACCCAATAGCATAACTAATTAATTAATTATCACAAGATAATTAATTAAATGGATAATTGCAAAGGCCACGTGATTTAGTTGGCTAGTAGATATGTATACAAACAAACTCCCTTAATTATCTCATGGTTGGTTACAATATCAAATTGAATTTCAAATTGGGAGAACATCACGTTTCTTCTCCAACAACTGCCATTAACATGAATTTCCAGCAGAAAAGAACAAGGAAACTACCATCAAGGGAGTGGAGGTAGTGGAGAGGTTTCAAAATAGTGGAGAAAGTGGGAGAGTGGCAATCAGGGAATCAGTTTCTGGCCATCAGCTCATCGATCCAGCAGCTATAAATACAGCAGGAGGCTGCTACATGCGAAAGACACACAACTCAATCAACAACTTTTCAGTCTACACTGATCGGCTCAACGCCTCACCGGAAGTCCAGCACCTCGCTGCTTCTTTTTCAGCAAACAATTGTCAATCCCTTAATATCAACTGTCCCTCCTCAACCACCAGCTACCCCTGACCGCCTGAAATCTTGCCGCCGCCGCCGCCCAAAGTCCGCCGCCGCCGCTGTTTCCGCCGTCAGGACTCTGTCTCTCGAGCGAAACACTTTGATAGCAAGCAGATAACAATCTGTTTTCTGTCAAGTTATCAGTCCGCCAACTCCTCGATATCAGTCTGTCCCTCCTCGGCCACCAGTGATCCCTGACAGCCTGAAGTCTTGCCGCCGCCGCTCAAAGCTAGCCGCCACCGCCGCCGTCTTCCGCCGTCAGCTGACACTGTCTCAAGCGAAACCACTCATATCAGCAAGTAGCTCGCTGTTAACTGTCATGTAAGTGCCCACGTATTTATATGACAAACTCATCAAGTAGCCATCTGCCTGATGAGCTCGTCGTCAAGTAGCCATCTGCTTGACGGCTATCGGCTGAGTAGCCATCTGCTCTGTCGATGCCCTTTTCAGTGGCCACCCGCTGATCAGGAGCCCGATTGGTGGTCACCCATCAAGGTTGGGCGAACCATTGACGGTGGTTTTCTGTCGTCAATGTTACTTTCTGTCAACAAGTTGTTTATCACGCATTATCAGCTCATCGGCGGGTTTACCTGCCGATCAAGGAGTCAATTTTCAGAACTTAAAAGATTTATCAACTCATCTGGCAGATTATGCCGAAACAGGAGACTTATCGTTTTGTATATTTTTGTAATATTTGTACATCGGGGAACCTGCCAATATTATTTTGTTATAAATGGAAGTCGTTTGGCTCGTATGTCTTGACTCTTTTACATAAATATACTTTACGTCAATTGATTTCCATTGATATGCTGTTTCCTGTCAAGATTATGTCTTCTGTCAAGGTGTATGTTTAAATTGATTGATTGTCAAGGCATTTGCTGATTTTCAAATCCGCTGATATGTTAAGCAAGCCATCGATTGGTCATAAGTTTTTGGCATTTAAGAGAGATTTTCATAAATTATTTAAGTCATGCGGCCAGGCAGGCATGGAAAAGAACTAGGGGTAGTGTTTGCCTACTCTGTCACAATCGTTTAGAAGTCAGCCTTATCAGGACAACTTATTTTGATATCAACATGTCTTTGTCAGGACACTTACATTATCAATTTACCGATATCAACTTGTCTATTTTTCAAATCGTTATGTTTGCACGCACAAATATTGGCACGCCCGCATTTATTTTATATCGTATCGGGGTATTTTACATCGAGCTATTGGCCCGTCGAGGTATCTGCTGACAGGTTTACAAAAAACAGTGTTCCGGCACTCCTCGATGCCAGACATGCCTCGATGTCAATCCCTCGATGACAAGCACCCCTTGATGTCAGTTTTATCGCAAACAATATTTTGGCACTTCTTGATGCCAAGGGTTGCTCGATGTCGTCGAGGCGTTCCTCGATGCTAAATTTATACGCAAACAGTTCCTTGATGCCATGTATTGTCCGATGCCAAATTTATAGCAAACAATAATATAGCTTTTAAATGAAAATATCCCCACTTTTATAAATATAGATTAATGACTCATAAGAAATGTCACAATCTCTGATAAATACTCCTACATATAAATCATTGTTATTAATTCAAATTTTGGATCACATAAGAAAACAACAAGAAGATCGCCAGCTCACAGTAGTATCAAATTGCTTCTAAAAAAAAAAAGTCGTATCAAATTGGAATATGAACTTAAAATTAAATCTCTATAATATTGTTATTCATAAACCAAGGGTACCCAGGAGGAAGGGACAAACAATTATTATTTAAAATAAAAATAAAAGCTCCAACGGGGCCCGGCCCGACTTATCTACACAATTGTTTTCGGAATCCAAGCCTGTCATTTTCCAAGTCATACTCCATGTAAAAATCCTGCTGCTGATAATTACCCAAAATAATCGCCGGGCCCGGCCCGACCTCATCATCCCCCTTCACGATCGTCATACAAATCACCGAATCATCAAAGAACGAAAAGTAATCACTCAACGGCAAAACCATTTCCGCACCCCCTTTCATATGAAAAACCAAAGCCGGTAAATTAATTAATTTTTCACCGACAACATTAAAACAGGGTCTTAATCCCGCCAGCTTTTCCACGTCAGCAGCTCGACTGTAATTGTTCCCCACTTGCTTCACGAACTCATCCGCCACCAAATCGAACAATTTGCCCTCCATGAAAGTGAACGTGGTGCCGGAATCTATAATAGTTCCGCCGTTCCCATCGGAATCCGCCACCAGAAATTTGTACGGAGCTTTGATATTGACCCCACCCACCGTAATTTTCCGTAGAGTTACGTAATAATAATCCTGAAATGCGGGATTGGATAAAGTTGGGTTTTTGCGAAATGGGGTGTGGTTAATTTCGCCGCCGCCGCCTCTGTTTTTGGCGGCGGCGCCGTGGACAAGAATTAAGTCACTTTTTACTGGTTTGTCATCGAATTGATGAGAGACTAGGCAGTATGAGAAACTTTTGAGACCCATTTGGGCCGGAAGTGATTCGGGTCCACGCCCGAATCCGGCAATGCCAGAAGGCTGTCTGGTTGAATAAATAGAACACCCAACTAGGAAATTGTTTACTGATTTTTCCGGGAAGACTAGGCTTTCGGATAGTAGTAGCCCGGCTGTTGACCCGGACCCGTATCGAATAATGTACGGCGGACAAATGGTTGAATTTTTGTCAGAGTCCTTGCACTGTACATTTGGGAAAACCCACTTGCATTTCGGGTTTTTGCATCCTACAATTTTTGATGAAGAGGATTCTTTTGGTATGAAAGTGGGTATTTTCGATGGGTCCACGTTTACGAAATTGCAGGAATTGCATTTGTAGTGGTTTGTGCATGGGAGCCAGACCAAGCTACTTCCAGTGTCCATGACAAAACTGATTTTCTGCGGTGGGGTTCCGAAGTCGAGGGATACGGAGTAGCCTCCGTAGCTCTTGGGAAAGAGTGGGATTTTGGTGGTGGAAATGTCTGAGGTGGTTTTTTTTCGGTGTTTGAGATGATGGGCTCGGGTGATTGATGAGGTGGCGAGGTGGTTGAGTCGCTGCCATGGGTCGGAGAGCGGTGGCGCGGTTGTGGAGAGGGTGAGGGTTGTAGTTTGGGCTGAGGAAATTGAGAAAAGAAGAATGAGAGGAAGTAGGAAGAGAAGAAAAGGGGAAGTCATTGTGTTGTGTGGAGAAGATGAGAAGAAGATAGGCCAAATTATCTGTAGGAAGATTTTTGTTGTGTATTTAGCAGTACTTTTTTGGGGGATTATTAAAGGTAATTTTTTACCGCAACACATTTTGTGCTTTTGCAAGAATCATGTTCGATTTAGGCAAAGGAAAATGCCACTGCTTTTGCTTCACGATAAAACAAGGATCATGGGTTTTATAAAGGTTCTTTACTTATCTAGTTTTTGGACATGGAGTTGGCCCGACCCGAATGAGTTGGACTGCAGAAATTTCTGTGTGACTATATTAGATAATCCTTTTCTTTTCTTGTTTTCAGCCCGTTATAATTATATAAATGATGGTAAAGGGAATATATGGAATTGGAGCCCACTTTTCCGTTGGGTGTATAAAGTGTACGTTACAAAGTGGAAAACATTTTTTTGTCAACCCCGAACTCAATGTGCTTCTAACTAATCCAATAGGATTAACAACTTTTCCACTAATATTTTACATGACAAACATCATTTTCATTACATGTAACATATTATTTATATGCACCAAAAGATATTTACAGAAGATTAAATAAGCTTTGATTATACAGTTATATCCTTAAGTACCTAAGACAACAAAGCTAATCTTACGGGACCTTATGATTAGCAGGTTACAGATAAAGGCAAACCTAATTAAAAGACAATAATGCTCATCTTATGGACCATATGATTCGCGGGTTAAAGATAAAGGCAAACCTAATTAATGGATTAGGCCGTATTAATGTGATATTACAGAAAAAGGCTTCATATATGTATGTCCTCAATATCCAAAAGATTAGAACAATAAAATTTTAAGAGGATTACATTATACTACAGGAAGTCAATATTGGGAAGATTAAAAATAAAGAATCTTTTCCCAGATAAAAATATGCAATACTAATGTTATACATAAAATTAGGATCCAATCATCCTTTCTCGCAATCAAAATTCAACAGTTTTGCATGACAAAAACACACTTCTAATGGAGTAGTAGTTAGTTCTACAAATTCAGCCCAAAAATAATGCATATAAATAAACTCAGTTGAAATAGTATTCCCACATACTCAAATATACTCAACTGCGATACCTGCCACGATCCCTCTCACGTTCTCGTTCGCGTCCATATTCTCTGTCTCGATCTCTCTCTCTTGGCCTGTCTCGTTCTCTATTACGATGCCTGTCTCTCTCCCTCTCATCGCGCTCTCTTCCCCTGTCCTTGCTTCGATCTCTTCTCTCCCTTTCACTTGCACCTGTACATTTATTGCAGAAAGGTCAGAATTAACCCCCGAGCCAGAATATTATATAGAGGTTCAGTATATAAAACACCATTTAAATTTAAAAAATACCTAGTTCCTCAACCTCCCATCCTGCACGCCCAACGCCAGGAACGCCCACAGTGGTCTCAGCTTGTTGAGTTTTAGCGCGGAACTTTTTCTTAAGATTACCAAACTCATCGTACATTTCACCATCATCCTGAGATCATGAGAAACACTCACATTCGTTGCTGAATTATGTATGTAAACCATATTTTTAGATAAAGTCGGAAGTACCTCTTCAGCCTCTCGACGGCGCCGCCTAGTCTCTTCTATTTCTTCTTCGTCGAGCTCTTTGTAGCCTCCACCACGACCTCCTCTAGAAAGTCCAAAATGGCGCATATAGTAATCAGTTAAGTATTTGTATACATATTTACATGAAGAAAAAGGTATACACAAAAGGTATTCATCCAACACAAGGCTACAACCATAGTTGTTAATAGCGAAAAGCGACGCGAAGCGACAAGGCCTCGCCTTGCTTTGGAACGAAGCGAGGCGAAAAGCGCTAGCTTTTCCCTAATGAAGCGATCATGTACAATTTAATATATATATATATATATATATATATATATATATATATATATATATATATATATATATATATATATATATATCAATAATAATTATATATTCTCCAAAAATAAACTATAATCATATAACATAAATGAACAAATACAAAGACAATCAATATATAATAAAATTGACAAAACAAAAGGGAAAGTAAAGAGGTGGGCCATGACACTTTATTATAAATAAAAGGAAAGTTTAGTAAAATCAAAAAAAAAAAAAAAGAAAAAGAAGTCTGCAAACCCCAATCTTCGTTATCTCATTTTACCCAGCCGCCGCCAAGGACTTCAACTTCTTCCTTTCTTTTTTTTCTTCTGGAAATTGACTTCATCTCATTTTATCCCGCAAACCCTAATCTTCCTTTTTTATTTACCGGAAAAAATCAATAAATCGAGGCCCTGTTAAAAAAGTCAACTTTTTTTTAATTTCCTAAACCCATCACCTTCAATTTCTGGGAAAGCGCCGTTTTGCTGAGCTATGAAGCGCCGGAATAGCGCCGTAACGCCGGGAAAAGCGCCGCTTTTCCATAACCCTAAAAATAAGGCGAGGCGAGGGGAGGGCGAGTCGCGCTATATCAAGCGCTTCAATCGCTTTTAACAACTATGGTTAAAACCCAAATTAAAGAATGAAGAAAAAAGAAAGGTGCCATGGATAACCAAAAAAGGAAAATTACGTGTTCTTTTCAGAAGTAAACTTGTTAAGCTCTTAAAAGAAATGATCATTGACTGAGAGAAGTTGACAGGACACTATTGAAATCAAAAAGCCTCATATTTCAATACTGAAATCCTATACAAGTATGTAAAAAGCAACATATCAGTACAGTAAGTAATTTCGACATCTTAGTACCTCACACCTCCCTCGTTATGTCCAGGCTTATTGGTGTTGCAGATGTTGCATTTCATTCGCTTTGCCCAATTAATGTTTCCACACCTGAATTAACAAGTCAGTAAAACAGCAATCCAAAAATATGAGTGACCATGAATGCCACAATAAAGAATGAACACTGTAGAACCTGCCATCACAGCAAAAAATTAGAAAAGGATAACCAAATTCTACTTGAGATAATATATGATACTTGCATTATTAATAAAAAGAGACAAAGATACTATGAGAACCAGCACCATGATACATAGAACAAAATATAAATGTAAACCAAATGACTTAACTTTAAACTTAAAGATCCCAGAAACAACCAATTAAATATGTGGGTTTACTACTAGGCCCAATTCTGACTTTCTTTTGACACGACATAGGAATTTATAAACATGTAGCAGTACACATCAGACTGAGACTTCAAAATTCTGCCAAAAAACCAACATGGTAAATGAGAACTAAAGTTCATGGGCCAAAGTTAAGCTATTGCCAAACAATGAATATATGAAAAATTGTTTAAAAAAATGTTAAACACACCCCTGCTACCATCATAAGCAGCACGTGGAAGAAACTACTGAGGCATATATTTCTACTGTGTTCCACGTTCTAGAAAGACGTAATTCTCTACTCTGAAAGTAATATACTTACACTTAACTATTATGAAAAAGATTTTATCAATATTCATGAATAATTCGGATGCACTAAAAATCATTTCTCTGTCTACAGCCAATTTATTTGTTATACTGCTATCAAATACGTACATGTGTCATGACGATTATGACTCTGGGGAAGGTCCAGATTTGTCTCCTAGTAAGCCATATTACTTTATCACGTAAAAGTAAGACCATATAATATACTACTTTCTTCTCCTCTAGAGTGACATAAGTTTAGTGCACGAGCAGAAATCCCACTTCCAAATACCCATAAAATAACTAAATGAACACTATTATATACCTTCCAGACACAAACAAACCATACTAACAAGCAACATTGGATCAGAAAAGAGAATTACAAAGATGGGGTGCGGGAAGAAGATCAAAGCTGTACAATTCTTACATTGGACAAGACCAATCGTTAGGACCAAAAAGCCCTCCAGTAGTAGCACCAACTGCACGTGAACTGCCTCCTAAATCACCACGGCCCCTTCCTCGACCACCACCCATGGTACCACCGGAGGCTCCAGCAGGACGTGCAGTTCCACAACGATTGCACACACCTCGAAATGCAAAATTTACATTTCCACAACTGCTTCCACCAGAAAGTATAAGAGACAAATTGCAAACTATATTCACACAGAACAAAAATAGAGCAGGACCTAAAAGAGCAAGAAAGAGCTGCTCACCAATGATCACATCACAGACCTTGTATTCGTACACGACCAATCTCCCTCCTGTTGCCATGCTTTTGCTGGAGCATCACCTCGTCCTCCACCTCTATCACCCCCATCATTGACATCCATGGTTCCTTCCTCCAGTCCAACAAGATCAGTAACTATAACTTGATCAGGAACATGATTCCCTGTGTCATCTTTGCTCTTCGACTCTGCCATAAAAACTCCAATTGTAGCTCCATGAAAATCTTTGTTGTTGAACCATTCAACAGCAGCTAATGCAGCATGTGGATCCTCATAAGTGACTGTAGCATCTCCTTTGGGTTCATTTGTCATTTTATCACGGTATATCCAAATCTTGGGACGTCCACTACGTTTGTCTTTCTGTTCAGCATAAGTAAACTTCAGTTCAATCTAGAAGTCATTGACCAAATGAAGCATGCCTATAACAGTATATATGTTTATATATGTATGCTGGGGAGTGCGCATATATACAACATTACGACGTAAAAAAGGGAAAACACAAAAATGTGAACTGATATAAGGACACTTAGGATATCTTAGACAACTCCGGATGGAAGAGAACCATTTATAGACTTAAGATGGGAAAGTTAAGTATATTTGTATTCAAACGCACGGAAAAACAAAAAAACAAAATGCTGGCATTTACGAAAACAAATGTAGATAACTAAATGAGAAGCATAAACATAGAAATCACTGAAAATGATAGTAGATAAAGACAACCAAATTGCACTGAAACCTTTAAGGAAATTAGAAGCGTAATAACTGATGAGGAGTCATACCTTTAGCAAGCCAATGGTACCAAAGTGTTCAGCCAACATATCCTCATCGGTCCCAAAAGGCAAATTACAAACGTATACAGACCCATTCGTGGGGACTCCTTTTCCCGCATAGCTTGCCATTCAGCTCCAATATCATGAAGCGACCCTACAAAACCAAATTAAAGCCCATCTAAGCACCAGAGAGATTTAAAAGGAAGAGATGGAACTCAATTTAGGAAATTACAAAAAGAAATATTAATTGGAACGAACTAAACAGTAAATGCAGATTGTTCCACGCCAATGATTGCGATGGTTAGGGTTTTCGAATAAATAATTGAAACATTAGGGAAATGAAGAGAAATATAAAACCTCAATCCGCCGGTGTTGGTGCTCCGCCGTCGTCTCTGTACTCCGATAACAGGGAAAAGGGCAAAAAATGGGACTGCTGGCTGCAAAGGGGATCGCGAATCGAGTGGAAATGGATTGTCGTTTAATGTTGCATTACAGGTTATTTTGTTCTAGTCATTTCAATGGGCCGTTAGTCCGGTCCAAAAGATAGTTTGGCCCATTGATGAAGCCCGGCTGGAAACCCCATGAAGCGTTTTTACTCATGGGTTTTATTAAAGGTAAAAATTTTAGTAAAATTGCAGAAAACGTCACAAACTAATTATTGATTTTGGATTTTCATCCTGAACTATTTAACTTGACGAATTTCTTCCCGCAATATAATATCTTTTTGGAATATCGTCCCAAACTAATTACTAATTTTAATTTTTCGTCCCAAACTATATCAACTCGCCAAATTTCGTCCCATAATTTACCATTTTGTATGAATTTAGTCTCAATATTAAATTTCTAATTTAATGAAAATAACGTTCAATCTTGTAATTAATTTGGGACGAACTAATATTATATAATTATTCATGTTAAAATTTACCATATCATGACACTTAAACAGCCATGTGATAATTCATCGATAAATGCGCAATTTAGTCTTATAATTATGGTGGGACGATATTCCAAAAAAATATTAAATTACGGGACGAAAATCACCAAATTAAATAGTTTGGGACGATTTTTGCAATTTTGCCTTTACTAAATTCTTAATATCATAAAATTAAAAATAAGAAAAATCACAATTTTACAAGGCTAATAATAAAATGGATTTTCTTTTTTCTAAAGGGACCAATTATTAGGGAAAGTCTATACTGAAATTGGTATTTCTCTCTATCTTACTTTTTAAGCAGCATTATAGAGTCGTTCTAAATTTCTAATGTTAGAAGAATGTAGGGTTTTTAGCATTTTGCATCGTGAAATTATAGAGTTTTTGCAATTATTTATTATGACTTAAAAGTTTTGGTACTTTGCATCCTGGAAATATAATTTATTTGACACTTTGTACCCTAGTGTGTGTTTTAATGAGAAAATTTATTGGTAGAAGGGTATAATAGTTATTTTCAATATTTTATTTCACTTTGTACCATGACAATAAAGATTTTGCACCCTTAAAATATAAAATATTGGCATTTTGCACCCTAAAATTATAAAATATTAGCATTTTTCACCTCGATTTAATTTTTTGGCAATCTGCACCCTAAAAATATAATTTATATGACATTTTGTACCCTAATATATTTTTCTTAAAAAAAACAAACTCATGAACGTCGGGGATGTAGAGATAAAATGGTCATTTCTATTCACAACAATCATAAACTTGTTATTCTAAATTTATTTTACTTTATAATAACTTATTTTAATATTTTCTCTCAGTATTTAGATTTAAAAAATACATTGTCTTCATTTTATTTTCAAGTATCCTCTAGATTATGTACTTTATATCTAAAATAGACGTTTACATATTTAACATATTATTATATTGCATCTTATTTACATAATTTAAATTATCATATTAAGTCGGGGTTGAAAATGCCAGAAATTATATTTTTTGGGTGCAAAGTGCCAATATTCTATATTTCAGAGTGTAAAGTGTCAAAATTTATACTTTTAGGGTGCAAAGTGCCAAAAATATTCAAAAATAACTATTATACTCTTCAATCAATGAATTTTTTCTTCAAAACACACGCTAGGGTGCAATGTGCCAACTAAATTATATTTTCAGGGTGCAAAGTGCCAAACTTTTAAGTTATAGTGCAAAGTACCAAAAGCCCGAAGAATGTATGGAAATTTGCATATTTTGATTTTTTCAGATTTAAGCATTCATGTCGTATGTTCCAAAAAGAATTTATGTAAATCTATAATTTTTTGCAATGAAAAGGTGAAGGACCTAAAGTGATCAGTACATGAGAAATATGTCCAAAAATTAATAAAATTATTTTAGCATAGACAGAAAGTAATCTAATTATATTTGTCCTAGTACAACATTTTATTAAGCTCCATTTCTTCATAATCGAAATTTGGATTTCGACCGAGCTTTTGTATTTTAAAGCTTTTTTCATGCTTATGCCACTCATCGGAAAGAAAGAAAGTTACATGAAGATCAAGTACCTCACATCTAAATTGATGTTGTTTTCCAATTAATCTGATTAATTTCCCAAAATGTAAACGTGAATATAATCACACACAATTCACATTAACACAAAGATGACAATCAAGTAAAAGTTTATTGATACACCTGAACCATCCATCCAATTAACAGATGTCATTTCAAAGAAATGTCTCAATAAATTTGGTTTAATTATAACTTATAACAAAACTTTCCCCAACTCAGGAAATAAATAAACCAATTTTGCTTAAATTGCAGCAAAGTATTCCTTGCTACCCTTGGGGTCTGGCTTCATTGATTTCTCCCCGGGCTTCCATCCAGCTGGGCATACTTCATCCGGGTTATCTTGCACGTATTGCAGTGCCTGCAAAAACACATAAGAATTACTCAAAATATTCCTAATGACTTGCGTACACGAACACAGTTTCTATGGTTACAATACCTGGAGTGTTCTCAATGTTTCGTCAACACTACGCCCAATCGCAAGATTGTTGATGGTGGAGTGTTGAATAACACCCTCCTTGTCGATGATAAAGAGTCCTCTTAATGCAATTCCCTGGAAACAACAGGGCATTGGATCATTGCCTTCTCATGGATTATCTCCAATCGTAGATCATTATTAGGTGGTCAATATTTTGATATTGTTCTATTTGCTACACGTGGTTGGCTCTGTTACTACTGTCTACTTTCTCACACTTAGGTACAACATATGCTAATCAAAGCACCTATCCATCATAGATTTGATAAATTCGGTTTTCCATTTTCAATTGGGAGTGTTTAGACGAGCTAATATAAATTTTAAACATCATGAGTGGCTATCAAATACCAGATGTCGAACTTCAAACTGTAAAATACATACCTGATCTGGGATTAGAACACCGTATGATTTTGCGATGGATTTGGTCACATCAGAAACTAATGGATACGCCAAATCACCCAAGCCCCCAGACTTCCTATCTGTTTGGACCCATGCAAGGTGGGAAAACTACACGAACATTAAGCAACAACTCAATACAAGATAAGATGAAATTAGGATTAAGACCTGTTTAGAAATGCAAGTTACTGGATGCTGGCAAGTGGAGTGATATATAACAGGGAATAAATAAGTTGTGAACACGACATTCTTCACCAATTTTACAAGTAACAAAATAGCACTTACCACACTGTCTATGGACACACCCAATACTTCTGTGTTCAACTTCTCAAATTCTTGGTAACGGTCGCTAAAAGCAGTGATCTCTGCCAACGAAATAACGACGTGAAATTTAAGTAGCGCCATCAGCAATTACTTGCTTGAAGATGAGATGGCCAAAATGGTAAACATGGTTCAGTTTCAAACTCACCAGTGGGACAAACAAAGGTGAAGTCCAGAGGATAGAAAAATAGAATAACATACTTCTTTCCTATATAATCAGAGAGTTTAACCTGCAGAAAGAGCAATTCCGTTTAGTAAAATAATTATCAATATTCATAGTATTTATCGCACAATGTTGGCTAGGGTACAAATAACAAAATGAATAGGAATAAACATCAATCTAAAAAGTTCATTTGCTGAATTCAACAATCAATTTACAAAGAATCGGAAATAAAATTTAGGCCCTTTTTTCCGAAGTCAAATACAAGAGAATGTGCAATGCAGAATGATGATGCAAGTAAGAACTATAGTTGAAGAAAACTAACTTTATTAGAAACTAAAAAGCTTCATTTCTTTGCTCTAAATATCTCTTGAGAAAGTATATAATCATACAAATGACAAAGATCCTTAAAATCAAAATAAATATGACCAAAAGCAAGAACTTATTAACTTTAACACATGAGACCCAAACAACGGAATACAACACTGGTTGTAATTTGTAAGCATATATAGCATTCTTCAGCGACTTACGTTAATAAATTCCTGATCGAAAACAGCCTCAGCCTCAAAGTCTGGTGCAACATTTCCAACCAGTGGAAGTTCACTCTGTCAAATAAAAGATAAATAAATCACAACAAGAACAAAGGTCGAGAACTAATATAATACGTATGAAGACAATCTCCTAGCATACTTCAACCAATCCTAATTTAGAATCAGTAGTGTGTAATCATCATATAACTTTTCAGTCTGTAGAGTAACCAGATTAAGCTGTAAAAACGATGAGGAAAAAGAGAAGCTTAACGAAAAACTCCTTGTCAACAATTTCACATAGAACAAAAATGTGAACGTTAACAAATTTCTGTCAAATACAATATCTGCATTCTATATTTAGTGGAATTCTCAACCCATTTCAGGAATGAGTGACACGTAGATAAAAATGAAAAGGGGAAAAATATAATAATTTAAGCTAATAAAAAATTGACACAAAAATTGTGTTTTCAACAATGCCATACAATAACATAATTAAAAATAAGCTTAGGGAAATCCGAAACCAGGAACAAACAGTAGCAACACTTACGGCGCGGACGACAAAGCTACGTCGTTTGGCGGACGAAACGCAGGAGGAGAGAGAGCGGGGAACACGGGACACGAAGGGTTTACCGGAGAATGAGGAAGTAAGGGAAATGGCGGATTGAGAAGGAGATAACGATTTCTTGGAAGAAACGCACGCTTTTGGATTGGGATTGGACGAGAGAAGAGCAGCCATGGAAGTAGCAGCTGAGCAAGCCATTGCTTTCTTCAATTGAAATCGAGAAAGACTGTTTTGCGCTCTTCTGTGTCGGAGACTGTTATTACAGCTATCCAATGATTTTGGGGTCGTGAGGTGGAGAGTGGCTGTCGACTGATGTATAAAGATAAGTTTGCACAGTACAGGTCGAAACGACGTCGTTTAATTATGAATTGGGCCTTTCCGTTTGGTTGGGCCTTCAAATAGGAGGAATATTAAACAGCTGTCTCCCTTTGCTGAATTGGATATTTTATGAATCAGATTCGACAAATAAAATGATAAACAAATGTAAATCCATGGATAAAGTTTCCTTTTGGAGCTACGTTTGGATAAATCAAATATGAGAAATTTGTTATTTTTAAATTTTTCGATAAATATTTGAACAAATTATAAATTAAAGAAATGTGTTAAAGTATAAACTACTCTTTATTTTCATTTCAGTTAACTTAAAAACATATAGTTTTGAGATTTTAGTAGAACTGTATCGAATTTTTTTGATCCATGTGTAAATCTAGACTTATGACGAAAATTTATGTTTGACCTAAAGTTAAATATTGAAAAGTGAATTTATAAAAAGAAATTGAAATCAAGTCGAGTCTGATGAGATAAGATAGACATGTGTTTGTAAATAGTTCTAAAAATCCAAAAACAGTTGTTTAAAGTATAATCATGAGATATGATAGACATGTGTTTGTACATGGTTCTGAAAATCCAAAAACCGTTGTTTAAAGTATAATAAAAAAATGTACTTTTATCAAAAGCAGTGGCATTTGCAAATAAATATTTTTATGCTTTTAGGCTATCTCCAGTGTGTATGGACTCTCATTCCCATTCAGATTTCTCTTTTTATAGTCATCTTCAGTGACTCAATCGTCACATTATATTTAATCCAATTCTCATACTTCCCTACTCTCACTTAATCTTTCCAACTTTTTTATCATGATAATAATAATAATTAAGTCAATAGTAAATTAAATGGCATTAATAATAAGTAAATTAACATTGGCATTAATAATAACTAATTTAGCATTGACATTAATAATAATAAATATTTAATAATAACAATACAATAATTAATAATTCATATATGAAAATTCATCGTCGTTGCCACCATTATTGTCGCTGTTGTTGCCACCCCCGTTGATGCTGTTATTGTCGCCATTATTGCCTTGATTGGATGAGCGTTACAAGTTATAAAAGTACAAAATGCACAAGTAATACAAATAAATTAATGTTAAGATATTAAACAAATAAAAAAATAAAAATAAAAAAGAGAAATGGGGCTGGGCAACCAATTAAAAAAAAAAGAGAAATCAACAAAAAAAAATAGGAAATGGGGCTGGGCGCGTCGCCCCTCACATATGAGCGGTGGGTAACCACCGCCCAACTCCCCACCAAGATCTTCCTCTCTTCCCATAAAACTTCATTTCTCCACCCACCTCTCCATGTATTCCCCCTCTCCCCTCATCAATGGAGATAGCCTTACAGTTCCAGAACAGAGCTCTGAAAAAGAAGATGAAAATCCGTAAAAGCGAAAAGCAACTTTCAAAACATTTTTTCCACTTAAAATGTAGACACTAGACACCTAATGTTTTGTCTAAAATTTTTTCTCTTAAAATACAAACACTAACCATTACTTATTCTCATATATTTTTATAAAAAAATTAAAGAATCTCTAATACAAGAAAAATTTAAGCATTATAAACACCACATTAAACACACACAAAGGGTGCGATCATACCAACACTAATGCACCGGATCCCATCAGAACTCCGAAATTAAGCGTGCTTGGGCGAAAGTAGTACTAGGATGGGTGGCCCCCTAAAAAGTTCGTGTTGCACTTGACCAAAAAAAAAAAATTAAACACACACAAAAAGCATTGAGGTGTTTTTTTAAAAGCGTTTGCAAACTTTAAAAATTAAAGTATGTACAAGCTTCAATTCCCTTTAAGGGGTGTTTGCAAGAACTTAAAAAAAGTACTTTTCAGCTTTTTTTTTGCTTAAAGCAGTTTGAAGTGTTTGCAAATGTGTGCTTTTTCTACTGCTTCTTCAGTTGAGAAGCAGGTAAAAGCAAGTTTAGGAGAAGCAGCTACTAGGGTGCTTTTTTTGGGCGGTGGCATTTGTGTAATATTTTAAAAGTAATTTTTGACAATTTTGCCCTCAATATTTTATTCTATTTCCAAATGTAACCTCATATATATATATATACATATTTTCAGCCCTAACATTTCCCACTTCACTTCTCATTTACGGCTTTGTAATTCCTAACATTTAGGTCTTAACATTTCCCACTTCTCTTCTCATTTACGGCTATTGTAATTCCTCCCATTTTTGGAGAACCCATTTCCTCAAATTAACCTAAAGTGTTGTTGTAAGGTAATTTAAGTTCTTCTTCCATTATCTTGTTTTTACAATTTTGTTGTATTGCTTGCAAGATTTGGAGATTTTTATTCTAGATAAGAATTTTTTGTGATATATGGGTTTTCCTTAAACTTTATTGCTGAGTAAATTTTAGTTTTAATTTTATTACATTCATCGATTAATGTTAATTAATAGGGTATATTGGTTCTGTTTTTTAAGTTTTGTTTAATCAATTGACTTTTTTTTGGGTGTATTTTATTTCCTGCAAAAATTGAATCTTGTTAATGAACTTTGTTGTTCAAGGTTGGTTATTGTTTTAATCCTGAATCTTGAAGTTTGTTTAGCTTTTTGTTGGGGAAGTGCTTAACAGTTGGCTTTGATGTGAATGTAGTAGATATTGAATTAGAATTGAAACAGTGAAAGACATAGATATAAATTACAATTTTTTTTTATACAAAAATACACATTCCTCCTGTCATTCTTTTTGAAAAATTCATAAATGATGCTATGATATTATTCCTAGAATGACATAATGTTTTTTCCTTGGATAATTCTTTTCTTAAGTTTTGCAAAAAATGTCCATGTAAGAAATATTTTGAGCTGTATCTAATAGTATATTGAATTCCCATATTTGACTGATTTTGAATTATTATAAATACATATTTATATGTAGTATAGTCATGGACACATATATGAACTTTTTTGCGTCGTCCCAAACTGCATCCGACAACTCCACTCCTGAACCAACTGGTCTGCCAAGTACCAACTCTAGTACTAGATCTACTAAACTGAAAAATGGGGAGTCATAAGTTAAGGCAACATGGGATACAAGAAACACCGAGGTATTTATTACGTTGTGTGTGGGAGAGATGACTGCGGGTAACCGACCGGGTAGCCATTTCAACAGGATTGGTTGGGAAAATCTTGTTAAAAAATTTGCAGCAATAACAAATCGTAATTACACAAAAGTCCAATTGAAGAACAAATGGGATAGCTTGAA
This sequence comes from Penstemon barbatus, assembly GCA_003313485.2. Classification (NCBI taxonomy): domain Eukaryota; kingdom Viridiplantae; phylum Streptophyta; class Magnoliopsida; order Lamiales; family Plantaginaceae; genus Penstemon; species Penstemon barbatus. The sequence continues at coordinate 5,904,103 of CM064882.1, forward strand.
AAAGGAATGGAGTCAATGGAAATCTCTATTACGAGGGGAGACAGGACTTGGATGGAATCAAGAACGAGGCACTGTTGATGCTACTGATGAGTGGTGGGTTAGGAAAATACAGGTATTACTCATCGAGGCATATTTTTTTTTAAATTGCAGCCTTGGACCTTTTTGTTTTATTTATAACTTTCAGGGTATATTTGATGATAGGCTAATCCGGAAGCAGCAAAATTCCGTGATCGTGGTCCTATAATGCTATTCGATCAAGAAAAGTTATTCAACGATGTTATTGCCAATGGGGCGGGTTCTTATACTCCTAGTTCTGGTCTTTTACCACCACATATGCGAGATGAATATGACGAAGATGCAGAAGCGGAGCCCGTGATAAATGAGACTACCCCAAACCAGACACAAAACCAACATACATCTGATCCGATTGATCTAACGGAAAATGGGGGAGGTGGTGGTTCTAGCCAAAAAGGAAAGAAGAAGAGTGCTGAACAGATTCTTGCTAACATACGTCACAAGAAAGTGAAAAAGTGCTCTACAGCAGAAAAGATTGCTAGGTGCCTTGACAAGATGGTTGACACAATGGAGAATGAGTCCAGCAACCGCGTTTCAACTGATGCTGCACGAAAGTTATCGATCCAGTCTTGCCTCGAAATATTGGAGAAAATGGATGGCATTGATGAAGGTGACGATTTGTGGTTGTACTCCACTCGTCTTTTTTTAAAGCCGGCTGTCCGGGATCTGTTTTTAATGATAAAAAAGGATGAAAGTCGGTTGAAGTGGCTTCAAGGGCAAATGCGAAAAGATATGCAGCGACGTGCTAATTCTAACCCATCTGTTCAATCCTCAAGGGGAGGCTCTCGTTTTGACAATGATTGTGCTTCATCCGGATAAACATGTGTTGCCTTCTTTCAGCCACTGTTTGCTTACTCTTTTGTGATCAAGAGATTATGACTTTTGTTTGGTGTATGCTTCAAGTTTGAGACATATTCTTAGGGTGTTTTAATATGCACATGAAGATGTTTTCTATTAGCAATCTACTGTTGTTGCTACTTAATTGGTTTTTTTGCTAATGCTTTGAACATTAAGCTGTTGTTTAATATTATGGTTGATTTAATGGTGACATGTTCTTGTTTTTCATATTTTTGGATATTATTTTTAGTCAATAATATTTGGATAACTCTTTTCTACTCAAAATTTGTACAGAATGGATGATTTTGAGGATGATTCAGACTTGGATTCTATTGACAAATCATTGAGTAGTGGTGATTTAGATGATACAAGCAGTGGTGAAGAAAGTGATATTTCGACCGAAAATATTAACGGGGTCTCCAAACAGGCTATTAAATCCATAGTTGTTGCTGCGATATCTCATTATCAAAATTATTTACACAAGATGCCATGCCGGAATAGAGAGTATAGTGGGTGGGCTGCATTATTGTCAATCTTAAATGGTAACCCTTGTCGATGTAAACAATTGCTGAGAATGAGACTCGAAACATTTTTTCAGTTTTGTGAAGTTTTGGTGAACGAGTATGGCCTAAGGCCAATGAGATCAGTGACAGTAGAGGAGCAAGTTGCCACTTTTATGATGCTTGTAGGGCCAAGACATGGTAATCGAACTTGTCAAGAAAATTTCCAATGATCCGGATTTACAATAAGTAAATCATTCCATAGAGTGTTGAAAGCTTGCTCACTTATGGCCATTGATTGGGTTATTCCATTTTCAGATAATTCAGAAACGCATGATTATATTAGGTCAAATGATAGATATTACCCTCATTTCAAGGTATACCATACTTTAATATCGTTTTTTTAATATTATTATCCTATCATTTTTATGAACTAAAAGTCTTTGCCTCATAGGATTGCATTGGAGCAATTGACGGGACACATATCAAGGCTACTTTGCCAAAAGAATTACAGATTCCGTACATCGGAAGGAAAGGCATACCGACTCAGAATATAATGGTAGCTTGTGACTTCGACATGTGTTTCCCGTTTGTCTTACCTGGCTGGGAAGGAAGTGCTCATGACACGCGTATATTCTACGACACAATTAAAAACCCAGCCAAAAAATTTCCAATGCCTCCTCCTGGTAATAAACTTAAATAGCCTCAATTAATATTTCCATGAATCAATACTACTAATTTATATTTTTCTCGATTTGATAGGTAAATACTATTTGGTTGATGCGGGGTACCCAAATATACCAGGATTTTTAGCGCCGTATAAAAGTCAAAAATATCATTTACCTGATTTTAATCGTGCGGCATTATATAACAATCAATACGAAATTTTCAACCACATGCACTCATCGTTGAGGTCAGTTATTGAGAGATCGTTTGGGTGTTGGAAAGAAAATTTTTATACGATAACATATATACCGATTAATGTTCGATGGGAAGATCAAGTGGCACTCGTTGGAGCTACAATGGCAATCCACAATTTTATACGCAAGGTTGACAGATTAGATGAAGATTTTTTAGAATTTGAAAACAAAAATGATTTTGATGCCGACGACGATGGTGAACATCGAGATAATGATAATACGAATGGTCCAGCGTTGGCGACTGATCATGGAATGGATAAGTTACGAGACGATATATGTACGTCGATTTCGTTTGCTAGGATTGGCATCCAAATATGAAGTGATTGATTAGTTACGAGACGATATATGTACGACGAATTTTTTTGTAATTTGTGATGAATTTCTTTGGGATGAATTCTCTGGCCTTAGATGCACCTAATAATTTGTCTATTTGTTTCCTGGTGATGTTGAAGTAATTGATTTGGATGTCCATTGAAAGCCTGTTAACCTGTAAAACATCTTAATTAGTGTCTTACCATCTTTTCTTCAGCTTAAACGGCTCAAACCTCACAAACCAGCCAAGAATTCAACTCCATTTCTATTTAAATCCCAAACAAATCAATTTTAATTTAAACAAGCTCGACTCCATTGAGAACTGATCTATAAAGCACGAACAACATCAGTATTCAGTACTAACAGAACTGAACATGTTGGACTCCAGTCACCGAAAAACTAACTACAACGAACATCACCCTTTCGCGCCAATTGGGTAAACAAGAAACGAGTAAAGGGTACCAAATCCAGAACAGAAGCAACCCGAAAAGCTCTTGAACTGTATATGGGACTTTTCTCTTAGACAGCAATAACATGAATGATTGGCAAACAAGTTGATCCTAGCTAAACACATGACAGGATAAAATGTCATATGCTGATTGTTAACCAAGAACCTAGATACAGAATCGAAGTTCCTTTTTCGATCGTAAAAGTATGAAGTTATTGAGCCGAAAAATTTGGAAGAGACAAGATCTGGATTATAGTCAAGACTATTGCAAGCAATGTGGTGAGCATTGTGGTAATTAATCAAATCTATCATCAAATACATAATTTTGAAACAGTAAAAAATCCTAAAAGCAAAATAGTCCTCTTCTAGTTCTACAGAGCCACTTCTAAAGCAGCTCCAACTGAAAAAATATCATAATCTACAAAACAGTAGCACTTACAATCCAAGCAACCACACTCCTCCCCTCTTCTTTCATTTGCAATTTTCCTTTTAACCTCCACTGCAGATTGTTGATGAATTCTAATCGCTATTTGCACAGCTGGAAGCTTGAAATCTTCATACACCTGTCCATTTTTCGGAATCATAACAATCTATTTCTCAATTGTACATAAAAATCCCCCAAACCATGGCAAACTACATAGTTAAATTAATAAAATAAAACATAACATTCATCATCATACCATTACAATATTAGACATCCGAATAAAGTTCATACATAATTAAAGATAGATAACAAAATTCACATTCATCAACATAGCGTTTGATATATTATTCATCAGGGGCAGCATCATCATCAGAAGAAACATGAATCACTTCATTTTCTTCATCCGAAGAGTCGTTAATCATTATGACATTCAAACATTATTTGTTTGACTCATTAGATGCATTTTCTGAATCACTATCCCCATAATCCTCAAGCTCTACAAGCTCCAAGTCAGCAGCCGCATTGAAACCAATTCCCATGACTGGATTAGCAATGACAAGTCCCCCTCCACCCGCTACAAAACCACCTGTTTGGACTGGAGGTTGCAACTCATCTTCATTTGCAACATTCTCGTTTTCACCTGGCTCATTTTCAGCTTGCCCATTCTCACCAAGGTCTGCGTCTTCTTCGTCCTCTAACTCCCCTTCCACCATGAATGGATCTATTTGTTGATTCCCCGTCTGCCCAGAGAATATGAAGATCAACTCCATCCAATACGGCTCCCCTTGGTTTCTATACCGTCTCGCCCATGGATGTTCCTAAAAAAGACAAGAGTTTGAAAGAATACATAAATACAGATTCGGCAAAATAGTAAAAATAAATAATATATGCGCGGTTTTTACTTACCCGAATCAGTCTATTCCAGATTTCCTCATTGGCATCCAACCTATTGAGGTTAGCATTCCAACGGATTCCAGTGTGACTCGTTACTATATCCCACATTTTATGTCGTCGTTGTAGTTGCCAATACTTGAACAAAACCTGTTTATATGTATACATTCTCCCAGTCACCTCTGTTAGCTTAAACGACATAAACATCAGTGCATCCCGATTATTATTATCATAGCTAATCTCTCCATTCATGGATGCATCGACCAACATATCCACGAACCTTTTAAGGTCTTCAGGGCTCCAATCACCATTCGGTATAGCCATAATACTAACACTCCCATAAAAAAAATTTTATTAATACGACATATAAAAAATACTACTACACCAAACATTCCAAGAAATAATTCTTACAACAATTAAGAGATTTAAAAAATTGGTACTGACATCAATAAAAGAATCACAATTTTCTCTTCTAAACTCTTGAAGCTCACATATTGAAATCCATATTATAGAAGAGAAGCAATTTTTCAAAAATTACAACTAGATGCCATAACAAATTGCTTAAAATTGATGATGTTCTTAAAACAAAAGCTTCATTCATACAACTACATCTAAAAGCCACAAAAAACAAACTAACCAATTTCGGAGGTTGTAATGGATTTACCTGGTAATCGAAACGTGTTGATGGAGAAAGATGTATTCTGGAAGAAAAAGTAACAAAAAATGTTTGGGGTTAGGGCATACATATAGTAAAAACAATTGTGTAGTTAACTATCTACAATTAATACAAACCTACCTCCATAACCATGCCAGGCGTAAAATATGAGAGCAATAACATTTGATTAGATGAAATCCGGCGCAATTAATTTTCTGCAGAGAATCGGACTTCCAGAGAAGAAGATAAGGGAAATTGATTTCTCCTAAACCGTACAGTGTAATTGTTGGAATATAATTCTTCCAAAACAACCCCAATTGTTATCTCATATTGGACAAAAATGAGGGTATTTGTGTAATTGGATAATTATAAATACTAGAAGCACAAGAGTTTTTTTTGAAATGCAAACATTAAAACAAGTACTTAAAGTTGCTTTTTTTACTTATTTGCAAACACCCTCTGCTTTTTAATAAAAGTACTTTTTTTGAACTTTTACTTTAAGCAACTATTTTTGAATCTTTAAAAGCAATTGCAAACACCCCTTAAGATAAATGAAGTTGGGTTATCTTATTCGAACTGAATCCGAATCGAATTCCACCCGTAGCCAAACCCTATTTAAAGTCGTCACTTGATTTAATTAAAAAGAAAAGGATTGGGAAAAAATCCAAGAAAACACCATTATCCTTCAAACTGGAGATTTTCAGATAACACACGCACACTCCTCCTCCACCTTATCTTCTTCCACTTCACCACCGCCACCACCTCTGCTAAATACTCCTCCACCCACCACCGCCAACATGTAAACAAAAACAATGCAAGAAACTCTCCATTTGTCCTCCTCCGCCGCCACTCCAATTCCTCTCCCCAACCCAAATTTCCGTTCCATTTCCCGCCCCAAAAACCTCCATTTCCCCCCTATCCCCAAACCCCCTCCCCTTAAATCCCCACAAAATGAAACCACCCCTCCAGTAATTGAAAATTCCCAACTCCAAGAATTACTCCTCTACTTAGACTCCCACGGTGTGGACTCATTTTACTGCCTCAATTCCCACCCACCCCTTATCTCCACCCCTCTTTCCCAAATCAAATCCACCGTAAACTTCCTATTCTCCCTGGGCCTCACCACACAGGATCTCCGCCGCATTTTCCCGATGTGCCCCGAAATATTAACATCTCCTCCCTCCACGACGATTATCCCCGCCACCACTTTCCTCCTCCGCGAAGCACGCGTCAAAGCCTCCGATCTCCGCCACGTCATCCACCGCCGTCCCCGACTCTTAACACGCCACGTGGAAACCGAGCTCCGCCCCACTCTGTACTTCCTACAGGGCACAATTGGAATTGAAAATGTGAGTAAGTGTGCACCGCTCTTATCCTGCTCCGTAGAATCGAAATTCATTCCTCGAATCGAGTATTTACAGAAACTCGGATTTTGTTACAAGGATACTGTGACTATGTTTAGGAAATTCCCGTCGTTGTTTTGTTATAGTATTAAGGAGAATTTCGAGCCTAAGTTCGATTATTTCGTGGTGGAGATGGGGAGGGAGTTGAAGGAATTGGTTGCGTTTCCGCAGTACTTTTCTTTTAGCTTAGAGAATAGGATAAAGCCGAGGCACAGATTGTGTGTGGAGAAGGGGGTTTGTTTGGCATTGCCTACTATGTTGAAATCGAGTGAGACGAGGTTTCGGGATAGGTTGGATGTTTGTATTAGTTCTTCCACGCCGGTTATAACTTCTCCTTTATGGTGTACAAATGCAGATATCCATGGCGATAATGTAACATAGATAAACTATAAATATATCGTTATGAAATTCCTATTTTTTTCGCATCAATACAAATTGGTTCAAATACGTGTTGCTTTTATACATGTTATTTAAACTGATTTCAGGAATAGTTGGAGGTGTATTATATGATTATATGATATATCTTCACATAGATGTGAGGAAAATGCTGTGATTATTGCGTCGTCTTGTTCTATATCAGCATCTCTTAGCTGCCATGTACGGGGTTATATTCATGTTTTTTAACGTTCCCAATGCAAGCAAAAGTGGTTGTGCGCTTTGATTTCTTGAGGCTTATTAGTTATTAGATGGACGTTTTCAAATCAATGTGGTATAGTGTCATTTAGAAGATTATTGTTAAATTGTGGATTGGAATCGAACGTTCCTTCAATTTTGCTCCTTCTTAGGTACTTTTCGAGGGAACTTGAAAATTTTGTAGGAGATATTCATTTATGTTAGAATTTCTGATTGAGGTAATATCATATATGTGTAAGTTGGTACTGTTGCAGGTGTTTGTATGGTCATCTACTTCAATATGCACTGTTTTGAAAAGGAAAACTGGAAAACCATATGTGAAACTATAGTCCCCTTTTCCCATTAATGAGAATTTGTTTGTGATCATGAAGTGTATATAATAGTTTGACATGTTGAAATGTTCATTTCAAGTTCCATCATTTGTTGAGAGTTGGAGCCTTTTTATGCTTAAGCTATGCTCGAAACTTGGACATTGTTATTGTGAAATCTTGCTACAAATGGTGAATTGGCCGTCTAGAAGATGGATATGATATTTGAACTTTGTACTTTCTACGAGGCCTTTTTTGTGTTTTCCAAGGTCTGTGTCTCTTTCGCGGCGCGTCGGACACATTAAGTCGGAACATTTTTTAGCAGGAATTCGAGCCTGAATTCGCTACTTTGTACTGACTAGTTCCTTCCACTACATCAATCATATGTTGGTGCTTTACGAGTTAATATTAACCTATGTAGAATATCAGAAGTTGATTGTGCCTTGGATCAAATTTAAAAAGTATACCACTTCATGTTGCAATCATTGATCAAAATTTTCGTAGTATAATATGAAAAAAATTCTGTTATATTGAATCCATTTAAATGAAAATGTGGTGTAGTTTGAGGACTTTTTTTTTCCTTATCAAACTCTCTTATTTTCTTATTTTAGCAATTTGTTTACTAATTTTTTTTAGTGTTTTTGAAATGTAACTTAAAAGTTCCGAAAGTTATATTTAGTTAGACCAAAAACAATCATTACAATCAAAATTTTGATTCTGTGTTAAAAAATGATTACTAAAAGCTAGAGCAAAAAATTAAATCAAGTTAAATGCATATTAAACTTAAACTTCCTTCGAGCTTGATTTATTATACATATCAATCAAAAAATATTTTTTGTTTGATTAAGCTTGGTTCGAATCTGAAACAATAAGCTATAGTTGATTTGATAGTCTAATCGAGTTTACTCGTTCAAATTCGAATCATTTAGTAAGACACAATATAATTTTTTTTATAAAGAACGTGTTAAATCGACATTTTCATTCCTATTACTGCATTTAAATTAATTTCATGATATTCAACACAAGAATTCAAGGATAACAAAATATGCATATAAAAGGAAGAAATAATTACACAACTTGAAAATACAAAGTAACAACTTTCTTTATGTCACGTGCCAGGGGTTCGTGGCAGTAGCACGCGCCTATGTGTATTGCGGCTGCAATGGGAGTTTATAGGGTTGGGATAGAGGAGCGCGTGTGCCAAATAATCGGGGACAGAAGCTGGATTTATAAGACACGAAAGGCGCGCATTTTGCCGATTCTCGCTTCTTTCTTCACTTTCATAATTATTTTCAATATTTATTGCAACTCAGTCCCCCAGTTTTGCTGAATTGGAAAAGTAACCTTGGGCTATTCACATTTCATGGTATAACCACATAAAGTAAAGATATTTCACATCCATACCATACCAGGCTAGCTACCATTACACACATTATATTCCATCACATTTAATGAATAAATTCGGCAATTTATAATTTATGTCATTGATGACGTCACCTGGTATCACAACACAATTAATAATTAATTTCACCAACATATTTTAATTAACAAAAGAAAAATCTCATTGGGATTCGACATGCAATGTTATGTATGTTACAAACTCATTGCAACTAAATGTGATTTGAACTAAATGAGATTTGAAGGTATTGAACAAAATATGTTTTAGCAATTTTAATTTTCAAGATAAGTTCAAACGAATGATCCCTCGTGTTTTTCTGTTGAAAAATTGGTTGTTATAAAATAAATGACTTAAATAAGTCACGAGACCTTCGTGGATTTGAAAATTTATTATTTGATGACATATGATGCACATGAGTAGAGTGTCTTGCTCCACGCCTGCAACCAATTAAACAATAAGTATCATGTGGTATATGATAATTGTAATAATTAGGAAAGAGATTTTGTGTTTAATTTGCTTACGACATGGATTGCATTTTATATATAAATACACTTAATTTGTAAATGACTCTCTCGTAAAATAGAAAGTCGGCGAAATGTCTCCCAAAGATGCATGATATTACTCATGTACGATGAAATATTTCCTAAAGATGTATGATATAACTCATATATAACTCATATACGTTAAATTGCAATTAAAACTTTTAAATTTATCACATCGTGAAATAAAAAAGGAATGAATATATAGTGATGCTAGTTATTTAAAATTACAATACAGGTTATTTAATTAATTTGCTTAACTTGGGTGTTTTCAATATCTTCATAACATTTACAAATAAATACACATACGAATACAATGAATAAATGTAGTTACCTAACAATAAAAGCACATCCATTATTCATTCAAGTATTAAATGTAATTTACCCAACCAAATGAAAGCACGTCCTCTATTTCCTATGCATTTGAAGAAACAGCCATTTTATTAGTAAGTCCACACAACAATTTTTTTTTTTTTGTTAATTCAAAATTGCAGATAAAGTTAGCATAACAATTAAGGAAAATATATTGGTGTCGTAAGACGATTTTGAATTTGCTTTCTATATTGGTATTATTTAATTTCTCCCTAAAACAAATATCGTAGTTACCTTAAAAATGTATGAAAGATTGCTATATAAAAGAGTAAAGATTTGGACAATACGAGGTAACTTATATAAAATAAAATAAATCAAGGACCATATTGCAAAAAAAAGGGGAACTTTTTATTTTCATTTTTTGTCATTTTCTTCTCCACTTCCCTCCACATCTATCCGAACCAAAATTCCCTCCCTTCCCTCGTTTTCTACTCCCCCATCCCAACACGCACACACAAACACACACCAAACTCTTTTTATGTCTCCATAAAACATCCAAAAACCCTAATTCCCCCTCTCAATCACGAATCCAAAACCCTTGAAAGATTAATTTAATTTCCTTTACAAATAATGGTTGGGCCTGGAGCACCGAACCGCGACGCGGCGGCGACGCCTCCGGCGGTGGCTTCGAATGGCCAGATCCTCCGTCACAATCAGACTCCGCCGACGACTATTAAGCGGCACCTTCCTTTCGCATCAATGAAGCCGCCATTCGTTCATCCAGATGACTACCACCGTTTCTCCACTCCTTCACGCGCCTCCGCCTCCGCCGCCGATCACCAGACCGAAGCTGTTGTGGTCAATTATTCTGTGCGTCCGCAATTATTTTGATGTTTAACTGCTTTTTGGTTTGCTTTCTTTTAATTTTGAGTTTTAACTGTCCTATTAATATCTGGAATGAATGTAACTATATTTGTTAATATCGGACGAGTTTATTGATCTGACGCCTGTTAATTGTACTTATTTCAAACGATTGAGCGCTAAGATATTTAAGTTAATCTTCGCGATATTTGTAGATAGATCTGTATGTTTCAATGGGAAAGGAAAGGAAAGGAAACTAATTCTCCATGGCATCAAGGTGGAATTACTTATTATTTTGTAAATTGGAACACCTAAATGTGCTCATAGCCATTCAAGTCCCCCAGTATTTTGTTCTGTTAAACCATACATGATTTAAGCAACTGACCTTAAATTTGTCATTCCAACCTTACCAGGCTCGGCCAAAAGTTTTTTTTTCCATATTAAGTTGTCAGCATTTTGGGAAGGCAGGATTATAATCAGTCTACAACTAAAGCACGACAACAAAAGTATTGAATGCTGTTAACATTTGTAACAGCATAAATAGATTTAGCATCATAAAGAAGAAACACTTTGATTAGTTTGTTATGTACCTTCATGTCATTCCTAAATTGCATATACGGTATCTGTAAAACATAACAGTATTTTGTTTAATTAGTTTGGTTTGCTGTGTGACCCAGCCTTTGAAGCGGAAGCGTGGGTATGAAAACAATGTTGAGTCTAGTGAGCGGACAGCAAGTCCCGGATATAGCGATATGGCTAACAGCCCCTTCCGTACTCCTGTATCTGGTAAAGGAGGAAGGGTAAATGGGCGTTCAAAGGCCACCAACAACAATAAATCTGTACCTTCAACTCCAGTTTCAAATGTTGGTGAGACATTTTATCCTAGATATATCTGTATTTTATTACTAATAGCAACCCTTGTGAGAGCACATTTCTTGAGATAAATTATTGAATGTACTATTAAGCAAATGTACTTTCAAATGCAAACAACATTTGTTTACTGAATTATTGATCAAATATGCAGATGCTCAATCCCCCCTTACTCCTGCTGGCAGCTGCCGCTACGATAGCTCCTTGAGTAATCACACCACTCTGTATTGAATTAAATTTGTAGACGTAGTTGCACAAGTGTAACACTGATGAGTGTCTGTCATGATTCTCAGGTCTTTTGACAAAAAAATTTATCACTTTAATAAAGCATGCAGATGATGGTGAACTTGATCTGAACAAAGCAGCTGACACTTTGCAGGTGATCAGTCTGCTAGATGAGTATGATTGTTTGCATATGAACCAGAAACTTTGATTGAGATTCTGGTTTTCAGGTACAGAAGAGACGGATATATGATATAACTAATGTCCTCGAAGGGATTGGTCTTATTGAGAAGAAGCTGAAGAACAGAATTCGTTGGAAGTAAGTTTGTATTTCAACTCAAAGATATTGTGGCATTATGCTCACATATTGTATATTGTAATCAATAGAGGCATGCCATTAAAATTGGAACTTAACAAGATTCTATATGGTTATCTGGTAGGGGACTTGATCATTCAAGACCTGGTGAAGTGGATAATGATGCCACTCATTTGCCGGTAAGCAGGAGAAGGCATGCTTACAGCTTACTTTTAAATAATTTCGTGTTTAGTGTACTCTTGTTCCTTTGTTTATTATGAAGCTTGTCCATGGACACCGCTAAGCGTACATGCTCTCTGCATTCTCGTTTTCCTTATTTTGGTAGAGTTTTACATGGAAGAAATCTTACAGATGTTTTTCAGATTTGAATAATCGGATGACGTTTATCTTGTTTCAATATGCAGGCACAAATTGAGAAACTTTCCATGGAAGAAAGAAGTTTGGATGAGCGAATAAGGTTAATATTTTATAGTGTTGTGAAGCAATAGAATGCTGTTATTATTGTATTATTGCACATGCTGATTCTTGAGATCACTATAGGCAAATGCAGGAAAAACTAAGAGATTTGAGTGAAGATGAAAACAATCAAAGGTAATTGTCCATCTTACCGTAAATTACTTTACTCGTAGATATTTGATGAACTTTCTGGTTACTAATGCCCTTGTTGGATTTGGCTGTTCTAGATGGCTATTTATTACTGAAGAAGACATTAAAAATTTGCCTTGCTTCCAGGTTCATTTCTTTGTCCTTCTTTAGTGTTTACATTTAACTATACTTATGTATTCATCAGATAATTGTAAAAGAAAGGTGTACATAAATTTCTACCTTTAATGCAATAGCTCAGGTCTGTGTTCAATCATCATAATTTAACTTTTTGGAGTGTTGAATCTCTTACAGAATGAAACTTTAATAGCAATCAAAGCTCCTCATGGGACCACCCTTGAAGTCCCAGATCCTGATGAGGTATGATGTAGGATAATCTAGCTTACATGAGATGTTCTTTGAAAGCTTCTGATGATTAAAGTGATTTTCATCTTTGTATATAGGCTGTTGACTATCCACAAAGGAGATATAGAATCATACTTAGAAGTACTATGGGTCCTATTGATGTATACCTTGTCAGGTATCCTTCTGTTGCAATTGACACCTAAAACATTATTGTTAAGTACATTTTCCGCAAACCATCATCTATCCCTTTCTGAAGTTTTCTGTTTTGACTCAGCCAATTTGAGGAGAAGTTTGAAGAGTTGAATGGAGTTGAACCAACAGAAAGCTTCCCCTTTGCCTCAAGTTCTGGCTCAAATGAGAATCCACCACAGGAAATAGCCTCCTTGGTACAAAATGCCCAACAAATTGAACCTCAGGCACAAGAATATGCCGGAGGAATGACCAAGATTACACCCTCAAATATTGATGTAAGTGTGGTCTTTCCAAATATTGATGTAAGTGTTTGTCTTTTGAGATTGCATGTGTACGCCATACTCTAAAGAAGGCTGAAGGGTCATTCCAAATCTAAATTGGGCTTATTAAGATAATTAATTCGGGCTTTAGAAGACTAGGTGAAGTGGTAACCAAGGTCTAGTGTATTTTCATCATCCTCAAACCTCTTACCTTTCCTTCTGTACTTTCTGCGATTGATCTCAATCGTAGGTGGTCTCTGCTAATAATTCACGCTTCCTGAATGGTCGCCCATTTTATAGCTGCATAATGCTGTCAATCTAACCATATCCTTCAAGAGTGTTGCTTTTATTGAACTGGGTTTTGTGCTGCAGTTCAGAAAACATTAAGACTGATTGGTTCTTGGATTTTAGTTATAGTGAGTGATCTACGGAGGAACTTTTTCTTGCACCAAATAATATAACATTTGGCTCTATTTTTATTCATTTTCGTTAATATAATCTAAAGGTGTTTTTTCGTTTTCACAGAATGATGCAGACTATTGGTTTACATCAGATGCAGACGTCAGCATCACAGACATGTGGAATACTGATTGTATCCTTCGTCCGATGCTCATTGTAGTTTCCAATCTTTTTTTTCTACTCGGTTCAGTGTTTAAATCTTTAACTCCGATGCAGCTGTTGTAGAGTGGGCTGGTGTAAATATGCTTCATGAGGAGTCGGAATTGGCTGCTCTTAATACACCAACACCACAGACTCCACCTTCTGGTGTTGATGATTTACCTCCTGTTCTCAATTTTCCGCCGAGGTGATTGGCTATGATTTATTTGTCAAAGCAGCAGACCATGTCAACTTCATCTGCAGTTATTCGAAGATGTTGGATGTATCGACATTGAACTTAGTTGATTGAAAAGATAACATATCAGAGAAGAAATCGAGATGGCTGAGGCATCGGGAAACTACTGCTGTCTGCTCTAATGCACATCAGTGGGGTTGCTTGATCTACAATGCTTCAGAGGTGAATAAAGTTATGCATGTTTTCTACATTTCAATGTGACTTGGTGGATTATCTGCAATGAGCGTAATACATATGGGCAATTTTTCACAAACAATACACAGAAATGATAATTATGGAAAAGACTTATTATTAATTCTATAATTATAATTATAATCATTAACTATTCTATTACCAAATTAAAGTGGATATAGGCCACTAGAATCAGATCAAAGTGTGTAGACATATATTTCATTTAATTTGGTCAGTTGGCATCTTTTTCGGAAAATTCTTAAATAAACCCGTTCAGGAAGAATTCCTAGTCCTTGTGGCTAGGAATAACACTACATCACCACTTCATTTATTGTAGTGATGATATAATTGTAAAATTATTGTCTGGGCTTTGACTTCCAAGAACTCTGTGTCAAACCTTCTATATCCTAAAATTTCCCTCATTTCTTTTATGAGTAAATCGCATTTTTGGTCCTTCTTATGGGTTAATTTTTGAACTTTTGTCTCTTTTAAAATTTTTGTAGCCGATATGCATAAGCGCACGTACATAGCTGAATTTTTTTTTTAGAATAGGACTGGTGTACTTTTATTTTTATTTTTGAAAAAAAAAAAAAACTCAATAAATTAACTCAATATGAAATTTCCAGTTTAGATATAATCTTAGTCCAATTAATATCACACAACTCACTCTACTCAATTTGTGAGCCTCAATGGAAAGCTCAATTTTTCTCTACTTCCAACATTTTCAAACCCTAACTCTAGTCACCATTACCACCTCCTGCCATCAGATCGCCGTCGCTCCACCTCCATCCATACACCCAACCCAAGTCCCAACCCATTGAAGTCTTGAACATATAAAGGCCCAATTGTTAATGTTAGTAATTTTTTTTATATATATTTATGACATATGTTTGTACAATTGTGCTTATGTAATAAACTAATAGTGTTATATATTCATTGTTAATGTTTATATTCACTTCCCAAAAATCAATTTTTAGATTCAAGTTTCATTTTTGTGCTCAAAGTTATAGAGAGAATTTCACTTTTGATACCAAAATTATACCTATTTTAGGGATTTGATACCACAACTATTTATGTCGATACATTTGATACCATATCTCAAATCAAAACTTTACACATTTAATACTTCCATCAAATTAATGACGAAATTGTCACGAGAATGTCACGTGCACGTTAAAACTTTACACATTTGATATCATTACTTATGTTGATTGACAATTTTATCCCATAACATTTCAGGTTACCAAAAAACCCCACATCTCCAAATTTAGTGACGATTTTAGTCCACATTGTTGCAAAATTTCCAAATTAACTCGAATAAGACCACGTGCTGACCAATTTAGAAAATTTTACTTATTTTATTTAAATAACTAATTTAATTTATAAACAATATAGGTGTAACACATTAGTCCCTTTGAAATATAAAATACATCACTTAAATTCAGAATATATTCTAAAATGAACGAAAGTTGATATATTTTTATTCTAAGAGGGATGAATATGATACATTACATAAGGGGGACGAATCTGCTACAAAAAAATTAAGAAGAACGAATGTGTTATTAGAGGGACGAATGTGATACACTATATTGATAAGAGGGACAAATCTGCTAAAAAAAATTAAGAGGAACGAAAGTACAAAATTTGGCTCATAAGGAGGACCAAAAATGCTATTCACTCTTTCTTCTATCAACAACCTTATTCATTAGAAAATGGTTCTGCAACAAGATGGGAAAAAACTCAAATCTATATTTATAAGCCAATATTCCAACAAAATATAGTTTATGAGTATCATACAACATATAGATGAATCGCTTATACAAAAATTGCTATGAAATGTAAAAACTTCGTAACAAATCATTATAAGATAAGGTATGATGGAGGAAGCATTTGGACGGGAACGATTGATGGTAGTGGCCATGACTCGAAACTACTTCAAGTTGTTGTTCACGACTTCCTTTCTCTCCACTGCCCGAGAAGTCAATTGATTCTGCAAAAAACACATTCAACATTTTCTTTCAACTTCTTTTCAAAATAAGAAATTTCTAAACCAGTAGTTTCATAAAAGCAAAAAAAAATTATAATTCCAGAATATAGGCAAATTAAATACCTGCGGGCAGATCCTGGTGAAACGCCTTCGCTTTAAACAAGAGTTTATTAGGGGTAATATTTCCAATACCACCCATACCAACAACAGAAATTCTCCTAAAAAAAATGGTATCATTTTCACAGCCATTTGTGATCATTTTCTCCTGATGAAGAACCCGACCACTTATGTTGACAAAATTCTCGAAATGAAAAATGAAGATTTGCAAATCTTGCTTGAGATGCAGAGGTTATACTTATAACCCTCTTTATTTTTGGTCAAGTCAACTACATGTTGTTCGACAGAGAGTGATTTTCTTTAATTTAAAGCGTTTTGTATTTATTTAACAAGTTGGATATAAAAGCTGTCAATTATTATAGCATGTACTATATTCTCGGAGCTGTTTGGATCATGACAAATAAAGAAAAATATGTGGGGAGTGTAAAGGAGTTGGTTTGACTTGGCGTTGCCGTATAACAAAATATTGGCTGTTGATATAGCCAGAGCAAGAATCCTAAATCCAGAGCAATACATTGTGAATTCCTTATCTTACCCTCCACGCATTCAACCAACTCGTAAGAATTCTTATTTTCTATATAGGGCAAGTTAACTCTCTGTGATATGTTTCATGGATAATTTTCCTCTCTGTGATATGAAAATAGACAATTTATCTTTTTGTGAAATGAAATAGTGAGTAATTTATCTCTTTATGATATGAAATACGGAGTAATAAGTAATTTACTTCCTTATTAGTGGAAGTGTTGCACACACACTCTACAATGCGACTGAGACACTTCATTTTCATGTAAAAACTGATCAATTTAACCTTACAATTGACAACATATTCATCTCACTTTATCCCCTGTAATATGCATAAATAGACAATTTATCTCCCCGTGATATACATAAACTGACACCTTAACTCATTGTGACATTACATAATGAGCATTTTATCCCTTTGTAAAAATGCAAAATCAAGAGGGAAACAATGTGCTTCTTTTGTAAAAATACAAGGAGGTATTTTACTCTTTTATCTTAAACTGCCTATTTAAAATAACACATGGAGTAGATTTGCTATTCACTCTTTCTATATCTTAAAATCGATGGATTCTCTTTTATAAATTAAAATTTTTCTCACTTCTTTATAAGGCAATTGATATAATCCAATGGATTCTTTATAAGCGTAGCAGTATTCTTTATCCAAAAAAATGTCATCCAAATATCCAAAAAATAAAATAAAACTTATCAATTTCATCTACGTTTTAACTTTGTACCCTAAAAAAAATAATAATATATTCAATAATTTAATTGTGCTAGTTATGTATCTCCAAAAATCTTTTGCAGTTGAATTTTTTTTTTTTATGGTGAGATAGTTTTTGCCTTTTCTTTCTAATATTGAATTGCACTGTCTTTTTATTTATATGTTTTTCTTTATATGATTTAATTTTCTTGTACGTTTCAGTATTCTAATACACTTAAGTGTATCAAAAAACTAATACTAATAGGTGCAAATTTGTTTTAGTTTCTTTAGTCATAGTCATGAATATATAACTTTTTTTATTTCATTGTTATGTTTCGTTAGTTATGTATTAATAAACATTTAAGAAAATCGTAAATAAAAAAAAATTATTGAATATAAACTACTCTATGATATAGTTTTGATTGATCGGAAAAGATAAATTCGGTATTGTCGATGAAATCATAATGAACTTTTGATATATGATCATAAATTAGGCAAATACAGTATATTCAATCATTAGTCCATTCCCAAAAGCTAATGATTATAATCAATCATTAGTCCATTCCCACATCTAGAAGCGCATGCCTTTTCCTGGGCTCAAGATCCTCTGTACCACTTTTGGTGTACCACTTAAGTGTACCACCACTAAGTGATTGACACATGCACATGTTAGAATTATTATAATTGTCAAATGTGCATGTGTCAACCACTTAGTGGTGGTACACTTAAGCGGTACACCAAAAGTGGTACAGAGGATCTACACCCCTTTTCCTGGGTGTAGATCCTCTGTACCACTTTTAGTGTGCCACATTTGTGTATCACTAATAACTAATTGCCACTTGTACATTTGACAATTATTTTAATTGTCACATGTACATGTGGCAATTAATTATTAGTGATACACAAGAGTGGTACACTAAAAGTGGTACAGAGGATCTTGAGCCGCCTTTTCCCCTATTTGTGTGTTAGTAATTTAAGTAAGAGAGAAATTAAGTTTGTCATTTTTAAGGAAATTGCTGTATTTAGTTTAATAAATGAGTTATATATAATATATTTCTGTGTGTTACTTTATTGAATTAGAAAGGGTAAAATGGAGAATAATAAAAAGTGGCTCTGGATTTAGGATTCTTGCTCTGTATATATCAACATCCCAAAATATTAAGTAAAAATTGTTAATTATCACAATGTTAATTGTCATTAGATGTATGAATAGAAATGATAAGTTCTAATATATTCCACATATTTGGTATTAATTGTAACAAATGAAAGCAGAAAAGAGATGAGGAAGAGTAGATTTTTTTTTTTTTTTGTTCTTTTTTTAAGAAAAAGGAAGAGTAGATTAAGGATATATAGTTATTTTCTCGGTAAATAATTTACACAAATTCTTTCATTTTCAATTTCGGGTGAGTTTAGGTCAGTGGTGGGAGCACTTCTAGATCTCTATTGTGATTTTTAAAATGTTTGGCCTCAATTATAAAAATTACTTTTGGTCAATCCGTAAATTTCATGGTGTTTGGCCCCCAATGTCATAATTACTTTTGGGGTCCCTAGAAGCTAAAAATCAATTTATTTTACAAGCTCCTAAAGGGGTGAAAATCCTCTGTACCACAATCGTGTATCACAAATAAGTAATTGACACATGTACATGTGACAAATAAGTAATAATTATCACATGTACATGTGTCAATTACTTATTTGTGATACACAAATTGTGGTACATAGGATCTTGAGCCCTCCTAAAGTGTGTTACTTTTGCAAAAGTTATTATATAAAAGCAATTGTTATGTAATTAGGGTGAATTTGACCTAAAGGTTCAAAAGCAATTATAGGAGAATTAATTTTGTTAAAATATATTTTGACAATAAATTATGATTATAAATATTAATTATTGAATAATTGATTTTGTGTAATAGATTTTGCAAAAGTAAGACTTTAAGAGCTTTTATAAATTGATTTTCAGCTTTAGGAGATCCCCAAAGTGATTATGGTATTGAAGACCAAACACCATAAAAATTACGATTGACCAAAAATAATTTTTATAATTAGGGCCAAACACTTTAAAAATCACAATAAATATTTATAAGTGCTTCCACAACTGAACCAAACTCACCCTTAATTTGTTTTATAATCAATTATTGTCAAAATCTATATTAATAACATTAATTCTCTTATAATTACTTTTCGAACCTCTAGTTCGAGTTGGAAACGTGGACGAGCAAAAGTCGTTTGACGTTGAAATTGAAATTTGATATTGGTTATTATTATGACAAAACTACAATAAACATCACTTAAAATATATATATGTATATACTAGTGATAATTTTAAGTAATATTCACACCTAATACAAATGCCCTTAATTCTCATTTGACATTTTTGTTCTACAAAATAATGGGAAAATTTTCCGGGAAATGGAGGAGTGAACAAAAGCAATTTATGAGCAAATGAATATATGGTGGGCCGAATAGAAAAAGACAAAAGCAAGTTATGAACAAATGGGCCGCCGAATGGTAGAATCATCCCACATTGTTTTCCTAGAAACAATATACCCTGAGGCGGCTTGAATAAATAGTGACAAAGATGGGCAGAGAAAGTCATGATCCTTCAGGCAAGTTTTAAGGGGATGTGATGAGTGGTAATATGCTAGCATGTTAAATATGCGAGATGGGTGCCCGCCCAGCCTGGTTACGACAAATTGGGCACTCTCATTTTGACCAATCTGATCCCTGTTATTAATCTAACCCCAACCCCCCACCCAAAAAAATCCCCATATATGTCCAATTCGAGCCTTGGCTCGAATTGACTCTGCCATTGGTTTACATTGGAACCAATTCGGTCCAAGTAGGGCAGTTTGGGTTTTATAAGCCTAATTTGATCAGTTTATAAATAAAAAAAATTGTTATTTGTTTAATTTTTTGGAGAATAATTTGAAATAACAGTAAGAAGGAAATTTAATTTCAGAAAATTAGAAGTCTCATTTTTTTCAATGCAAAATAATTTTGTAAAATGCGAGACAAACAAACCCTAAGCATTTATCATATTACTTAATTAGTTAAAGTAAAAAATGATAAATACTTCGTCACCTCAATAAGTATAAAATACATATGAAATTATGTTATCTTAATGAGTCTGAGTTTATGGAGCTGAATCTCATTAAATTAAATTCGAATATTCACATCTGACTTAATAAAAATGTTCAAAATCAATCAATTCACATGAATAAATTAATTATTTTGTCCTTTTTTAATCCTGTTAATCAACTTTGTCGGAAAAAAAAAGGTGATTTTCATTATTAAGTTTTTTTTAATTTGAGGGTGTTAAAAAAGTTAATTTTGTGTTTCGAAGTTGCAATGTACCAATTATTGTGTTTTTTTAGTGCAAGTTGTTGAGTTATTTTTAATTCGAATGTGCTAAGTGCTAATTTTATTTCGAGGGTGCAAAGTACCCCATTTTTCGTTTTTCGGAGGTACAAAGTGTGAAATATAAAAATATATAACTTATTTTTCTCGACTCCGGTAGTCAGCTTTTTCGAAAAATAAGAGAATGCAAAGTGTTTATTTATCGTGTTTCGACGGTGAGAAATGCAAAAACCCTTCGCAATGTAATAAATTATGTAAATTTTACTTTTTTTAATTGTAATCTTTTCAAAAATAATAAATTGGTATTATTATTAGTGAATATGGCAAGTCTTAAAACATCAAGTCGAAGTTATAATTCTAAAAAACTTCGATTTAGAAAATATAAATATTCTGATTTATTCAACTGTAAAGCTACTTTTGAATTAAATAACATTTTAAAAAGACGAGGCAGACATTATATGTATTTTAAGTTTTTATATTAGCTAACTTTCATGGTAATCTTATTATATCTAAATTATTTTATTATATCTAAATTATGTAATATAAAATTCACGTCCTCAATTTCATTACCTTTATATAATATCGCTCCGTCGACCATACACAAAGATGAAATTGGAGATAGTGTTATGAACGTGGAGATTTTTTATTTAAACTTCTATCCGATTCTTTTTAGTATTGCATCGTCCCATCAATATTACTAAATCAAATCAATTACAATTAAAAGAAAAACAAACCATCAAACATTAATATCAAATAATAAGAAGAACCGACAGTAGTAAAAATAATGGGCGTAAACGAAACGAGTAATGTTGAACGAAACATTGATCAAGCTTGATTTAGATTTTGTATCAAGCTTGAAATTATATTTAAACTAAAGGGTTAATTACAGGGACCTCCCTTGAGGTTTGGTCAAACTCACGTTCATTCCCCTCCAAGAATGCTAGTTACTCAGATCTTCCATGAGGTTTGCAAAACCTTACAAAACCCTAACGGAGACTAACGGAGGTGGATGGAATGCGTGAAATTACCCTCTTGTCCTCATCAATTTTAATTACTTCGACCTCCCCTAAGGTTTACAAAACCTTACAAAAATTTATATTTGCATATTAGTCCTCAAACTTTAATAAAATTAAATTTACACATAAAAAGAAAAGAAAAACTAACCCCACCCCGATTTATATCACATAACAAAGAAAAAAAATAGTTTATTAATTATGCAATTAATAGTAATAATAAATATGTAAATTAGATTTTATTTTTGTATTTTATAATAAAATATTATTTAATTATACTGTATTTAAGTAAGATATAAATTTATGATTTTATTGTTGAAAATATTAAACACTTATATATTTAAGTTTAAAACTGAAATAACCCATAAATTTAATTATTTACAAATACATCATAGATAATTATTTTATAAAAGGGTATTTGAATTAGTATCTTTAAATTTTGTGGAAAAAATATTTATTGATTTTTTTAGTTAAATTTTTATAAAATGCATATTTCAATATTGTATAATTTATCAATAGCGTAAAAAATAAATTATTAATTATGTAAACAAGATTTATTTTAGTATTTTATAGTAAATATTATTTAATAGTATTGGGTTTAAGTAATCAATAAATAAATTAATAATTCTTATTTTATTAAATGTGTATTTGAATGAGTATTACTTAATTTTTTTTTTAAAAATAATTGATTTTCTGAATTATTAATATTTTAGCATTTTTATAATGCTTTTTCTATTCAAATTTTTCCTTATTAATCATAATTTATATTTATTATCCTTGTTGTTAAATTTTTTTAGAATTATGAAAAGAAATTAATATTATTGAAATTATGGTTTGGATATGGATAAATCTTAATATTTTTGCATTTTCATAATGATCTTTTTATTTATCTTTAATTTTTCTTATGATTAATAATAATTTATCCACTCTTCTTTGTACTTCAATTCTAAAAACATTATGAAAAAAGATTGAAATTAATATCTACACATTATTGTTAATTTATTCATTTACATTTTAAATTACAAATTATATAAATTTTATATGCCTTCATTGAAATAATTTGTTATAAAAGAGTTACTAGTGTATTTCTCTTTGCATATATTTTACAATAAGTAAGAAAATACTTTAGAAATATTTAAAATGTTATTTTAAATATGAATATACATTAATAAAGTCATTACCCATTATATATAAATTTAACAACATTTTAATCCACAAATGTCATTTGACATTGCTATTAGATAATTTCTCATGCAACAACCTAACATTTGCTGAGAGGGTAATATAATCCATACACATTTGCTACAGTAAGTCGGGGGCAAAATTGGCAATCGATCAAAAATTTTATGATGACGTAAGCAAAAATTAACGGAACCCTAACGGTTGTAAGGTTTTGCAACCTCAAGGGAGGTCTGAGTAATTAGCATTCTTGGAGGGGAATGAACGCGAGTTTGACCAAACCTCGAGGAAGGTCCCTGTAATTAACCCTAAACTAAATTTGATTCAACAAACCAAACTTTAATCGAACAAGCTCGAGTCGAGTTTCAAGTAACATGATTTGTTAAATGTATTTTATCTTTTTTGAACTTATCGAAGTGAGCTAGGGCCGAACTTCTAAGATTATCAATCGAAAACTGATATCCAAAACTTGTTTGACAAACCGAGCTCAAATGAGCTTTTATCTAACATAACAAGCTCAAATTAAATATTGAATATTGAATTCGATCAAATATGTTGAAAACCATCCAAATTGAGTCCGAATTCACTTAACGGAACTGGACAGAGTCGATCCTATTTTTGACTTTCGAGTCCTGAAAATAAGTCAATAAGCTTAAGGAAAAAAACATTATTATTAAAAAAAAAAAACATATGCACAAATCACTGAACAATAATGTATGACCCCCAAAAGAGTGTCATTTCAGATGTATACTCACCGTTTCACAGGGAAACTACAATAATGTATGACCCTGATCTTACGCGTTTTCGTGTGTTCGATCTAGGGTGGATAAGCAATGCAGTAATAATGCTAGACAATAATAAAGAAAGATCAATAGTATAGTATTCTGAATTATTGAGTACATATTACAAGTGTTTAGAGTCCTATCCGAGCATTATAGGATGCCGTACAAGCTAGAGGGCGAAATACATATGAGAAGGCCTATATTACTATTCCCAAGTGAGTCCGAGCAGCAGTCTCAAAGCAAGTGCACCTGGGAAGTTGTTGTTGTGGAGTCATAAATGCATGGGGTATTTATAGCAGAATTGATGGGCTTGGGCCTAGGCTCGGCCCATCAGCATCTTTCGAGCTCGGGCTCTCGATGGGTCGGAACACAGTTAAGAGACCTGGGCCAGCTCTTGATTCCTGTGGGCAGGATCTAGCGATGGTCGAGTTACATCGAACCTGCGAAGGCAGGGGACCAAAATTACCCCTCATCAATACTCCCCCACTTCTCGAGCGTAAAATGGAGCTTGCGCTCGAAGAAGTACGAGTTATGTCGCATGCTTTCACGAGACGAGCCGCCCGGCGCGTTTCGGATATGCCTCGTTAAAAACCTATCTCGGAAAAACCCAGTGGGATAAAAACCGAGTTAGGGAAAAAGAGTGCATATATAAGAAACAGTTTATCGGCGTGTCGTAAAGATAATCTCATCGTAGGTCCTTGAGAACAACAGTATTCTTTATCATTCCTCGATGCTAAATTCCCTTTCTTGAGGAGTGCTTTCTGAGTTTCCCGAGCATAATAAGGAGGTTAATGGAATACCATGGGGATAATTTTCCGGGGAGTTTACTCCGCAATTTACAAGTAAAGGACCAAAAATGCAATTCTTCAAAGGGTAACATTAGAATTTTACTCTGGGTAAGTTCAACCGTCGCGGTTACTCGGGGACCTCTTTGCAATTTTTACCTTTTTAACCCCGTATATATACGTTGACGCGTTGAAAAATTACTTCCATATTGCATTTTCTCTTGAGCTCGGAGTGTTTGAATCGAAAAGGCACTTACTTTAATACATTCATTTCCAAATCTATAATGTCAAGTTCTAGAAGTTCAAAGGGCAAGAATAAGGTCGAAGAGAATCAAGAGTCCGATCCTTTGTTAAAGCTCGTTGATGATTACGAAGATGGAGAATTTCGTCAAGGAGGCGAGGATGACGATCTGAGCGAGGATCTTGAAGAAAATGAGGTCGAGAAACGCAGCATCGGTGAGGGTGCCTTCGTCAGAATTTTCAAACCCACGCTTGCTTCCGAGGCCGTGACCTCGAACACGTCTGAACTTCCTGCTAAAGAAACTTCCTGTTGTTTTTCGAAGAAAGATCGCGCTTATCTTGAGACGGAGTTTGGGAAATATCTTCCAAAAGGGTTTTCGATCGTCATTCCTTCTTATTCCGACCGTGCTACCGAGCCCCCGGC
Organism: Penstemon barbatus; assembly: GCA_003313485.2. NCBI lineage: Eukaryota > Viridiplantae > Streptophyta > Magnoliopsida > Lamiales > Plantaginaceae > Penstemon > Penstemon barbatus. Next base: position 5,929,558 of record CM064882.1, read on the forward strand.
TGGCTGTCAATCCTTTTATGAGGGCCAATTCTCTTGTGGTCTACGTATTCCATTCGTTCCCCTCATCAGAAACGTCCTCTCTTTCTTTTCGCTGTCCCCCGCTCAACTTCTCCCGCACTCCGTCGCCTACATAGTAGCATTCAGTGCTCTTATGGAAGCAAAAGGGGAAGAGGCCTCTTTTAGCAACTTCTGGCATACCTTCCGAATGGATTTAGGCAAGGGCTCCAATGCGGGGTTCGTATCCATTCTTCAGAGGTCGAAATGACCTTTTCTTATTAAGATAACATCAAGAAAGAGTACAGGCTGGAAGAGGAGGTTCTTCTTCGTAAAGGGTCCTGATATTCCGATATCGGAAGGTAGCTCGAAAACAAGACCATACCGATGGGATGGTGCAAATTCTTGGTCGTATGGTCCTCGCAGAATTAAGGAGAAACTCAGTCAACGTCTTTCCGATGAACTTCTCGAGCAAATGCGGTCCAACCCTTATCGTACCAAGTTCTTAGTCCAGGAAGGCATTTTGCGATTAGCTGGCTTGAGCCAGTGCGATTATCCTGCCCCGGAGATTAAGTATCCCGGTCCCTCTTCCAAAGGGTCTCGTTTGCAAACTAATGTCCTGCCAACCTCTAGTGCTCCGCCTCTTGCAATTCCTTCTTTGAGTAAGTTCCTTATTTTCTGTCTATATTGAGGTTTATCCGAATAAGTCTTTTTTGTCTAAATCCGTGCCTGATTCGTATTACCCCGTAGGTCGAATCGTCGAGAAATTTCGAGTGTCCGCCGCCGGCTTGATCGGAGATAAGCCATTTTATTTTGAGCCGTCACCATATACTTCCGAAAAGAGTGCGGATGCACGTAATATAGGTGGGAACTCAGTCGTCATAGCAGCTACAATTCCCAATTTGAGAGGGGTTGGCACTATGAGTTGCCTGAATTCTGCCACTGCCGGACCTCTTCGAGCTTTGTTTTCCCCGGATACTTCCGTTCTTTCGTCGGTCGGCTATAGCCAGCATTCTTGGAATCGAATTCAGGGTGTCCAGGAGTATGAGAAGCTCCTAAGTCGAAAAAGAAATGCTGAACATCCCGGGCCCTCAAGGAGGGTAAAACCTTTTGGTACGAAATCTGACTCTGTTCCATGTCGAGAAGGTAGGTCGGAGCCTGATGTGGCAGACTTTATGGAAGAGCATCTTCGAGGTAGCAGAGCTGCTGGATACCCTGAAGATGGCACCATTCTGACTGATCTGGATGTGGGTGGGGAGAACGAATTCGACAAGGCCGCTAGGATTTTTATGGCTGGTCGGTTCAAGCGGGATATGCTGCTTCACACCGTCAAAGGCGATTTTGAGGTTTTGAGTGACTTCTCCCAAACGTATGACGAGGTGAAAATTTGTCTTTTGTCTCTCTTCTTTCTTTAGAATCCCTAGCCCTTACTGATACTCGAAAATGTCTTGTAGGTCGGGGATTTGTTCGCCCTTCATTCCTATCGTTTGGCGTTACTGGAGCAGGAATCGCAGGACGCTCATGATGCATATGCCCAAATTTTTGCTGATAACCAGGCCATTCGATCTCAGCTGGCGGAGAGTCAGCGAGAATTGTTCCAAGTAAAGAAGGAGCTCGAGAAAGCGAGTACGAAACGTTCCTCCTCAGTGGAAGAGGACTTGCTGGCGTCCGTTAAAGAGAGGAGTGCCCTCGAGGAAGAGCTGAAGAAAGTAAAGATAGAACTCGAATTGGCGAAGCAAGATTCCGAGCGTGCATATGCCCAGGGCCGGGAAGAAGCCGAGATTCCGGCCATACGAGAATTCTTGGAATCTCCTGTCTTAGATCCTTTAGTTCAAAGGAAAATGGGAGAAATTCTTCAGACGATTTTTTATAAAGGGGTCCAACAATTAGTGGCGGCCAAGAAGATTCCGGATGACATGGAGGAGTACTTTAAGTATATGAACCCTTTCAAGAACGCTGAAGGGAAGGATTATAAAGCTTCTTCTCTACCCAAGATGGATATTAACTGGCAGGATCATCGCTTTGCCCCCTTAGTTGAGGAGTATGGCATTCCTATGCCTAACCCCGATGTGCTCGAGCGTTCCGACGAGGATTTTCCCTTCATGTCGGGAGGAATGAGCGAGGATGCCAACATAGGTGATGCACCAGATAAGGAAGGCGACCGATCCTTCGATCAGACCGAGTAATTGTTTAACTTTGAACATATTTTGCCCGATCGTCTGTTTAACAAGTCGCTATAGTCGAGCGCGCCGGAGGTGCGATTCATAGTTTTGTTGTTAGGAATTAATCGTATTTACGCATGTAAGTCATTTCTGTAAACGGATTTGTTTTCTTTTTCCATCCTGATTCGTGTAACTTGTAAATGCCGACCCTACAAATATCTAGACATCATTTAATTTTTAAGGTTCGATAACTCTTTGCACTTTATGCTCGAACTTAGCTACTCCAGGTGGGAATTTTCTTCACAGTTGTGTCGATTCATTATCGTAATTGTAGGGCGTAGTGTCTATAAATATTAGGATCTCTTCTCATTACTCACACGACATTTTTCCTTACAGAGATCGGAGCTCTCCCCATATTTTCTGCATTTTCTGAATTCCTTAAAAAGTAAAGATCCGAGCTTATCTATCCCGAATTCGCTTATCATGGAAAATGTATTAGGTAAAGCTATCGATCCCAAATCGCTATTTGGTGGCTCGAAAAATAAAAATTCGAGCAAAGAGCAGAAAGAACAGAAAGCTGCCAAGGAGGCCAAACCCTCCAAATCTTCTTCTAAGACCTCCTTGTCTTCCCCCAAGGCTCTCAAAGGTGGGGAAAATAACAAAGAAAAAGGCAATTCCTCGAAGCAAAACAAGGGCAGTTCCGGCAAGTCCATTCTGGATGAAGAGCTCGAGGCTGCACTCGAGAGTTTTTCCCCGAAAGTGGTCGAGCCTCCGAGTGAAGATCCCGTCCGAGAAAAGACTCCTATTCCCTCTTCGAACAAGAGGCCTTATTCCGATGGAGTCACTCCCATTGAGGCTTTACAAAATCTTGCTATTGATAGCAAGTCATCTTCCGATGCTTCGACCGCTGTTCCCGCGGGGAATCTCAGCAAAAAATCCAAGTTAGAGATTGGTGAAGGGGCCTCTGCTGAAGCTCTGAGGATTGATAATCCTCCCGAACTCCGGGTTAACCCCATTCCTTCGAAAGTTACTCCTTTCCTGCCCGAGGAGTTGAAAGATGGATCTCCTTCTAAGGCTGATCCCATGGGTAATTTGTTGCAAGTTAACTTTACTTCTTCGGAAACTAACATGCCCCAGGAGAGAAACATGTCCAAGGAGAGAAACATAGAAGAGTTGTTCGAGTCTGGGCAGCACTTCCTTTTTCAGGTGTACATATACTTATTTATTCTTCCTCTCTCTCCTTTTTTTTTTTTTTTTTTAATTTATTAACGCTGTCGATCCTTTAAACAGGCCGGGCAAGATTTTATTGAGCTTAAAACATTTGCTGAGCGGGAAATAAATCAGCGTGCTGCTATTTCCCTCGAGCTGGAGGAGAAAAAGGTTGAATTCGATCGTGTCCTCGCGGAGAAGCTCGCTTTAGAGAAGGAGAAGACCGCTAAAGAGCATGGAGAAGAGATCCATAAGCAGCTGAATGATGAGCTCGAAAAACTGAAGAGTTTTCACGAGCAGGAGAAACAAGACTTCGCTCGTCGAGAAAAGGAGGCCTATGACCGCGGATATAAAGCGGGATGTGAGGCTCGTAATGCCGAGCTTCGAAAGATCTTTTCCGACAATAAATTTCTTTAGATGTTGTCTTCTATTTACCCGGACTTTGTAATATGGTTATATTGTGTTTACTCATGTGACTATGAAAAATTCCAGACATTTTTATCCCCCATGGTTTGTAATAATCTATCTGTTTCTCGAATTGCCTGTTCTTCTATAATTTGCTGCATTTTTCTGTCCATGCTTTAGTTTGATTTCTTCGTTTGACCTTGTGCTCGCGATTTTCGATCTTCAATCTTGATGTATCGATTCCCCTTAACTTCTGAAAATAATATCACTTTCTCTTCCCGCCAAAATTCTCGGGAGGCGCGACATTCTTTTGATCTTGACCGTTTCTTCTGTTTTCTGCTAGCCGTTGGATTTTTGAGTATAGTATCTATAAATTGTGCTCTTCATTTTGCATTCTTGTAATATTTTTCGAAAACAGATTCGTTCGACCATGCTGATTAAAAGATCTTGTTGCACGACTCAATATTTTGAATTTCGAGTTAGGACTTTTCTTGCGTATCATAGTCAAATTTATACTTCAACCTCGACTAGGGTATCTGCAGGCGAACGCAATTTCAACCTTGAAGACAAATAAGCTTTATTGCTGACCATCCACGACCCTAATGGCCCATGGCCTTTTCGTGGTTTTGCGAGGTTCTGGCGTCAAGTTTTTCGAGGGTATGATGCAATTTGCTAGGTTCTTTCTTGAAAATGTCATGGGTAGTGCTTCGGGGACTGACGTCCTTAAGAGAATATTCAGATCCTTCCTAGGAAAAGGGATATATTATCCCTCTACTTTTTGAGGAAATGCAGCCACAATCGAGAACTCGTTGGCTTGACAGGTGCCTCCTATTCGAGTAAGGACATTATCGTTCGCCGAAAATTTCATAGGATCGCCTCGTTATGAGGCTTATCTCTTGTTCGGATACATAGATTTGTTCTTTGCCAATGTTCTCACGACTGTAAAAAGTACTTAATATTAAAAGATTGGCCTTGTATGTAATAGGAGTTGATGTCTTTATAACTTGTAATTGCTTGTCAAGCTCGGAAAATAATAGTCTTTTTACCGATCTTTACGACTTCTTTACTTATCCCCGGGCTAATTATTGATAACGCTCTCTTTGCAAGCTGTATTTTTGAATTCTTCATGATTTTCCTTTGATGACTGAAACTGAGATTATAATGAATTCGGATAGGATGAACTCGAGCGGAATAATTTTGACATTTTCTTCACTTTTTCCCGAAACAGTTTCTGTATTCTCGGGAATCGTAACGGTCGGCGCATTTACTGTTTATATCTCAGCCGTTAGTATTATCAAATCTGAGTCGTCAATTGCCTTTTCCTTCCACTATATATAGTTCCGTAGTTACCTTCAAATTGTACATTTCAGTAACATTTTTTATCGGCTCTATGATTGAGATTTTACTCTCTCTAGCCACCATGTTCCGTTTGCTATCTCCGACTGAACTGTTCGAGGTTCTCCTTCGAACTATTTATAAATTTCGCTATTTCCTGATGGCAACTTATTTCGACTAGGGTATCGACAGGCGAAAATAATTGCGACTGGGGTACCGGCAGGCGACCAGCTCTCTCTGATTCCAAGTCTTTGAGGCGGGCTCGACTTCCTGTACTCTGATCTCTATCCAGTCGGGATAGTAGGTCGACTGCTGGAGGAGTTTTCCTGCACTCGATCTCTACTTCTTCAAGATATTTCTTGAAGAATGTTGCCTTCGAGATTGCGTGGAGTAATTTCTCTAGGGGTTGCTTCCTTCTTTCTCGATCTGGTCCGGTGTGGATTAATTATCGAGGTAGTGAAGGATGAAGGGTGGAAGTGTTATCCTAGCCCCGCCTTCCTCCTTCGATCATGGAAAAATTCTAGCGTAGGGTTAATTTGTAATAGGGTTACATTAAATGTAAAGTCTTGGCTTTGCTCGATTTTCCTTATTATTGTAATTTCGAACTCTTTTGTAACTGTTTGGAATGTCATGAATGAGATATTTATTTCTCTTATCATCCTTACTTGTTATCCTGTAGAATTGCTTTCGTATAGTGTCATCGAGCATCAATTTCTCTGCTTCAAAAATATGAACAAGTGCTATTCTTCATCAACTTTGATAGGTATTTATATGATGGACGAAAACCGGCATTCCTCAATTTTGAATATAACCAGTAGAAGTCTTTTATTCCTTAATCAAATACATAATTATTAAAACATCGAATATCAGAATTCAGATCGATCTTAGAGTAACAATTTCAATCTGAGGGGCCAAACTCCCCAGTCTGTCAAATAATCGTGAAGAAGAAATCGAAAATAGGGTCTTGATCGATTCTGGAATAATAATTTTTGATCTGAGGGTCATAGCAACGGCTTTCACCCTTAGACGTATGAACAACCATGGAGAAATAATAGAATAGAATGTTGGTTGACTTTGGATAATAATTTCGATCTAAGGGGCATAGCAACGGCTTTCACCCTTAATCGTGTCAGAGCACTTTTTAGCTCGAGGGTTATAGCAGAGGCTTTTACCCATTTAGTAATTTCGATCTGAGGGGCATAGCAACGGCTTTCACCCTTAGTCGTATCAGATCATTTTTAGTTCGAGGGTCATAGCAGAGGCTTTCACCCGTTTAGTAATTTCGATCTAAGGGGCATAACAACGGCTTTCACCCTTAGTCGTATCAGAGCATTTTTAGCTCGAGGGTCATAGCAGAGGCTTTCACCCGTTTAGTAATTTCGATCTAAGGGGCATAACAACGGGCTTTCACCCTTAGTCGTATCAGAGCATTTTTAGCTCGAGGGTCATAGCAGAGGCTTTCACCCGTTTAGTAATTTCGATCTAAGGGGCATAACAACGGCTTTCACCCTTAGTCGTATCAGAGCATTTTTAGCTCGAGGGTCATAGCAGAGGCTTTCACCCGTTTAGTAATTTCGATCTAAGGGGCATAACAACGACTTTCACCCTTAGTCGTATCAGAGCATTTTTAGCTCGAGGGTCATAGCAGAGGCTTTCACCCGTTTAGTAATTTCGATCTAAGGGGCATAGCAACGGCTTTCACCCTTAGTCGTATCAGAGCATTTTTAGCTCGAGGGTCATAGCAGAGGCTTTCACCCCTTTTTTTTTTTTTTTAATAGTCGATGGAGACGAGAAGATATTGATCAATAGATAAAACGAGTTCGATAATATATGAAGGAGATGAATGAATATGAATCTTGATGAGATTAGTTTCCACTGAATATATAACCTCGACTGAATATATAACCTCGATCGAAATAAATTTTGTTGAGATAATATTCTTCTGCAATCATGAGAAGAGATAAATCATAGCGAAACCACCATCAGTGAATAACCTTAGGGCTTAATGAATGAATAAATCTTATGTCTTGTTCAAGAATATCTCTTTGTTTATAAGTTCCATATTTCGATAAGTTTGATTTTTTCCAAACGGTTCCTCATTTATCGAGAATTGCAAGGGTCGACAAATCTTGTCCATTCATTTCACGAATTACCTGCCGCTGGATTCTCTTTACTTTCACTATATAAGGTTGTAATATTGTTGAAATTATCCTACTCATTGTACCAGCATTTTGTCTGTCCGATTATGGTAATCCAGATCGTTATTCAATCGATTCAACTTTTTGAGCTCAGACTTCGAACAATTTTTAAGAGGGACAGTCTTCTAACCCGATCTCGCTTAGAATATCGACAGGCAAAAGTAATATCGATCTGGAAGGCCAATAAGCCAGATCATGGAATTCGCAACTTATAGCGCAGGTTTTTGATCAGGGACCTGTTGCAACAATGCATTTAGGAAGACGTACTGGGGAGAGAACGATTCAGAATATAGTCATCCGACAGTCCGGGTGTTTGTCCTTTTGTCTTCGGAAGATTGTAAATACAGTTAAAGGCCTGCGAATTCGAAGGAGATTCTCTACTCGAAGCTAGGTTATTTCGAGTAGACTATAGGAGAGGGAACCGAAAATTTCATAGGATTGTAGAAAGTAAATGTGCTCTTCTGTATTATATTAGCTTGTACTATGTTTGAAATGTATCTTTCCTGTTTTCCTTCTGAACTCTTGTATTATCTAGTGAAGTTTATGAATGGAATTTTTCCCCTTCCTTGTCGATAGAAATAAAGATAATCAGATACTCGTATTTCTCATGACTTCGACCACATAAATCTAAGATTAACGACGAAATACTCGAACAGTGGTTTCTAAGAATATTAATGTCTTGATAGATTTGAAGTTAAATAAAAACTTATTATGAACGATCAACTCTATCGTCAAGTTTCAAATGCTGTCGAGTATCTTGTTAGTTTTTTCCAAGTAGATCGATCGTAGTTCTCTCGACTCGAACATTCCTAATTATCTATTTTTGGAACCAAACAGGACCCTATTTCTCGGGAAACGCATCGGTCTGTTCAATTAATACGGAGATCCTAGCCGTCCGCGATTCGTTGTCTGAACCGTTGATTCAAAAACCTTTTACCACTATAAATAGGTCTCTTCATGCATACAACACTCCTTATTTTCTCCTTTACGCTTCCTCCGATCACTATGGGTCGAGATTTAAATTTGATCCCTATTTTCTCCAAGATAAAGGAGTTTGAGGTTAGACTCAGAACCCTGTTTTTTCGATCTCAGCTCCCGTAGCATAAGCTTTTCCGCTTAGAATATCGACAGGCAAAAGAAAATGCGCCTAGAATACCGGCAGGCAACCTGTTTTCCCAGACATATCTTGTCTGGTGCGGGTTAGAATTCTGGTATTCTGGCGTTGTATCCGATCGGGCAGCTGGTTATCCTGAGAGGAGTTCTTTAAGTATGAGGCACCAGCTTCCTCGAGGCTTTCTTACGAGATAGTTCCTTCGAGTTCCCTTGGACTGCCTCTGCTGAGATAACCCTTTGCTGCTCCGGTTCGAATTAATCTGTAAATGATGATTGAGTGTCTCAATCATTGTTTACAGACGAAGACCTAAGGTCGGTCTGAATCCTTGGAGCGGAGCTGTGAGCCGGCCTTTATCCTGTTCGAAGAGGGCTGTGCGACAGGTGGCGAGTGACCGCCCATGAAATTCAGTGCTGAGTTCTGCATCTGGAGCGATCTTAGAGAATGAAGACCGAGCCTGAAATAGGATAGAAATATTCATAGGTCTTGTAATAGGGTAGGAGTGATTGTATTGTACTTTTTGAGCTCGAATTATATTCGAGGCTTTACTTTGTAACTTGTTTGAAAAGTTTTAATGATAAAGCTTCGTTTCTGATCGAATTTCATTACTTGAATTCCTTTATTGGTCGAAATGATCGCTAATATTCAACCATTAGCTTGAGAATTTCTCTAATTGGTTGCTGTTGTTCGAATATCCAACTTATTCCAACCGACTTGAGAAAAATACAAATAGCCGACAAATAAAGTATCGAGATTACGCGAATGATCTCTTAAATGATTGATTCGAAAAATTTGTCTTTTATAATTATGAAGATCGGAAAAATAAATTCCGACCGTTAAAAATAAGCTGCAACTTCATAGATCCTCTAAGCCTTCGACATTAACCGGCGATCGAGCGAGCGGAATTAATTCTACGTTAATCTTAAGCTCGGAAATTCATCGTATAAGTCTTACTTTCGTCCTTGAAATGACAAACGCCCCAATGGTTGGAGGATCGCCTTGGATAGTGAATAGCAGAGTTTCTGTCTATTAAGGCTGTCCGTTGGCGTACGTATTTCTCCTAGTAGTAGGCATATTTCGATCTAATGCTCGAATAAGGCCCCATGGTGGGCGCCAATTGATCTTACGCGTTTTCGTGTGTTCGATCTAGGGTGGATAAACAATGCAGTAATAATGCTAGACAATAATAAAGAAAGATAAATAGTATAGTATTCTGAATTATTGAGTACATATTACAAGTGTTTAGAGTCCTATCCGAGCATTATAGGATGCCGTACAAGCTAGAGGGCGAAATACATATGAGAAGGCCTATATTACTATTCCCAAGTGAGTCCGAGCAGCAGTCTCAAAGCAAGTGCACCTGGGAAGTTGTTGTTGTGGAGTCATAAATGCATGGGGTATTTATAGCAGAATTGATGGGTTTGGGCCTAGGCTCGGCCCATCAGCATCTTTCGAGCTCGGGCTCTCGATGGGTCGGAACACAGTTAAGAGACCTGGGCCAGCTCTTGATTCCTGTGGGCAGGATCTAGCGATGGTCGAGTTACATCGAACCTGCGAAGGCAGGGGACCCAAATTACCCCTCATCAGACCCCAAAAAGATTTTCCTGTAGGATCTAAAATATTAAGAACAAATAAATGAAATACAATAGGCAGTTGCCAAAATTTGAAAGAAAGAAATAAACGCAATATGCAATTGTGCCTAGAAATATACAGTGCTCAATCCAGAATGCTTAGGCAAGCCTTTGCATTCGATACTAAAAAAAGGGTCAATGCCTCGATAAGGATAGTCGTCTCCAGGGGCAATTTTGACAACTTCAAGTAATTGAGGCAATGTACCTTCCGAATAGCGACATGGAGAGGGCCCTCGGATTTCAATTCTTACCTAAAGAGTAGGCCCTTATTAGGATTGTGAATCATCAAAGCATAAATTCGCGTAATGTACCTTAAACGATATGGTGCCCAATACAAATTTCGATATGCTAATAAAAATTTATGCACTAATATCCTAAGAAATTTGGGCAGTGATGACGACATGACATTCGATCCTTACATAAAATATTATGCCCTTATTAGGATAAGCAGTCAATAAATAGAAATTTGGGTAATGCTGATACTAATGTAACCAAAAAGAAAAAAAGAAAACAAAATATACTCTGCATTAAAACTATAAATAAAGATTTATGGATTTTCAATGATGGACGAAATATGGGTAATGTAACACAAATTCAAGTAGTTTAGGCAATGTACCTTAAAGGCATTTTGCTTGTTCCGGGTAGAGGGCCCTTCACATTCATTTTTCCAATAGAAGATTATGCCCTCAATATGGCAGTCAGTTACCGATACGAGAATTTGGGTAATGTGCCTTCAAAGATTTGGTGCTCATTACAAAATATAATACAATGAGACTCCGATTTCAATCCCAAAATAAACAATAGGCCCTTAGTAGGAGAATCTATAACTGACAGATGGGACTCTCTCGGATGACAGCAAATCCATTTAAGACTTACTTAACCCCTCGGAAAAATCGAGAAAATAAAGGCCACAAAGTATATACGCCTTAACTTTCCAACGCCTATCTGACCTGTATGTTCTACTGACTCCAAGATAATCCTTCCAATATAAGAATCAAAACATTTGGTAATTAACTGGCGAATGATTCTCTAGATTCATGGTAATAATACGACCGGTACAAGATATTTTATATGGCTAAAAGTTAGAATAAATCAAGAAATAATCATAGAAAGAAAGCAGTTCCCAATAGTCAAATGATGCCAGTAATTCTAAATGGTGACGAGAACTTAAGCCCAAACACTCTAATGAGGGAAAAAAGTATCAAAATCCCAATATGATAGCAAGACATAAAACATCATCTTCAAAGCAAATATGTCATTCTCAATAATACAGTATATAATTCACACCTGATTCAAAAAATATTGATAGTTAAAACTCTTTGATTAAAGAAAGGAGAGGGAAAATTTAAGATTTTACATAAATAACAACGATGTTTCTTACCATTTTCAGAAAAATTCTTGACTTAATAACTGTGTGTTACGTTGATGTTCTACATTAGGAATTATATCAGTTTCAGTTCAGCCTTTAGGGAGTGTGTTCAGTAGTGAAGATTGGGTTAAGAATTAGAGGAGTAGGGGTTGCCTTTTTTGGTAGGAAGTGATAAAAAGAAAGGTAAAGTTATCTATCATACTGAAACTGAAATTATTGTTTAAATATTCAAATGAGAAGAAATAACAAGACCTATGTATCAAAACGAAGATGTACCATTCTCCTAGGTGAAGGATTTGAGTCCGAGTCCATATCCCTCGTGTTACTAAATATAGATTTTCACTAGACGTGTCCAGATATGTATATGACTCATAATGCATAAAATGAACAGGTTCATCATATTAAAAATCAATAATCAGGCAAACAAGACGGTCATTAATCCAAAGGGGAAAATATGAAAAGTCTGAAATAAGAAATCAGTTTAAGAAACATTATTCATAACCAGCAAATGATATAAAAGGAATTGAAATCTTAGGTTCCTTGCATTTATAACTTGTTGGCAAGTCTTTCAGCAACTTCATTAACCTTGGCAAGAGCTTTGACCAAACTGATGAGTAGTTTTTTCTGCAGCTCCCTGTCCAATCGACTGTTTACCTGTTGAGCTTTAAGATATTCATTCAACGATGTAATATTTCTCTCTAGAGCTTTAATCAATCGCTCACCCTCATCACTGTTTTCACTTTTCATAGAACTTTGAGCCTGGTTGTCTCATTTTCTATGTATTTGAGAGACAAAGATACCAACACAATTAGAAGTATACATTTGTAATATTTTACAACATTTATTTAATAATGGGAAAGGTCAAATCGAGTAATATTTTACCTTGATCTGAGTATGTTTGGTGAAATGGCTGATATCTCATCTCTGCCACAATAGCTAAGTATCAATATTAGATATTCCTTATTAAGAAAAAATCATTTTATTTAATAGAATCAATTTTCGACAATGCATACTACATTTATATGAGCCCTACTCGTGAAATTATGAGTTATGTAAACATTGTTTCCTCCTAACACTAAGTCTAATTGAAAATTAAAGGTACATCAAAAAGATATTGGAGAAAGAATTGTACCTTCTGATGGATTTTCCTCTCCTGGCCTCTTTTCTTGTACCGCCTGTTCAAATTCCTGGAAAACATCATCTCCGACATCATCATCATCCACATCTTCTGCCTCCAAATCATCTAAGCCATCACCATAATCATCTGCTTCAAATGTTTTACCATCCAAGACATCATATATTTCTATATCAAATCCACATGGAAATTTCATATCCTTCTTCGAAGCACTTTTCATAACCCAGTAAGATTCAACTACCCCTTGTACCTGAGACTCCCATGTTTTTATTTTCTGAAAATATTTATTAAGGTTTGCCCACTTCTTATGGCATTTAGTTGCCGATCTATTCATTCCCAGCTATTCAGCAGACAATTGAACACTGGACTCGGACCATTCCTAAAGGCTCATGAAGAGAGGATATTTGTGAACGAAGTAGTTGGATTCTAATTAAATGGCTCGGTGGAATATTACCAGGATGACTCTGTTATTGAAGGAATCATTGTGTCGGAAGTTGCTGGAAAGATTATTGTTGTAACAAAAACGACAATGAGCGAAACCTTCAGCCTGCCCACAGAAGGAATGGCTGACTTAGCCACATTCGCTCAAGAAAGAATGGAAAATTTCTTTGCCCTAGCAGCTAAGGAAGGTCAACAGCAGAGACCCCTGACCTTGAAGAGCCAACTGAGGCCTGAATTTCAAAGATTTGCTGACATTTGCTCTAACATTTTAGAATGCAAAAAATATCAATAATAAGGTTGCCTGAGTAAATGACGCACCTCATGGCTGCAATCTGGTAAAGTCAGAAAATCAATTGGTCAAGAATATTGTGGGACCATTTATGCCACAACATTAAAGAGAAGAATTTGTACCAAGGAATAATTGTAAGTATGTTGTTATCCCACGCTGGAGCAAAACTGGGAAAAGGGAAGAAGTTAGATACAAGAAGGGAAATGAAAAACCACAATGCCACTCCAGAAGTGGAAAACACCCCTGAAACAGTGGCAGTTGCTAACAAATCCAAGAAGATGAAGACTGTCACCAAGGGATGATTCATCAAGTCAGAATGATAAGGATCAACAAGAGAAATCACCCGCTGAAATAAGAAATGAGGAAATAGAGAATCTATTCACATATCCTGACAAATACCAAGATTCCGAAGTTCAAATAGAAAGGAACTTCAGTCAAAAGATGGATAACCTAGAGAGAATGTTCGAAGTCATAGGTCCTCGAATTCAATGGAAGAAGAATGATTACTCTGGTGTTCTCTACACTGCATCAGACCCATCTGATGATGATCCATATGAAGAACTTAAAGGAAGGAGGATCTCGATGAAACAACCACATGGAACTGGACCATCGGACTGGTTATCAGAGGATGTTACCCCTGGAGATTCCAACAAGGAACTCACTGAAGAATCCGAAGAGATTGGACTTGTTCCTAGTCTAGAACGGAATCGTGAGGTGCAAGGTCATTTTCATTATACTCAAAGGAGAGATATCAAGAAAATGGAGAGGAAGATGACTGAAATGAAAGAAGAAACGAAGAAAACCAGAAAGATTGTTGAAAGACTGCTTGAGAAGCAAGAAGAAGCGGAGGAGTTAACTAAAAAACAAAATAAGTTTGTCCAGACAGCAATGAAGAAAGTCGAAAGAAATGTAAAAGAGATGACTCGTCTGATCACTTCTGAGTATCGAAAAGAACTTGATCTGATCCAAACCATGTTCACCCACCTCACTGAGCTCAGCAAACTAGTACTACATTACACTGATGCTCACAAACAGCGGGAAGAAAAGAAGAAGAAGGAAGAATTTGAAAGGAAAAGAAGAGAAGAAATCAGAAAACGACATCAAGATGAAATTGCAGAGGAGGAAACAGTGTTGAGCTTATTGTAATTTGGAGTAACTAGCACCCATAATATGAAGAAAGCCAAGTCTTGGCTGAATACTTCACTAAGCTGAATGTTGAGTACTTACAGCCAAGTCATTGGCCGAGTACTTTACTAAGCTGTATGTTGAGTACTAACAGCCAAATCATTGGCTGGGTACTTCACTAAACTGTTAATTTTTTTCTTCCAATCATCATCACCTGGATAAACACTATCAACTAAGAATGCATCTCCACACAGAATTTATAATGCAGAAATATTGCTGGATAGATAGATAGTTGTTCTCTGGATAGTTTTTCAGCAGATTTGTCAAAATATAAATAAGCAGACATAAATCAAAATATCTAAATCTTCGGTTGGATTGGTTGAACTCCCATAACACCTTGTTCATTAACAGACTTTCTTCACAGTATGGGTGCTAGTTGCTCCAAATTGCAATAAGCTCAACACTGTTTCCTCCTCTGCAATTTCATCTTGATGTCGTTTTCCGATTTCTTCTCTTCTTTTCCTTTCAAATTCTTCCTTCTTCTTCTTTTCTTCCCGCTGTTTGTGAGCATCAGTGTAATGTAGTACTAGTTTGCTGAGCTCAGTGAGGTGGGTGGACATGGTTTGGATCATATCAAGTACTTTTCAATTCTCAGAAGTGATCAAACGAGTCATCTCTCTTACATTTCTTTCGAATTTCTCCATTGCTATCTGGACAAACTTATTTTGTCAGTTAATTAACTCCTCCGCTTCTTCTTGCTTCTCAAGCAGTCTTTCAACAATCTTTTTGGTTTTCTTCGTTTCTTCTTTCATTTCAGTCATCCTACCCTCCATTTTCTTGATCTCTCATTTGAGTATAATGAAAATGACCTTGCACCTCACAATTCCGTTCTAGACTAGGAACAAGTCCAATCTCTTCGAATTCTTCAATGAGTTCCTTGTTGTTGGAATCTCCAGGGGTAACATCCTCTGATAACCAGTCCGATGGTCCAGTTCCATGTGGTTGTTTAATCGAGATCCTCCTTCCTTTAAGATCTTCAGAGGGATCATCATCAGATGGGTCTGATGCAGTGTAGGGAACACCAGAGGAATCATTCTTCTTCCATTGAATTCGAGGACTTATGACTTTAACATTCTCTCTAGGTTATCCATCCTTTGACAAAAGTTCATTTCTATTTGAACTTCGGAGTCTTGGTATTTGTCAGGATATGTGAATAGATTCTCTATTTCCTCATTTCTTATTTCAGCGGGTGATTTCTCTTGTTGATCCTTATCATTCTGACTTGATGAATCCTCGGGAATTATTTTCTACTTTCCCTTGGTGACAGTCTTCATCTTCTTGGATCTGTTAGCAACTGTCACTGTTTCAGGGGTGTTTTCCACTTCTAGAGTGGCATTGTAGTTTTTCATTTCCTTTCTTATATCTAACTTCTTCCCTCTTCCCAGTTTTGCTCCAGCGTGGGATAACAACATACTTACAATTATTCTTTGGTACAAATTCATCTCTTTAATGTTGTGGCATAAATGGTCCCACAATATTCTTGACCAATTTATTTTCTGACTGTACCAGATTGCAGCCATGAGGTGCAACATTTCCTCATGCAACCTTATTATTGATATTTTTTTGCATTCTAAAATGTTAGAGCAATTATCAGCAAACCTTTGAAATTCAGGCCTCAGTTGGCTCTTCAAGGTCAGGGGTCTCTGCTGTTGACCTTCCTTAGCTGCTAGGGCACATAAATTTTCCATTCTTTCTTGAGCGAATGTGGTTAAGTCAGCCATTCCTTCCGTGGGCAGGCTGAAGGTTTCGCTCATTGTCGTTTTTGTTACAACAATAATCTCTCCAGTAACTTCCGACACAATGATTCCTACAATAACAGAGCCATCCTAGTAATATTCCACCGAGCCATTTAGATAGAATCCAACTACTTCGTTCACAAATATCCTCTATTCATGAGCCTCTAGGAATGGTTCGAGTCCAGTGTTCAATTGTCTGCAGAATAGATGGGAATGAATAGATCGGCAACTAAATGCCGTAAATAGTGGGCAAACCTTAATAAAAATTTTCAGAAAATAAAAACATGGGAGTCTCAGGTACAAAGGGTAGTTGAATCTTACTAGGTTATGAAAAGTGCTTCGAGGAAGGATATGAAACTTCCAGGTGGATTTGATATAGAAATCTATGATGTCTTGGATGGTAAAACATTTGAAGCAGATGATTATGGTGATGGCTTAGATGATTTGGAGGCAGAAGATGTGGATGATGATGATGCCGGAGATGATGTTTTCCCGGAATTTGAACAGGCGGCACAAGAAAAGAGGCCAGGAGAGGAAAATCCATCAGAAGGTACAATTCTTTCTCCAATATCTTTTTGATATACCTTTAATTTTCAATTAAACTTATTAGGAGGAAACAATGTTTACGTAACTCAGAATTTCACGAGTAGGGCTCATATAAATGTAGTCTGTAGGTATGCATTGTCGAAAATTGATTCTATTAAATAAAATGATTTTTTCTTAATAAATAATATCTAATATTGATACTTAGCTATTGTGGCAGAGATGAGATATCAGCCATTTCACCAGACATACTCAGATCAAGGTAAAATATTACTCGATTTGACCTTTACCATTATTAAATAAATGTTGTAAGATATTACAAATGTATACTTCTAATTGTGTTGGTATCTTTGTCTCTCAAATACACAGAAAATAAGAGACAATCAGGCTCAAAGTTCCATGAAAAGTGAAAACAGTGATGAGGGTGAGCGATTGATTAAAGCTCTAGAGAGAAATATTACATCGTTGAATGAATATCTTAAAGCTCAACAGGTGAACAGTCAATTAGACAGGGAGATGCAGAAAAAACTACTCAACGGTTTAGTCAAAGCTCTTGCCAAGGTTAATGAAGTTGCTGAAAGACTTACCAACAAGTTATAAATGCAAGGAACCTAAGATTTCAATTCCTTTTATATCATTTGCTGGTCATGAATAGTGTTTCTTTAACTAATTTCCAAATTTCTTATTTCAGACTTTTCATATTTTCCCCTTTGGATTAATGACAGTCTTGTTTGCCTGATTATTGATTTTTAATATGATGAACTTGTCCATTTTATGCATTATGAGTCATATACATATCTGGACACGTCTAGTGAAAATCTATGTTTAGGAACACAAGAGAATGGTACATCTTCGTTTTGATACATAGGTCTTGTTATTTCATAACTTTACCTTTCTTCCATCCCTTTCTTTTTATCACTTCCAAAAAAGGCAACCCCTACTTCTCTAATTCTTAACCCAATCTTCACTACTGAACACACTCCCTAAAGGTTGAACTGAAACTGATATAATTCCTAATGTAGAACATCAACGTAACACACAGTTATTAAGTCAAGAATTTTTCTGAAAATGGTAAGAAACATCATTGTTATTTATGTAAAATCTTAAAATTTTCCTCTCCTTCTTTCTTTAATCAAAGAGTTTTAACTATCAATATTTTTTTAATCAGGTGTGAATCATATACTGTATTCATGAGAATGACATATTTGCTTTAAAGATGATGTTTTATGTCTTGCTATTGGAATTTTGACACTTTTTTCACCTCATTAGAGTGTTTGGACCTAAGTTCTCATCACCATTTAGAATTACTAGCATCATTTGACTATTGGCAACTGCTTTCTTTCTATGATTATTTCTTGATTTATTCTAACTTTTAGTCATAAAATATCTTGTACCGCTCATATTATTACCATGCATCTAGATAATCATTCGCCAGTTAATTACCAAATGTTCTGATTCATAAATAGTATAATTTAATAAGTAATTATAATTTTATTTTACATGTAGTTTTGAGAAAATATATTCAACTATAAGAATGCTAGCCTTACTCGGATGAAACAAGAAAGTTTCAGAAACAGAAGTAAATCATAGCGAATGAAATTTTATCAATGTCAAATATGTCGGACATGACATCATTCTCTTGCAACAGTTCATACAAAATTAAATAACAATTGAAAACAAAAAACCAAGAAGAGAATTATTGAGCATAATTACAAACACACATGAGGAGGACTGAGCTTTCCTGGATTCATGATGCCATTTGGATCTAAAGCAGTCTTAATCCTTTTCATTGTGCGCAGAGCCTCCATCCCAAGCTCTTTTTCAAGATACTGAAACAAACAATCAAACATATGTATGTTAAAAACCAATAAATTTTCTTAATCATATTCACTAACTAAGCTTAGGTGTTTTTAAACAATATACCTTCATTTTCCCAGTGCCAACACCATGTTCTCCAGTGCATGTTCCTACTCCACCGAAAAACGACGAAATTTTAGTATACAATTTTTTACAGGGATAACTTATAAATCTTCAGTGTTTTAAGTAACACCTTACAGCCTAACCACAACGATTGACAGCATCACAAATTCTTTAAGGAAATGCCCATTTTATTCTGGTATTCTGAATTTGACCAACTTTATGACGAAAATACCCCTCTTTTTACAGGGGTCTATACGTAATAATAACAATTAATATGAAGGGTTTGTAAATGTGCAGAAAAGTTCAAAAGGGCATTGTTGCAATACCTTCCATGTCTAAGGCTGTGTGCACCATGAAATGGTTTAATCTCTCAGCTTCCTTTTGTTGTTTCTCTTGATTCGGGTCAAATAGAATCACAGTGTGGAAATTTCCATCGCCAGCATGAGCAATAACCGTGCTGTTATATATTACATGTGGTATTTAGTAAAATACCATAAGCCAAATAAGAGTATACCACTTTGTGTTTGATTAGAAAGTACGTTACCATACTAGAGAAGAAGAATCTAGCTCTTTTTTGGATCTTGATATTAATTCTGCAAGCCGCGACAGTGGAACACATACATCCTGTGTAAGATGGTTAAAAATATTTTTCTTAGTTTAACAAAGAATGATGTTTAAGAGAGCAGAGAGCTACATGCAAAAGTGCCCCATGTGCTTCACCTAATTCGCAAAAAATCCATGTGCTATTTAATTAGCAAAATAACCCATATATTCTTTTTATATTTGCTAAAAAACCCATTTCAAATTCCTTCACTAGTCAATAGGGAGGTTATTGTCAATTTTTTAAGTGAACAGGGGGGTTATTGCCAATTTTCAAAGTTAACAAGGGGATTATTGATAAGTTTTTAGGTTAATAGGGGTGTTTTTGCGGGAGTATAATTGTCATTTTTCCTGCAAAATATGTATTCTGATATTGGAGGGGCTTTTCTTGACAACAAAAAATAACACAAGGGTGTTTTTGCTGACAAAAATAACACAGTTTTTTTTTTTTTTTTGGCTAACTAGACAATGCATATGGGGTATTTTTGCATTTCACTCAAGTTTAAGAAGAAGAATATGAACTTACCGTTATCATTGCTTCAAAATTTGGTTGCATGGCAAAGCAAGCCCAAAGTGCCTCCTTTCTTATCTACATGAGAATAAACTTGTGGAAAGAATCGGCTAATTATAGAAAAGATTGGTCAATTTTCATATAACAAACCTACCTTCCAAAGTTCCTTTTTCGCTTCAGGATCCTCTGCAAAAACAAAATCGGTGCCATTGTGCTCTGAAGCTATCTTCTGAACTATTAGTGTCTGTTCCCGTGAGTATGCTTCTGTATACGTTGAAATCCAAAAACACCATAAGCTATGAAATAAACAAACTCCATCATTGCAATAGTGTTTGTTATGTTAGAAGAATTAAATGATATACAATATTGCCAATTATTAAATCACCTGTGCCAATAAATTCGAACATCAGTGTTGGGACTTCAGGCAAATTTTTCCCATTAGCAAGGTTGAGCGCCCTCACTTGAACTTCATCTAGAAGCTCCACCCTTGAAACCTAATAAAAATTACACATAAATACCTCTTTATTATAATGAAAATCTACACTTATTCAGAACGATTTTATATGAGCCGAAGACCGGGGCTAAAACTTGGTCCTTTTCTTCATTATTGGTAAATCAATCCTCTAAAGTACCAGGAATTTATAATGCAGAGAAAATTTCTGATGAATGGGATATCAAATGTATTTACTAACTTCTACGCGACCCGAGCATGTTCAAAACAATTTTCTCTAACCTGTATGCCAGAGTGCATAGTGGCAATAGCAACTTCTGCTGCATCTTTAATTGTAGGAAAGTTACACATAGCAACCTGTCCAATAATAGCAACCAGAAAATAGTTTAATTAACTGCAAATTGATTTTATCATGTCAAGGATTGAGAACATACCACTGAATGTTGAGGGATCTTTTGCAAACGTAATGTAACTTCAGTTATAACACCCAAGGTTCCTTCGCTTCCGATCATGAGACGAGTTAGATCATACCTATAATTGTAAACCATATGTTAGGCCTATGGTTAGTTAAGGTAACTTTGTAATTAGGTCTTATATAATGTTTTCTTATTAAATAATGAAAAGGAAATTAGGAATTGAACACACCCAGCAGCACTTTTCCTTGCACGGGATCCAGTCTTGACAACTTCTCCATTGGCTAGAACAACCTGAGAGAAAGAAAATAATAATAAAAATATGAGTGTGATGTGACTGATCAAAAGATATTCCGTAAATTATTACAAACCTTGAGGTTGATGACATTTTCACGCATAGTCCCATACCTACATGCTAGAAATGAAACAATTAAACTCAATTAAATATGAAATTAAACTCTTCTAAGAATTAGACTTTTCTCATGCCAAAGGTATTTTAATCTTAAGCTATATGCAATAGCAAAGAAAAACATCAAGAGATTAACACACTTTTGTCTAGGTGAATATTAGCCAGTAATTTATTACGAAATAGACAGAAAATTTGGCAATTTTACGGTAAATCAAATTTATGATTGTAAGATTGAAGACGAGAGGAACTACCTAACAGCTAAAGAACCAGAGCAACGTGTAGCACACATTCCACCAATGGTTGCTCCAGGACCTGCAAATCAGATAATTTTGAGTACTCAAATAATTTATATATGTGTACGATTTAAAAAATATCATTTATTAAAAAATGTTTGCATACTCTTAAGTATCTTTCTAAATATTTTTTCAAGAATTGAATCATCTTCTCCATGTCCTTGCAACAATTCTAGTAAGGAAATTGCAGACTTTGTTTTGAAACATAAGAGCTCAAAACTCTAACATGAAATTTGTGTTTAAAAGGTGAAAAAGACAATTAGAATCTAACCTGGATCCAGAGGAAAGAATAAACCATAAGGTTCAAGATATTCATTAAGCTCCATCCAACCAATCCCAGGTTCAACAACTACATCCATGTCCTTCACGTTTAACGATATGACACGCTACAGTCCAAATATTTTGAAAGGTAAGTAAAATGAAAAAACCCAAATATGATTAATTCACTATTATATGGGATAAAAAATAGCAGGTAAAATATTTGCGCAAGATCTAAAAAAAAACGAATTATACTTAGAGCTAGAAGACAAGCCTAGCCATTATATGAAATTTTGAGATAATCATAAAGGTAATGACGTAATGTATAATTTTATATACACAAATATATTAATTATGTTTTATACATATATACCTTCATTAGCGACATGTCAATGCAAACACCGCCGTTAGGGGATAAGGTATGACCCTCAATAGAGGTAGCTCCTCCATATGGCACAATAGGAACCTGAAAACAACAATCAAATATGGGTTCGTTCTTCGTATCAAAAATCATATAATTTCATTTACATTGCATAATCACAATGCATTTTGAAAGATAAGTCAATAATTCTGAATACACAAATATTAAGCCCACAACTACGAAACAGAGAAGAATCTCCAACCTTGTGCTTGTTACATGATGTAACTATCTTAGACACTTCCTCTTCTGACCTGGTAAATCAACAATAAGAATAAGATGCATGTTGAACTTTTGAAAGGCAGAAAATAAGAATCGTAGATATTCGTCAATGCAGCTACTTAGTAAATAAAGGTCAATATTACCTTGGAAAAACAATTACATCAGGAATGTTTATGGCTTTGTGAAAGCTGTTCTGTGGCTTCCCGTGAAAATATCTCTCATCGTAGTCCATCGTCATATCATCCTGCATTGGTTAGTAGGCACTCAAGATTACCTCCATGCAAAATAAATAAAAAGCAGTTCTTTTATTCATACATTCTTCTAAAATCCAATTAAATGTTGACATTAATAAGAACTTATCGAGTTTGTTTAGATGTAAGAAATCAAGTTCATAAATTTGAATTTGTTTTAGAATATAACTGCAAGTTATATTAAAGTTATATTAGTACATCATAATGGTGTACAAAAATCTAAAACCAACTTCACAATATACCTTACAGATGGCCTTTAATTCTTGGATAAGTTCTTGAGGAACTTTTTTGTGTGAACCTTTCACCACATAATCTGTGCTCCCTTTGCCCCCAAAGCTCTTACTTTTTAAAATCAAAAGTAAGCAATCCAATAAAACAATCAACAGTTGACAGATAAAAAAAAAAAGAAAGACAAAAACTTTAAACACAAAATCTCATTGAACAATTGACAAACACCACAAGAAAACTTACTTTTGTTCAATATTTGGGGGTTCACAGAATGATAGGTCATTCCCATTAATGTTGTATGATTGAAAAGCAATAGAGCCCGCGGATACAGCCAGAGCAAAGGGGAAAAAAGATTTAGCGAATGGTTTTCGAATGTTTTCAGAGCCGACAGCCTGTGTTGTTGATAACTTTCGCGAAAAGGAGTTTATGAAGTTGGTGTAAATGGGTTTTGAGGAAGAACGTAAGCGGTGAATCCATGAAGAGAAAAACACCATTGTTACAGACAACTAGAAATTAGTAGAAGATGAAAAATGGGAACTCTTAATCTTCGGAAATTTTACTTTGGGTGCGGTCTTGAAAATTTATTAAATTACTCCAATATTTTATTTGGCTGTTGGGGAAATTCTTATCTCGAATTTGTTCTTAATATTATTGGATAGATTTGGGAAAAATTGAAAATTACTCCCTACTCAGAAGACGCCGTGATAATACAGCATTGCCCTGCCAAAAATAACAAAGTGTTATGAATAAATATTGAAAAAAAATTAAAAATAGAAGGAATTAATAGAAGCCCTGAAGAAAACAGAGACAGACTTGAGGGATTCAAAGCAAGCCATAGTCACTCAGACAAAGTACCAAGTTCTCGGATAAGCTGCACAAGATTTCCAATAAGGTCACCTAATAGCTACCTTGAGATTGAATGTTAATTGCCGCATCTTTTGATTATACTTCTGAAAATCTGCAGAAAGTAAATCATGTGCGGCTTTTTCAAGAGCAGCTACAGCAGGAACAGCTGCATCTGGCCAGTCAAATCTATCCAATAATATTAAGAACAACTTCATCATATGATCGAAATAGGAAATGAGGATCTGAAATTTCAAACACCTCACCTTATCGGAGCAATCGGCAGTGAAGGAGGCGGTGGAAGTGGCAACGATCGACTAAAGCGGCGGAGGTGAATAGATCGAGTGCAACTCACTTGAAAATTACCGAATCAAAAACTACAATTGACTCCAGCAAATCCAAACCTAATTGGCGGAAACAAGAGAAATTGAAAATTATAAGATTTGGTGATGGAGGAGTGACTGGATTTTTATTAGGATTTGGCCATTGTTTAATTACTGGAGTACAGCTTCCCCCACAAATTAAAAGGCACCAAAAATTCTAGGGGCTTTTTCTCTTTTAAGCAATATATGGTTTTAGGATTTTTTTGGGAATTTACCTCCATAAAATATGTCTGATAAATAAAAAAGAATTGCATATTACACTTTTGTGAAAAAATGGGTGAGACATCTGCTTAGCACGCGGTGTTACTAGCTCACATGCAGGGCAGGGGTGAAAACGAGTCAAGTAGTATCGAACGACACATTGATTAAGTTTTGTCTGAATTTTATCGAGGTTGAAATTTTGTATTTGAGGTTATTTTACATGTGATTTTTCAATATTAGCGACACATTGAACGACATATGTTTGTGATTTTATCGAGGTTGAAATTTTATCGAATGAGCTCGAGCTGAGTATCGAATAGTTTGATATTTTACATGTGATTTTTCAATGTTAGCTTATCGAGTCGAGCTCGAACCGATCTCCAAAAGTTATCAAACGAGAAATCTTATTCAAACTTGTTTGATTTGATTGATGAACCAATCTCAAACAAGCTTTTATCGAATGAACCCGAGCTGAGTATCGAATAGTTTGGTTTAATTTTGAACCCTACTCACATGTGTATAAATGCAAATGAGACTCTATTTTTATCGTTAAAAAAATTTTTAATCCCCAGTTATATTTATCCTCTATTTTATTTTATCAATTTAACTCCCTATAAAAAATGTCTAATTAATGGACAGTGTGCGTATCTCCATGTGAAATACAGAAATATGCAAATTACCCACTCTAAACAATTAAAATGGGGTTTAATAATGATGCTAATTATTTTATTAATTTAATATTATTAAAGAATGTTTAACTTAAAAAGAAAGAGCTTAGGGGTTATTGAAACGAAGGATTAAGGAAAACCGCGAACCTCATGATTATTAATATGAGATGAAGATGTTATACTTATACATGTTCTTTAATTTCTCAATGCGGTAAATTGTTACAGTATTTATTTTTACAGCATTCATATTTACCCACAGGAAGAGAAGTTGCACATAATTGCTCATTAAGAAAGTCTGTGCAAGTAAATTTTACTCCTCCCGTTCTTTTTTCTTTTTTTCTGTTTTTTGTCATTTTGGCAAAAAAAAAAAATTATTTACTTTTATTTATCATTTTAGAATTTCAATGTAAAATCATTGTAATAGTTTCAATTCGACATAGCGGTTTTGTAGGTTCCGATAAGGGTTGAAGCTGAGTTTAAACTGAGATATTTTTAAAATTTTTTTATCGGATGAGATTTAACTTAATTTGAGTGAGACCAGACCAATCTAAACTAGCCTAGTAACTGATCCGTGAGAGGATTTCACAGACTGTTGACCTGAAAAGAACATTAGGTCGTAGATTCTTTAATTTGGTCATATGTATAAGAAATTAAATTAGTGGGAAACAACTCAAAATTCCCTCTTATATTATTTGTTGGGCCATAATTTGGTTGGTTTGGTTCGGACAGGCCCATTTTATTTGTTGATTATGTGTGCTTTATTAATTTAAAATAATTTTATTTGAAAATTAAATATAATAATAATTTATTATTGTAACTAAAATTTTCATAAATTAAGGAGAGAAAAAAAAAAGAATATTTTTTTAGTCAAAAAATTATTGACAACTATCAGCCCCTGATTTTTCTTTAATAACAATGTAATTTTATTAAATATCGAAACGTGCTACATCTGATTCACTATAGTGTGGTACGATCTCACCGGAAAACATAAACAACTTTCGAATCAGCCTAATTCAAATCTAGAAGCCAAACTGGATAATAATATCCACTTCTTCTATTTTATATATGACATGTTAATTGGAAAATTCTTGTTCAAATCAAATCAAACCTGACCATACTCAATCAATCAAATGACAAGTATATTGCATTTACTATGTACTTGATCACTCTTCTAGAAGTTTTTTCAATCTCAAAACAAGTGTAATACACTTATCATATAGTTACTTTACATTCGACCAAAACCGAACCGAACCCACTAGGACAAAATTTCCCTTGATTAATATATTTCAATATCTCGTGTATAGGAGTATATGTAAGATGAAATATGCCGACGCGCGTAGACCAGAGCCTTAATGAAAAACTAAATGATAAGTTTCTTACCAAGTCTTAAGAACCTAGGTTCGGTCTCGGTTTGATTTTAGAATGAGGTTTGAGAGTATGTTTTCGGCGAAATAAACTTTCAAACTCGATTAGGATAATAGTTTCATTAGAAGAGTTAGATTTGAAAATTTGAGATGTGATTCGGATTATGTCTGATTGGTCGGTCTTGAAGAAGAAAAGTAGGTGATAGATGTCAAATCAATAACTATATATATGTACATAAAAATAAATAACAAATGTCAAAGCAATAATTTTATAAGTCTCAAGTAGGATTTTGTAGGTTCCGATAAGGGTGGAAGCTGAGTTTGAACTGAGACATTTTTAATTTGTTTTTATCGGATAAGATTTAACTCAATTTGAGTGAGACCAGACCAATCCAAACTAGCCTAGTAACTGATCCGTGAGAGGATTTCACACACTATTGGCCTGAAAAGAACATTAGGTCGTAGATTCTTTAATTTTGTCATATGTATAAGAACTTGAATTAGTGGGAAACAACTCAAAATTCCCTCTTATATTATTTGAAATATGATAAATTTCTTGATTTAGGGATCTTCTTCTTGAGTGCATCGCCTGAGGCTACTCTATACAGGAGTGAGTATTGTTTTCTTTTTTTGATAAATACATTGAAGTGAGTACTTTATTTAATTGCTAATTAATGAAATATAGTGATTGCGACATTGTGTACGTTTCTAAATCTCTACAACTCCAAATATTAATTCCAAAAACTCACTAATAGTGTTTATACAGTGGCCACCTTGCATGTGAAGTTAATAATATGGTTAATTACATGTACCTAATTAATCATTTTAATTTGCTAGTACGAATTAATTAAACATTCAACATGGATTTTGTTTGTTTCTCTTCAACCCACTTTCGAATAATTCTGTGTTGCTTACAATATGGAGCTAAGAAATTAATTGGTGCTAGTTTTATTACCTCATGAGATGATCATTATTTTATAGCCAAGAGTGGGGGCTGTTTTTGGATACTTTATCCCACACTGCATGGTTCATTATAACTGATTTTATTCAAGTTTTAATATCTCACATTTTACTCAACTTAGGGAGCACTATCCTGATGCTACAATCTTGGTTTTCAACTTCCGAGAGGCGGAGACCCAGAGCCTAATTTCAAATGCTTTGTCAGAATATGATATGCCAAAATAAATAAAATACACAAGGCAAGTTCCTAACCGCTAGACCCTGGAACCATTTGCTGAGACGAAATTACTGTACCTAATAAGACTATTATTATTATGATCTTTTCAATATCTCGTCTCCCTATGATACAAAGGGACCAAAAATTGAAGCTATTATGCATACTATTAATTCATATTTAGGAATATTTCCATGTTATATCTTTTTAAAGGGCAAGAGAATTAAATAAGATATATTTTTTGCCATACAAGGTGTGACTAAACAATATATTCCATGTTTGATATTTTGTAAGATTTTATTCTGAAAAGTTACAATAATTCCAACTTTTTTTGTAAGTTCAAATCAGGACATAGTTCACATGTAGGTAAAGATTTCTGAAAAGCTGAAAACAGTTTGCAAAGCAACTAATGGTTCACATCCGTCTTACTGCAAATTTGAACACAAAAAAATGTCACCTATATGAGTTAAATTGAACACAAAAAATTGAACAAAGACATATGAACAAAAAATTGTCATCTACACTCTCAGTTCATATGTACTTGAAAAACAAGTACATATGAACAAATTGCAAAACAAATGTTTACAAATGAACATACAAATTGTACATACATTTGTAACTTGTACATATGAACTTGTACATTAGTGACAAAAAATTTACATACAAATCGAAAGATTTAATTGAACTTGTATGATTAATACACAAGAAAATAAACAATGACTAAATTGTATGATTTAATTGAACTTTTACATTTTACCCAAAAAAAATGGAAAAATTCTTTTAACTTTGTACTATATGATAGACTAACTTGCATATTTTGTACCATTAAAAATGCAAATTTTGTAACATATGATAGGTTTTCATTACAATTTTTGGTACCAAATTCATCTTTTTTTTTACAAAGTTCAATGTCAATTTACCCCCTATAAAATACATAATATTCAATTTACCCCTCTATAAAATATATAATATTCAATTTACCCCTCTGTACTTTGGAAAAAAATCAATTTACCCCCTTATTTAATTTCTGGCCCAACCCTCCAACTTGAATCGGTCCGATAAATGGGTCTGGCCCACATGTTCCCCCGATAAGTCCCGGCCTATTATTGCAATTGTGGGCTAATTGGATCAAGCGAACATGGCCTAAGTGTATCAAAAAACTAATACTAATAGGTGCAAAATTTGGGGTTTTTTGCACTTTGCACCCCCGAAACATGGCAAATAGGTACTTTGCACTCTCGAAATTTAGATTTAGCACTTTGCACCCTCAAAATATGTAAAATACAACACTTTGTACCCTCTTTTATTTTCAAGCAAAAAATCAAGGGCAAAATAGGTAATTCTATTGTAAAACTTTGGCACTTTCCTCCCCCCCCCAAAATAAAAATTAGCACTTAACAGTCCCTAATTAAGAACAAATTAACAACTTGCACCCCCGAAACACAATTAATGGACACTTTGTACCCCAAAATACAAAATTAACACTTAACACCCTCAAATTAAAAAAAAAAAAAAACTCAAACCCCTCATTTTTTCCAGCAAAGTTAACCAGTAAAGTGAATTTTTTTAAGGGCAAAATAGGTAATTGTTTATGGGTCTTTGATATGTTGTAGTAGACAATGGGTTTTCGAGAAGTTTACTTGAACTTTATTTAGATGTTTATGGTTATATTATTGAAAAGAAAGATGGAGAAAGAAATGAGTATTCGAGTATTTATAATTGTATTTTGCAAAATTTAAGTAAAAAAATGAATTATCTATTTTCCCCTAGATTTTTTTCACTCCGATAGTCAACTTTGACCAAAAAAAACAAGGGGTTTGGGTTTTTAAAATTTGAGGGTGTTAAGTGTTAATTTGTGTTTTGGGGTGCGAAGTGTCCATTTATTGTGTTTTGGGGGTAGAAATTGCTGATTTGTTCGTAATTAAAGGGTGTTAAGTGCTAATTTTATTTCGGGGTTTGGGGATACAAAGTGCGAAATTCTCTTGTTTTGAGGGTGCAAAGTGCCAATACTATTGAATTACCTATTTTGCCCTTGATATTAAATGAGGGTGCAAAGTGCTATATTTTTCATATTTCGAGGGTGCAAAGTGCTAAATCCAAGTTTTGGAGGTGCAAAGTGCCTATTTTTCATGTTTCGGGGGGTGCGAAGTGAAAAAACCCCCAAAATTTGTTTTAGTTTCTTTAGTCATAGTCATGACTTTTTTTATTTCATTGTTATGTTTCGTTAGTTATATATTAATAAACATTTAGGAAAATTGTAAATCAAAGAAAATTATTGAATATAAAATACTCTGTAATATAGCTTGATTGATCGAAAAAGATAAATTCGGTATAGTCGAAGAAATCATAATGAACTTTTGATATATGATCATAAATTAGGCAAATACAGTATATTCAATTTCAACCATATTCGTTCCTTATAATCAATCATTAATCCATTCCCACATCTAGAAGCGCATGCCTTTTCCCCTATTTATGTGTTAGTAATTTAAGTAAGAGAGAAATTAAGATTGTCATTTTTTAGGAAATTGTTGTATTTAGTTTAATTAACGAGTTATAAATTTATGTGTGTTAATTTATTGAATTGAAAGGGTAAAATAGAGAATAATAAAAGTGGCTCTGGATTTAGGATTCTTGCTCTGTATATATCAACATCCCAAAATATTAAGTAAAAATTGTTAATAATCACAATGTTAATTGTCATTAGATTATCATTACATGTATGAATAGAAATGATAAGTTCAAATATATTCCCATATTTGGTATTAATAATTGTAACAAATGAAAGCAGAAAGAGATGAGGAAGAGTAAATTTTTTTGTTCTTATTTTAGAAAGAGGAAGAGTAGATTAAGGATATATAGTTATTTCCTCGGTAAATAATTTACACAAATTCTTTCATTTTCAATTTTGGGTGAGTTTGGCCCAGTGTTGTGGGCACTTCTAGATCTTTATTGTGATTTTTAAAATATTTGGCCTTAATTATAAAAAGAAAAATGACAATATGACAGTCCATTATTTCACAGTCTATGTACAACCAAATCTAATTGGTTGGAGAAATTTTATTACCTGTAGCAACTTGTTTAGTCGATTTATTTTTTTTCTTCTCAATTTTCACCCCCACAATTCTGATTTGTGAAAGTCTTTTGCAATTTTCACTCCCACAAATTTGTATAGTGGAAATCTTTTGCAACTTTTACCACTAAATTTAGATTTTGTAATGATGTGACAATCTATAATTTAAAAATCTTAAAATACATTAAAAAAATTTAAAAAATATCTCAACTTTAAAAAATTACAAAAGAACACCTAAATTATACTATATTATTCATATAAAAAATAGTTCATTATTTTTCAAATGTTAATTTATATCAGTATTTGAATATAAAATATCTTGAAAATTATAATAAAAATATAAACTCATAATTTAAAAGTATCTGCAATGCCTATAATTTAGGGTTTATGACATATATTTAATTTAGGGTTTAGGGTTTAGGGGTCCAGGGTTTATTTTATAAATAGGATTTATTTTTATTTGATGATTAGCTATGGGTTTTTTTTGTAATTTTATTTTATGGGGGTTTATTTTTATTTAATAATTAGTTATGGGTTTTTTTGCAATTATAAATTATGGGCTGTGATAGTGGGTTGTGATGCTTGGCTGTGATGCTAGCATAGTCCTTATAAAAAATTACTTTTGGTCAATCCGTAATTTTCATGGTATTTGGCCCCCAAAGTCATAATTACTTTTTGGGTCCCCATAAGCTAAAAACAATTATATAAAAGCAATTGTTCTATAATTAGGGTGAATTTGACCTAGAGGTTCAATAGCAATTATAGGAGAATTAATTTTATTAAAATAGATTTTGACAATTGAATAATTGATTTTCTATAATAGGTTTTGCAAAAGTAACACTTAAAGAGCTTTTATAAGTTGACCTTCATCTTCTGGAGATCCTCAAAGTGATTATGGTATCGAGGGCCAAACACCATGAAAATTACGATTGACAAAAAATAATTTTTATAATTAGGGCCAAACACTTTAAAAATCACATTAAATATTTATAAGTGATTAAGTGCTCCCACAACTGAACCAAACTCACCCTAATCAATTATTGTCAAAATCTATATTAAAAAATTAATTCTCCTATAATTACTTTTCGAACCTCTAGTTCGAGTTGGAAACGTGGACAACCAAAAAGTAGTTTGACGTTGAAATTGAAATTTGATATTGGTTATTATTATGACAAAGCTACAATAACCATCACTTAAAATATATATGTATATACTATATATAGGGGAAAATTGCTTTTTTGGTACCATAGGATAGGCTGACTTGCACTTTTGGTACCATTGGATACAAAAATGCAAATTTGGTACCATAGGATATGTTTTCATTGCAATTTTGGTACCAAACTCAATTTTTCTACAAAGTTAATGGCAATTTACCCCCCTACGAAATGCATAATGTTCAATTTAACCCCTCGTTAATTTAAAAAAAATCAATTTACCCCCTATAAAATTTTAATGAAGCAATTTATCCCCTTCAGCCGGAGATTGTAACTCACTTGCCCGAATTGAGAATATGCATGCAAACTATTTTATTTAACATAGGGGGATAAATTGCCACATTTATCATAACACAATGGGTAAAAAATCACATTATCATATTAAAAGTGGATTAAGTGCCGCCTATAAAAATATCAGGGAGGCGATGTACAAAATTTCAAGGGGTAAAATGCTCTTTTTTAAACCACGAGGGGTTAAATTGAACATTATGCATGTAGTAGGGGGTAAATTGCCATTAACTTTGTAGAAAAATTGGGTTTGGTACCAAAATTGCAATGAAAACATATCCTATGGTACCAAATTTGTATTTTCATATCCAATGGTACCAAAAGTGCAAGTCAGCCTATCCTATGGTACCAAAAAAGCAATTTTCCCCTATATATAGTAAGTAATATTCACACCTAATACAAATTCCCTTAATTCTCATTTGACATTTTTGTCCTACACAATAATGGGCAAATTTTCCAGGAAATGGAGGAGTGAACAAAAGCAATTTATGAGCAAATGAATGAATATATGGTGGGCCGAATAGAAAAAGACAAAAGCAAGTTATGAACACATGGGCTGGGCCGCCGAATGGTAGAATCATCCCACATTGTTTTCCTAGAAACAACATACCCTGAGGCGGCTTGAATAAATAGTGACAAAGATAGGAAGATAAAAATATGATCCTTCAGGCAAGTTTTAAGGGGATGTGATGAGTGGTATAAAGCTCGCATGTAAATATGCGAGATGGGTGCCCGCCCAGCCTGGTTACGACATATTGGGCACTCTCAGGCCATCTCCAATGGGTATGGACTCCCATTCCCCTCAGACTCACATTCCCCTCAGACTTCCTTTCCCCTTTAGACTCCTCTTTTTATAGTCATCTTCAGTGACGCGGTCTTCATATTCTATTTAATTTCAATTCTCAAACATCCCCACTCTCACTTAATTTTTTCAATGTTCACATTCTATTTAATTCCAATTCTCATTTATTTAATAATAATAATAATAAAGTCAATATTAACTTAAATATTGGCATTAATAATAATTAATTTAACATTGACATTAATAATAACTAATTTAGCATTGACATTAATAATAAAAAAAAATATAATAATAACAATATTATAGCATCACAATAATTAATAATTCATATATGGAAATTCATCGCCGGTGCCACCATTATGTCATTTCTAATTTAATTTATCGTATTTAAATTATGTAACCAGTATTCTATTTTTAATTTAGAAGTCGTATTTAATTTCAATGTAACTTTATTTATTCCACAAAATTATAATTCTCATATTTTTTCACTCACTTAATAAAATTAATAATAATAGAGCTTAATAATAATAATAATTTATAAACATTATACATAAAATTATAATATTACAAGTTATAAAAGTACAAAATGCACAAGTAATAAAAATTAATTAATGTTAAGATATTAAAAGAATATATTTTTAAATATTTACATTAAAAAAAAAATATGGGTGCCCAGCCCAATTACAAATAAATAAGGAATTAAAAAAAATATAAAAAAAAAAAGAAAAAATGGTCGCCCAGCCCAATTTCTTAAACAAAAAAAAAATAAAAAAAAAAAACAAAAAGTGGGGCTGGGCGCGTCCCAGCCCCAAAACAATAGATGTGTGGGGCGGTCCACTCATCCACCGCCCCACACATCTAGGCGGTGCCTCAACCACCTCCCAAAATTCATCCCCTTCCCCATAAAATTTCATTTTTTCTTCCCCTTTTTCATGGCTTCCCCCATTGATTGAAGCATTGGAGATGCCCTCATTTTAATCAATCTGATTCCTGTTATTAACCTAACCCCAACCAAACACAACTCTGCCAGTGGTTACATTGGAACCAATTCGGTCCAACTAAGGCAGTTTGGGTTTTATAAGTCTAATTTGATTAGTTTATAAATAAGAAAATTATTGTTTGTTTGATTTTTCGAAGAGTAATTTGAAAAAATGGGATATGAGAATTTAATTTTTGAAAAATGAAAAATAAATTTGTCTAGCCTTTTTCTTTGCAAAATAATTTTATAAAATGCAAGACAAACAAACACTAAGGGTCCATTTGGATGATGGATTTGAAATGAAGACGGTTTTCAAATGAATGAATTTGAAATTTCAAGAAATTCATTCATTTGCAATCTCTCTTATTTGGATAAAAAAAAATTTATAACTGATTTCAAATTCATTGTTTGGTATATTATTTGTATTATTTGAAATTTTCAATCGTGCCTTATAATTTGCTCTATGAGTTAATTCTTGTTGTTGATTTCGTGATAAAATCGTATAAATCGATTTGGGGCAAAATTAAAATTTTTAAAAATTGAGGGACCAAAAGTGCAAATTTGGATTTAAAAAAATCTGGGGCCGAACTTAAAATTTTAATCTTTTGAAAATTATGGACTGAATTGCAGTTCTGATTTTTTTGAAATATGGGGTCAAATTGCAATTTCTAAAAATGAAGGGACCAAAAGTGAAAATTTGAATTTTTGAAAATTAGGGGCCGGATTGAAAATTTTAATCTTTCGAAATTAACTGAATAGCAATTCTTGGTTTTTCAAAAAGTTGGAGTCAAATTGTAATTTCCAAAAATTGGGGGACCAAAAGTGCAATTTGAATTTCTGAAAATCAGGGGCTGAATTGAAACTTTTTATTTTCTTAAAATACTGGACGGAATTGCAATTCTTGATATTTCAAAAATCTAGGGTCAAAATTGCAATATCCAAAAATTGAGGGACCAAAGGTGCAAATTTGGTTTCTGAAAATCAGGGTCCGAATTACAATTTTTAATTTATGAAAATTCTGGACTGAATTGTCATTCTGGGTTCTTCGAAAATCTGGGGTCAAAATTACAATTTCCAAAAATTGAGAGACCAAAAGTGCAATTCGAATTTCTGAAAATAGTAGCCGAATTGCAAATTTTAATTTTTTGAAAATTATGAACTGAATTGCAATTCTAGATTTTTGAGATATTTTTTTAAATGGATTTTCAAATGACTAGTTTTAGGAGGAATTTCAAATCCACTTAAAATTGGCTTGAAATCCATTGGACTAAAATCGAGGATTTCAAATGAATGGAATGAATGGATTTAATTTTTTATCCAAATAACATAATGGATTTGACAAGGAATCTCAAATCCACCCAACCCAAATCCATCAATCCAAACCAAATGGACCCTAAGAGCATTATCATATAACTTGGATTAAGAAAAATACTACACCTGAATAACTAGTATAAAATTCATATGAAATTATGTAAGTATGAGTTTATGGCGATGAACCTCATTATTCGAATATTCATCTGACTTAATAAAAATATTCAAAATCAATCAATTCACATGCATAAATTAATTATTTTGTTCCTTGATTTTTTTAACCCTGATGGTCAACTTTGTCGGGAAAAATGAGGTGGTGCTAGTTATTAGGTTTTTCTTAATTTGAGGGTTAAAAAGTTAATTTTGTGTTTCGAGGGTGCAATGTACCAATTATTTGTGTTTTCGAGGTACAAGTTGTTGAGTTGTTCTTAATTCGAGTGTGCTAAGTGCTAATTTTATTTTGAGGGTACAAAGTACCCCATTTCTCATTTTCCGGAGGTACAAAGTGTTTAACATACAAAAATATGACTTATTTTTCTCGACTAAGGTGGTCGGCTTTTCCGAAAAATAAGACTATGCAAAGTGTTTATTTATCGTGTTTCGAGTGTGAGAAATGCAAAAACCCTTTGCAAGGTAATAAATTGTGTAAATTTTAGTTATTTAATTGTAATCTTTTCAAGAGTAATAAATTGATATTATTATTAGTGAGTATGATAAGTCTTAAAACATGAAGTCGAAGTTATAAACTTAGATCTTAAAAACTTCGATTTAGAAAATATAAATATTCTGATTATTCAACTGTAAAGCTACTTTTGAATTAAATAGCATTTTAAAAAGACATTATATATTAGCTAACTTTCATGGTCATCTTATTATATCTAAATTATGTAATATAAAATTCATGTCCTCAATTTCATTACCAATATATAATATCGCTCCGTGAACCATACACAAAGATGAAATTGGAGAAGTGTTATGAACGTGGAGTTTTTTTATTTAAACTTCTATCCGATTCTTTTTAGTATTGCATCGTCCCATCAATATTACTAAATCAAATTGTTTGCATAAATTTTGACAACACACCCTAATGTCGAGGGATTGGCATCGAGTCCCACTGGGCATCGAGGGTCCCACTGGGCGTGCCAAAATATTGTTTGCGTATAAATTTGGCCCTGTTATGCCTTGACGTCATCGAGGTACTTTTGGCATCGATCGTGCCATCGGACAATGCATGGCATCAAGGAACTGTTTGCATATAAATTAAGCATCGAGGAATGCCTCGACGACATCGAGCAACCCTTGGCATCAAGAAGTGCCAAAATATTGTTTGTGATAAAACAGACATCAAGGGGTACTTGGCATCGAGGGATTGACATCGAGGTGCGATTGGCATCAAGGTGTGCCAAAATGCTGTCTCTTGCAGACCTGTCAGTAAACCCCTCGACGAGCCAACAACTCGACGAGAAATACCTCGATATGATATGGAAAAAGTGCGGGCGTGCCAATGTTTGTGCGTGCAAACATAACGATCCAAAATTAGACATGTTGATATCTGTAAATTAGTAACGTGATTGTCCTGATGAGGATATCTTGATATCATAATAGGTTGTCCTGATAAGGCTGACTTCTAAACGATTGCGACAGAGTAGGCAAACACTACCCCTAGTTCTTTTCTATGCCTGCCTGGCCGCAGGACTTAAACAATTTATGAAAATCTCTCTTGAAATGCCATGTTTTTATAGCCAATCGATGGCCTGTTTATCATATCAGTGGATTTATAAATCAGTAAACAGGTCGACGATCAATCAGTTTTACACAATCACCTTGACAGAAAACAAAGGCTTGACAGAAACGGCGTATCAATGGAAATCAGTCGACGTAAAGCATATTTAAGTAAATGAAACGAAATATACGAACTAAATCACTTCCATTGATAATAAAAGAAAATTAGTACGTTTCCCGATGTACAAACATTACAAAAAATATGCAAAACGGTAAAGTTCTCCTTTCTTGGCAAGGTCTGCCAATTGAGCTGATAAGTCTATTGAATTCTGAAAACTGACTCCTTGATCGACAGGGAACCCGCCGGTGAGTTGATAAAACATGACAGTGCTTTATATTGACAGAAAGTAACATTGACGACGGAGAACCACCGTCAATGGTTCGCCCAACCTTGATGGATAACCACCAATCGGGCTCCTGATCAGCGGGTGGCCACTGACCAAGGCATCGACGAAGCAGATGGCTACTTAGCCGATAGCCGTCAAGCAGATGGCTACTTGACGACGAGCTCATCAAGCAGATGGCTACTCAATGAGTTTGTCATATAAATACGTGGGCACTTACATGACAGTTAACAGCGAGCTACTTGCTGATATGAGTGGTTTCGCTCGAGGCAGTGTCAGCTGACGGCGGAAGACGGCGGCGGCGGCGGCGGCGGCTTACTGTGAGCGGCGGCGGCGGCGGCGGCAGGCCTTCAGGCTGTCAGGGATCACTGGTGGCTGAGGAGGGACAGACTGATATCGAGGAGTTGGCGGGCTGATAACTCGACAGAAAACAGATTGTGATCTGCTTGCTATCAATGTTTCGCTCGAGACAGCGTCTGGACAGCGGAAGCAGCGGCGGCGGCGGCTTAATGTCGGCGGCGGCGGCAGACTATTTTTAGTGGCGGCGGCGGCGGACCTTGGGCGGCGGCGGCGGCAAGACTTCAGGCTGTCGAGGGTGGCTGGTGGCTGAGGAGTGACAGTTGATATCAAGGGATTGACAATTGTTTGCTGAAAAAGAAGCAGCGAGGTGCTGGACTTCCGGTGAGGCGTTGAGCCGATCAGTGTTAGACTGAGATTTGTTGATTGAGTTGTGTGTCCTCTGCGCGACTGACAGTATCAAGGTATTTATAGCTGCTGGATCTGGAGAGCTGATGGCCAGAAAACTGATGCCTTGACAGCCACTATTCCACTTTCTCCACTACTTGAAAAACCTTCCACTACTTGCACTACTTTGATGGCAGTTCTTTTGTGCTGAAAATTAGTGTTAGTGGTGGTTTAGAGAAGAAGATACGTTGTGTTTGAAATTGAATTAATAATAACTAATTAAGAGATTTTTAAGGACTTAGTGTTTTAAGCCAACTACTTAGCCTAATCCTTATCCCTTAATTAATTAATCATTAATTAAATAACAAAGCAACAAGTGGGCCCCAAAATAGGAGAATGGCCGATCTGGGGTGGGTCATGGCCGATTTGGGCTGCTTGGGCCATGGTTGGTCCTGGGTCGAGCCCGTTTGTCTAATAATTTATCTAATTAATTACCCCTTTAAACCCTTAATGGCCTTTATTTATAAAAATAGGCCAATTAATTAGACTTGGCCCAATTAACCTTAATTAATTAGTCCATAATCTTTATTAACCAAAGCCATTAAGTGGGTCGAGCCCATTTGTAATTAATCATAATTAATTAACTTTAGCCTATTAATTAATTTTATCAATTAATTAATATATTTTTGGCCCAAATGTTAATTAATTGCGAAATTGGGTCGAGTTTTGAAATTGGGCTCGTAGCCAACCCATTGGCTCGATTAGACCCATTTTCGGTCCAAATTGGATCCGATTTGGTCTGATCCGTTTTGGAGTGACTTGATTCGGCCCATATGCCATTTTTGGCTTGTTACATCGAGCCGTCGTTCCTCGATTAGTCGAGGGTGATTTTTTTGGGTACAAACAATGCCCCCCGTAAGTCGTATCTGATAAATTTTATCCGGAAATAAAATTTTATCGGATAGACTTAGTTTTTAGAAAATTCCCCTTTTTCTTACTCCTCGATTGGCATTTAATTTTATCATGCTTTGATAATTAAAATTGGCCATTTTTAGCCAATTAAATTATATCAGCATTTTTGGGATTTTGGAATTCTTCCCAGTCTGATAATTCCTTTGCCAGGTGTCAACTCCCTAACTCACTCCCAACTCCCGGGTAAATTCAAATGCAGCCTGACATTTTTATAGCTTCTAAATTAATTAGAAGTCTATTCTACACACACTTCCCAACATATCTACTTTATTCTTTTCAAATAAAACTCTTCTACTTCACCTGGGCCCCACACTCACTTTTCCTACTCACTCTCTCTCTCTTCTTCTTCACTTCGGCCGACTTCATCTCCTACACAACTCCATAGCCGATTTTTCTTTCTCCAAAATTGAGTCCCTTGCTTCGATTTTCTTCCTCCAAAACTGTTAAAATTGAATTCTCCATCACCCAAGGAATCTAAAGCTACCATCATCTCCCCAAAGACCCTAAAATCCGACAAACCCATTCAAATTCCACCATAGCCAAAAAGCTTCGAAGCTTCGGAATCGGGCTGCCCATTGCGTTTTCTTTGCTACCCACTGCTTCTCCTTCGTCCAAGGTATGTAAAAACCGAACTCAAAGCTCCCCAAGTCACCAAATCCGAAATACCCATTACAAGAAATCCTCCATAACCGAAAAGCTTCGGTTTTTAGCCACTTACTACGGAATTTTTGTTTCTTTTGCAGTGTTATTATGGCTGGGATTAAACGGAAGGATGTTCGGATTATTACTCAAGCACTCGAAGACACTTCTTTCGGGGTTACAATCGGCCCGTACCATACCCAAGCCGATTTGCCTTCGCCGGAGCAGCACCCACTTATACGTTCGAGAGAGTCACTCCCATTTGTCACGGGAGCGAAGGAACTTTCGTCCACCACTCGTGGGTGGCCGTGGGCCGGTTCCGTTACCCACTCCGATTGGCTTGTTTGGTGTACCCGGGTTGAAAGAATTTATGCTTCGGTTTGGCGGAGCAGCGGTATTTATGACATTATCCAATTTTGCAAAACAGGGGTTTCCCTTAATCTTCCATTGATTCGCGCGGCCGTTCAATTCTGGTGTAAGGAAGACAATACTTTTCACTTCGCCCATGGTCCGATGACACCCACCCTCTTAGATATCATGGCCATTACTGGCCTGGGTCCAACGGGGCGTTATGTCGATCCAACACCGTCCGCAAACGATGATGCTTTTCGTTTCCCAGCAGCCGCAGGTGGGGGTGATAAGGCCGTGTCATACGGCCCTGTGATTGGTCGATATAAGGGTTTGTCCGATGCTGTCGAGGTGACGCACACAGAGCACGTACATTTTCTGACTCTGTGGTTATCAAGGTACCTTTTTTGCCATCCAGCTTTATCAGTTACGAAAGAGTATAATGCCCTCGCAATCTCCCTTGCCGGGGGTAATCGAGTGGCACTTGGTCCTGTTGTTTTCTCTACTTTTTGTACTGGCATGGAAGGGTTTTTGGCCTCGAGTTGTACTTCGCTCCAGGGGCCTATTTGGTTGTTACAAATTTGGTTGCTTGCTTACTTTCCGGATTTTCGTATATTTGATGGTTGTCCTGCTGATGGTGAGATTTATGCCTCATTCGTGGCTAGGCAGAGAGCGCCACCTTGCAACTTTTATTACTTTTTCAGCAGGTTTTATAGCCTTGAGAAAGGTCTCGCACCGGACTTTTCAGTGTTTTATCCGTCGGTGTTATCGACCTATGACCCCTCTATGTCGACGGAAGCTTTCAAGGAGTATCAACGGCTGTGGGCCAGTTTTTTGACGCCTAGAGACCTTCCGTCAGGGTTCAAAGTTACTGGGGCTAGAACTCCGACGAAGCGCAAACCGTATAAGTGTTCAGTCCGCTTTTACCCTGCGCATTACGTGGCTCGTCAGTTTGGGCTAGTGCAGATGATACCTCGATATGGTGACTCCTTGTCTGAAAGGAATGATAAGTTGATGGAGATGGAGGATATGGATGGTTATGATGAGCTACGGCGATGCTGGCGGGCGGCCCGTGATGCTTTCGTCTTTCGGCCCTTCGCTCCCACGCCTGTAGCTTCTCCGGAGTTCGTTAGTTGGTGGGGGGATTATATTACATCGACCCGTCGGGAATCTTTTCATGCTGTCATCGCTCAGTACGAGGTCCCTAACCATCCGGAGGTTATTTTTACCGATGGCCCTTTCCTTGACCAATCAGCGGCTGCCACCGTCAAGGCCTCTCAAAAAGGTACATTGTATGTTGTTTCTCGTTTTGAAAAGTTTTACAATGTGATTTGGGACCCTGATTGTAGAGATAGGGTGTATGATCAAGCCATTGCCAATTTTGAGTCAATCAAAAATATTAGAATAGGAAAAGCCATGTTAGCCCACGCTAAATTAGCCAAAAAACGGGGAGGTCCCGGCGAGGTTCCTCCTTGGCATACTTTTTACAAACCTTTTGGCCTTTCTCTTCCGTTACTCCCTGATTTTATCGAGTCGTCGGGGTATGTAGTTCCCTCCGTTGAGTCTAGCACAAGTACTAAATCACAGCCTCGTAGTCATCAAGGTACCTCCCAAGTTACTTTTACGGGGTATCAAGCTGATGACTTGCGAGACATGTCGACGATTTACCTTTTATGTGACTACAAGGATGGGGGCACCATTACCCTTGACGACCCAGGTAGCTTTCCATTGTTTTCTTTGTTCGATCGTCTCTAATGTACTGACACTTTTGTTTGTTTTTGGCAGGGAAAAAATCGGTAGCCCCTCCTGCTGACAAGAAAAGGAAGGTTGTCAAGGAACCGATTATCCCCATGGCCATTCCGCTGCAGGTCATCAGTCCGTCAGGACCCTCGCCCGCCGCTTCTCAGTCCTTGCAGACATCTGAAGCTCAATCTTCTGTCGACAAGGTAACGGACCCCCCTGTCGTATATGTCCGACGCTCTCGTCGGCTCTTCTACCAGCGAGGTGGCACGAGTGCCATAATCGTGAGCAGTTCCGACGAAGAGGTAGTCCTTGTCTGACTTACTTATCACATTTTTCAACTAACATTGATGTCTCGCTTTCTGTCAGGAAGCAAGTTCTAAAGGAAGGCGTCAAGCTGCTAAGGATGACCTCCCCCTTCGAAAACGAGTTAGGTCGATGGCTGACAGCTCGTCTGACAGTGAGGACGATGGGTCGCGCTTTCAACGAGTGGAGATTCCATTCCATCCGCCACCTCCAGTACATGTCGAGGAAACCCTCGTCGACACTGTTGTCGACGGTGCATTAGGTGATGCGGCCACAGCCCATCGAGAGGTTGAACCTTCTGTTCACAAGTCCAACCCTGTCAAGGAGACTCCCGTTTCAGTTCCTCTGCCTCGTCGAGAGGTAATTTCCATCATTGAGTCATTCGGAAATCCCTCGCTTATTTTGTACTTGGCTAATTATGTTTCTCTTTTGTTTTCGCAGATCCCTTTATCTAATCAAGCCAAAGATGCCTCTCAACGACTCTCCCAGATACTGGCTCGATTTGCTGGTACTCACGCTCCGTCGATGAGCTCCTCCTCTCAAACCCTGTCAGCAGCATCGGATCAATCTACTCAAACCCCTTTTACTCCCGAAGAGCTTGCTCAATTCGAGGGGTTGCTGTCGAGCCATCAGAGTCAGCCGTTGGAGGTCCTAATGATCAATATGGGACCGTCCCTTGATGACTTAATGAGCCGACTGTCCTCCGCCAAACTCCCTGACGATAAAGTGCCTTTTTATTCTAACTTTGCGAGGCAGTTTGCGAAGATGAGGGGTGATTTCAAGGAAAATGACAAAGCTATCAAGGCAAGGACAGCTTCTGCATCCCCTGTCGAGGCCCTTCAGTCTCGATGTAACGAGCTATACGTTCAGGGTTCCGGCCTCAATGATTCGCTCACCCATCTCCAAGATACAGAGGCCGATTTGATCTCGGCCATCGCCAAGCTACAGGCGGATCTGGATTCGGTCCGGAGTAAAGTGAAGGACGTTGTAGGGGAGGCAGAGTCAGTTACGGTGGAGTTGTCCAACACCGCCGATCTGCTTGACGAGGCAAAAACTGCTGAAAATGAAGCAATCGCCAAGGCAAACGCGGCAGCAGCTGATCAGGCCAGAATCGAGACGGCCCTCAAAGGATTTCTCACCAAGTTTACTCAGGATTTCTTGCGTTGACTGTATCGGCCTGCGAGCCATTTGATATGGCGCATGTGCCTTAGTACTTTGATTACTCAGACTTAGTTTATTTCTCTGTTTATGCATTGGCCTGATGGCCACAGACTCACTTATTTTTCTGTCGATGTATTGGCTTGACAGCCATAGACTGCTTTTTTCTTTGTCAAAATTTGTTTTGGCCTTTTATTACGTTTTCCGTTAAATCTTAAAGCCAAAAGCAAATCATGTGTTGAACCTCCGCACTACCAATCCAACCACTCGACGAAACAGTTTTTCAAGCAGAAAAAACGCCACTTTTTGTCAACAACACTTAGCTACAATTATACCAACTCACAAAAGATCAAAATAACTTGATGTAAAAAATTTGTAAATCGGGGAACGAAATTTTAAAAAATTAAAACGGAAGTATTTTGACAAGAAATAAAAACGTAAATGCGACTACTACTATTAATTTAAAACTCCTAGCCTAAGTAAACGACAACGGAAATAAAAACAAAAACTGAAAATAAACTCTATTTATATTTACAGAGGTATCGGCGCGCTGAAGTACTCTTGACGCCGTTCGATTTCCATTTCCAAGGCTTGCTGATGTTCCAGACACATCGATTCCCAAAGAGTAGGCCTAAACTTTTTCAAGTATCTTCCATTAATGGGGTCTCGACAGAGATTCCCATCTGGCTTTTTCAAGATGTAGCCCCCTCCTCGGGTTATCGAGTAAATTTCATATGGTCCTTGCCAAGTTGCGCTCCATTTGCCATACTTTTTCTCGCGCTGATGAAGTGGCAACACAACTCTCCAGACCATGTCCCCGACGTCAAAGTGTTTCCTGCGTATCTTTTTATCGTAGCATCGGGCAACTAGCCTTTTTTGCGCCTCGATCTTGTCTAACGCGGCAACCCTGATCTCGTCGAGCTCGTCGAGCTGCTGGAACATATTTTCAGTATACTCTTCGGGCGTCAGCTCGTTCTGCTGCATCACCCGCAGAGATCGGACGTTGATCTCCATCGGTAGAACGGCTTCCTGTCCGTAAGTCAGCTTATACGGAGTGGTGCCTGTACTTGTCCGTTTGCTTGTCCGATAAGCCCACAATGCCTCTGACAGCATCAAGTGCCAAGCTCTTGGGTTTTCATCGATCATTTTCGAGATAATATCCTTAAGGACTCGATTCGAAGCTTCCGCTTGGCCATTCCCTTGTGCATAGTACGGTGTTGAATGGACCAATTCGAAACCCATCGATCTGGCAAACTCCTTGATCTCTTGACCGACGAACATCAGTCCCCTGTCAGTGACAATGGTCTGTGGCAGACCAAACCTGTGAATGATTAAGTCCTTGATGAACTTCATCACCTCGGCCTGATTGGCCTGTTTGAGCGGTTTGGCCTCTACCCACTTGGTAAAGTAGTCCGTGGCCACAATAATGTATCGATGGTGTTTGGAAGACGAAGGATGGATCTCCCCGATGATATCGATGGCCCAGCATCTGAAAGGCCATGGTTTGATTATCATGTTCATTTCCTCGACGGGCATCCTTTGGACTACCCCGAAGCGTTGGCACTTCTCACAACCCTTTGCCAATTGAATACAGTCTCCCACCATCTTTGGCCAGTAATAGCCATATCGACGCAGCAGCCATGCTAACTTGTGACCATTTTGATGGGCCCCACAAATTCCTTCATGAGCCTCCATCATAATCCTCATGGCCTCTTGCTGATCGACGCATAACAGGAGCACGTCGTCATGGCTTTTTCTGAACAGTTG
This sequence comes from Penstemon barbatus, assembly GCA_003313485.2. Taxonomy (NCBI): domain Eukaryota; kingdom Viridiplantae; phylum Streptophyta; class Magnoliopsida; order Lamiales; family Plantaginaceae; genus Penstemon; species Penstemon barbatus. The sequence continues at coordinate 5,974,315 of CM064882.1, forward strand.
ATCGCCTATAAAGACATAATTGACTGCTCTGAGCCTCGTCTGTCGAGATGCTCGGTCCGACGGATAAGCCAGATATTTTCTGATCGGCTCTCTCCAGTCATCAGGGTCCTGAAACACACTCAAAACAGTCAGGACGTTGTCTCGATACATAAATGAAGGACAGTGTCGTCTCCTGACGACGTAGAGGGATTCCTCGATGTCATCAGGGAGTTCAACACCAGTCGCCAGTTGGGCCAAACTGTTGGCCTCGCTGTTGTTTCCCCTCGTCACATGGTAACATGTAACGTCAACAAACTCCGACAACAAAGACATCGCAGTTAAATAATACTTGTCAAGTGTTGGGTTTCGGCATTTGTAAGTACCTTGTATTTGCCTGATAACCAACTGCGAGTCCCCGACGATGATGACAGACTTGCTGTCGAGCTCTCTAAGCATTTCCAGACCAATTATCAAGGCTTCGTATTCGGCCTGATTGTTAGTACATTCAAAATCAAATTGAATTGATAACTTAGTTTTTATATTTGATGGAGAAATCAAGACTATACCTGCTCCCGACAGTCTGTCGGTTCTAGACCCATCGAAGGCCAGTGTCCATGGCCTGATCTCTACTGTCATCGAGTCCAGTTCCTTGAGAACGGCTTGATCGATATCGAGACATGGATGGTCAACCAGAAGATCAGCCAATACTTGGCCTTTGACTGCTTTTTGCGGTACGTACTGTAATTGATACTCCATCAGTTGGATGGCCCATCGACCAATCCTTCCCCTCATTACAGGCTTAGCTATCATGTACTTTATCACGTCAATACCATAAATAACCAATACTTTTACAGGCAGCATATAATGACGTAATTTTTTACAAGAGAAAAACAGTGCAAGGCATACCTTTTCAATCGGTGAGTACCTCTGCTCCGTTTCTGTCAGGTGTCTGCTCAAATAATAGATAGCTCGTTCGAACCCGTTTTCATCGTCCTGTGCCAGAAATCCGCCGACGGTGTCTTCCGTGGCAGATATATATAATTTCAAGGGTTTCCCCTTGACGGGCGGCATCATTACAGGCGGCGTTGTCAGCTTATCTTTGATATCCTGAAACGCCTGCTCATGCTCCGTTTGCCAGCAGAACTCTTCTTTGTCTTTCAGCTTTAACAAAGGCGAGAAGACCTTCGTTTTTCCAGCCAAGTTAGAGATGAACCTCCGTAAAAAGTTGACCTTGCCAAGGAACTGCTGTAATTCCTTTTTCGTCGACGGAGGTCTGGCTGTCAGGATAGCCTTGGACTTGTTTTTATCGATCTCAATCCCCTTGCGGTGTACTAGAAAGCCAAGAAAATTGGCTGACGCTACTGCAAAAACACATTTTAAGGGGTTGAGTTTCAACTTATGTTTTCTCATTTTGGCAAATGATTTCGCCAAATGTATCAAATGCTCATCATAACCAGCCGATTTAATAATAATGTCATCGATGTAAATTTTTACAAAGTCATCGATGTACTCACTGAAAATGCAGTTCATGGCTCGTTGATAGGTTGCTCCGGCGTTTTTGAGTCCGAATGGCATCACTTTCCATTGGAAGGTGCCTATTCCGCCGGGACATTGAAAGGCCAGTTTTGGCACGTCGTCAACAGCCACGAAAATCTGATTGTAACCTGCACTTCCGTCGACGGCTGTCAGGAACATATTGCCAGCGGCAGCATCGATTAGCATGTCCGCCATTGGCATCGGATACTCGTCTTTGGGAGATGCAAGATTTAGGTCCCTGAAATCAATGCATATCCTTATTTTCCCGTTCTTTTTCATTACGGGGACTACATTCGCTACCCACTCCGGATATCGGGCCACCTCGATAAAACTGGCCTTTAACAGCTTTTCGATCTCCTCCCTGATCAGTCTGCAGACCTCGACAGACATCCTTCGCAGGGGCTGTTTACGGGGTAGGTACCCTTCAAGTATCGGAATACGATGTTCTACCAACTCCCTGCTTAGCCCAGGCATCTCGTCGTAGTTCCAGGCAAAACAATCTTTGTATTCCGTCAACACTTGGATCAATCGATCCTTCTGGCCATCATCAAGCAATGCGCTGATGTAAGTTGGCCTATGATCTTCCTCGCTGCCTAACTCAATCTCGATAACAGGATCCTGTACTTGGATCTTGATGTCGTCAAGCTTGGCTGGCGCCGTTGCTAATTCTTCTAACTGAATTTCATCGCCGACCGACGGTGGCGTTTCTTCCTCGAAGATGAGATCACCTGTATAGCATTCGGCCACATAGGCCCGAAACCTCCTGATTAAATCGGCACATGCTTCCTGCTGCGACCCGATAACCACGATCTCATCAATTTCCAGTCTATCGGCCTTACAGGCCGATGGTCTTTCGTCATCAGGACAATTCATTAATCCTGACAGTGCTCTCCTTGCGGCCCTGACTCCTTGACGTTGCAGGGCCGACTTAGTTCCTTGGCTAAACAAGCCATTTCCAATTGCGTCAACTTCTTGCTTGAAGTGACTTCCTTCGGTCGCCCGTATTTGTCCTGCCCGATAAATCGATAAGGACCTACATCATCTCGATAATATGCTGCCTCGACAGCGTTGACCTTGGCGGTGAATGGCCTGTTGTCGGCCATGATAATTTCAGGTTCGGGAGAGTCTCCCCAGATTAACAGACATTGATGAAGAGAGGACGGTACACAAAGAGCTGAGTGAATCCAGTCCCTTCCCAACAACGCGTTGTAAGAGGTGGCAGCATCTACCACGAAAAATGCAATTTTCAAGCTGGTTTTTCCGATCTTTACCTCGACAGGCAAGATTCCTAGTGTATCAGCCTTTCCCCCTGTAAAGTTGCTGACAATTACTTTTGTCTCCAGCAGGTCCTCGCTGACTTTGCCCAGCTTGTACATCGTCGATGAAGGCATTACATTGACGGCTGCCCCATTATCGACCAGCATTCTGTCAATGGGTTTTCCGTCGATATGCCCTGATACATACAATGGCCTGATATGCCTGGCCATAAAAGATGGTGGCTTTTGGAATATTGTCTCGATTTTTCTGTCCCAATCGGTCTCTTTTTCGTTGTCAACCGATAACAGCTCTAGATCTTCTGCCATTTGTACAACTGGCATACCTTCATCCCAAAAACCGTCAGTGGAATATCCCAACTCCTCGTTGACGAATTCAACAAGTTCTGAATCGATAGCATTGCATTCCATCGTCGTCGAGCCGTCTGTCGGCTGACTCGTGGTAGCACCTTCCACTGATTTTGTTTCTGTTTCATCAATGGATTGTTTCTCGATGGGCTGTTTTTCAGCTTCCTGTTTCTCGGTAGGTCGATCGACCTGTTTTTCGATTTCCTGGCCAGTTTTGGCCTCGACGGTCTGACCAGGTTTGGCCTCATTTTCCTTGTTGCCTCTGTCATCGTCGAAAATCTCGGCAAGCTTTGCCTCGAGATCATTTCCATCCTCGTCATCGAACAGTAAGTCGTCCTCTTCCATATCCTTTGTCAAATCGATAGTACCGAATTTAACTTTCCCTGGGGTCCACTTAGATGTATCCATCCCCATCGAGGTCTTGGCCTTACTGTCGACCCCTTGGCCAGATTTGGCCTCCTTCATTGCTTGTTTCAGTTTCTGTTCCCCTGACGGTGAAGGTTTCTTTGCTGATTCTTCCTTCATCGGGGCTTTCCCCTTAGCAATTTCCAGTCCTTTCCGTTGACGTAAGAAACGCCTATATTGAGTCCGAGTCATTTGGTCAACCTTTCGGTCGCCAGGGAACTTCGGGTGCCTGACAGGAACCCATCGATCCACCGGTGTGTCGGCGGGAGTATGAACAGTCCGCGGCTTCGATGAGCCTGGCGGAGTAGTCTTGGGTGACGGACCATGTGCCCTTTCTCTACGACTGGCGGTCGATCTGACCTGCCTGACTGGTGTCTTGTCAGGGGATCTCTCCCTGATTCTGCTGTTTCGGTTGGTACCTTCCTGATGCCGTCGAGGCATCATGGTTTTAGCCTGTTCCCGGCGTTGTTCCGCCGATGATGTTGCGCGTTCAGTGTTTTCCATCGGAGTTGGGACCGGATACGGCCCCATGGATCGAGGTGGTGGCGGTGGTGGTATCGCCTGCGGCTGCGGCGCTGTTTGAGGGTTTGCCTGCGGCTGCGGCATCACCTGATAAGGATACCCTGACGGCATTACATTTGGCCAAGGCATGTATGGGCCATATATCGCCGGGTTGATGAACAGCGGGACTGTCGCCAATTCGTTTTGGCACCTCGCACACAGGCCCATTTGTTTGTTTCTCATGTCATACTCCGGATCATCATCCGAATACAGTTTCTCGCCTGTCGGTAATTCCGTGATTGTTATGACATTTATCCCCACTTCATTTTGTTGGAATGGGTTGGTGTCCACTGTCATCGGTTTCGTAATCTTCCAATCCGGGGCAAACTTCAAGATGCCCTTGTCAAGGTGGTCCTGCACCATCCACCTGAACACTAGACACTCGTTCGTTGCGTGAGTCCAAACATCATGATACTTGCAATACATTTTACCTGATATTTTCACTGATGGTGGAATCACGTGGTCTCCTTTGAGGCGAAGGATCTTGTCGGCCAATAATTGATCAAATATGGCCTCTGTCTTCGAGACGTCGAAAGAGTATCGTCTTTCCCTATCAGTTTTATATTCAGCGTCTCGTCGCACCAAATTATTTGGCACCTTGATAGTAGGTTGCGGTTCTTTCGGCTTGGCAAGAGCCGTACAAACGGTGTTCTTAGGGCAGACCACTTCTGCCAGCCCTATCTCGATACCCTGTTGCTCAATCGGTCTGCTGACCTGATTGAGCTGCTCCTCACTAGAATCGGCCATTCCCACTTGATAATAACTTCCTCTGGGTTGTCGGCCATTCTCGTCTCTCAATACTCGTTCATAACGGACCGCGTGATCGGTCAGTTCGAACAAGTCCTCGTGGTATTGTGCCATCATGATCTTTCGCAATTCGAAATGCATGCCATGGATGGCAATTTTGATGCATTCCTTTTCTGGCAGCGGGATGGCGCAGAACCCTCTGGCCCTAATAAACTTCTTCATGTATTCCTCGACAGTCTGTCCTGTCAGCTGCCTCATGTTCGACAGCTCGATGACGGACACCTCGAGAGGGGCCTGATAGTGGTTCATCACAAAAACCTTTTCCATGGATGGCCAGTCGAGGACCGATCCAGGCTTTAAATTGGCGTACCAGTGGAACGCCATTCCCGTTAAGGAGTTAGGAAACAGTTTCAGTTTTAACTCATTTGTCATGTTGCCACATTCTAGAGAGAATCGAGCCAGATGCTCTGTGGCAGATTGTGAACCCTCGCCTGAAAACAGTGTGAAATTCGGCGGTCTGTAGTACAACGGGAACGGGATCTGATCGATATATTCTGGGTGAGGTTTGTTATACCTCGCTGCCCTGTTTCCCTGCCTCCTGACGAACATTTCTTCAGCTTGGTTCACTGTCAAGAGGTCTTCTGGACCCTCTACTGCTCGATGAGCAGTCCTGTCATAAGCCATTGAGTTGGCTTGATATCCTTCCTGGCCGTATCCGACGGCCTCCAATCGGTCCTCTTCGGACCTGCCCCCCGAGTCTTGACGGGTGTTCCTTGCTTTGGAAGTGCTTCCTTTGTTTCTTTCCTGGACATGGGATTGTCCGTTGCCCTGTCTGCAAGGCGTCTCGTCTCTTGACGAACTTCCCCCGATATGGATTGCGGGGCCTTTTCCTTTGTCAACGGCAGTCTTTGGCGGCCCAGTCCAGGCCTGCGTTTGGATGCCATTGGCGAGCATGTTAATGCTTTCAGTGAGGGATGTCAACTTTGCCTCCAAGTGTATCAAGGCATTATTTACAGTGTGGCTGGCTTCTGTACTGGCCTGACTAGCAGCAGTGGCCGAGCCCAGCATATGTTCAAACTTGCTGACAATGTCAGACCATTCTCCTTGTTTGGTCTCAAGGTCCCTGGTAAAGTTGCGGACCTCTGTTGTCAGCTCTTCGATTCTGTCGGTTCCTTCCATAGTCAGTGGAACCGTTGATAAGTTTTCCAAAGTATGCGTTAAGTCAGACTGTGTTCTTGTCAAGGTTGATCGGGTCCTTCGTGGTACCTGTGATGTCATCTGATGACAGCAAAACAAACACCCACTTAGTATCGATTGATTGACCGTTTGGCAAAGAGATAATCAAGCTGTCAGCTAGCCAAAATTGGCTGATAATCGTTTTATGGCAACTCAATTAAAACACAGAATTACTTTCATGCCCCCCGAGCCATAAACTGCTTGGCTGGTGGGTTTTTCAATAAAGACTTTCAGGTCCCACTGGGCGTGCCAAAATATTGTTTGCATAAATTTTGACAACACACCCTAATGTCGAGGGATTGGCATCGAGTCCCACTGGGCATCGAGGGTCCCACTGGGCGTGCCAAAATATTGTTTGCGTATAAATTTGGCCCTGTTATGCCTTGACGTCATCGAGGTACTTTTGGCATCGATCGTGCCATCGGACAATGCATGGCATCAAGGAACTGTTTGCATATAAATTAAGCATCGAGGAATGCCTCGACGACATCGAGCAACCCTTGGCATCAAGAAGTGCCAAAATATTGTTTGTGATAAAACAGACATCAAGGGGTACTTGGCATCGAGGGATTGACATCGAGGTGCGATTGGCATCAAGGTGTGCCAAAATGCTGTCTCTTGCAGACCTGTCAGTAAACCCCTCGACGAGCCAACAACTCGACGAGAAATACCTCGATATGATATGGAAAAAGTGCGGGCGTGCCAATGTTTGTGCGTGCAAACATAACGATCCAAAATTAGACATGTTGATATCTGTAAATTAGTAACGTGATTGTCCTGATGAGGACATCTTGATATCATAATAGGTTGTCCTGATAAGGCTGACTTCTAAACGATTGCGACAGAGTAGGCAAACACTACCCCTAGTTCTTTTCTATGCCTGCCTGGCCGCAGGACTTAAACAATTTATGAAAATCTCTCTTGAAATGCCATGTTTTTATAGCCAATCGATGGCCTGTTTATCATATCAGTGGATTTATAAATCAGTAAACAGGTCGACGATCAATCAGTTTTACACAATCACCTTGACAGAAAACAAAGGCTTGACAGAAACGGCGTATCAATGGAAATCAGTCGACGTAAAGCATATTTAAGTAAATGAAACGAAATATACGAACTAAATCACTTCCATTGATAATAAAAGAAAATTAGTACGTTTCCCGATGTACAAACATTACAAAAAATATGCAAAACGGTAAAGTTCTCCTTTCTTGGCAAGGTCTGCCAATTGAGCTGATAAGTCTATTGAATTCTGAAAACTGACTCCTTGATCGGCAGGGAACCGGCCGGTGAGTTGATAAAACATGACAGTGCTTTATATTGACAGAAAGTAACATTGACGACGGAGAACCACCGTCAATGGTTCGCCCAACCTTGATGGATAACCACCAATCGGGCTCCTGATCAGCGGGTGGCCACTGACCAAGGCATCGACGAAGCAGATGGCTACTTAGCCGATAGCCGTCAAGCAGATGGCTACTTGACGACGAGCTCATCAAGCAGATGGCTACTCAATGAGTTTGTCATATAAATACGTGGGCACTTACATGACAGTTAACAGCGAGCTACTTGCTGATATGAGTGGTTTCGCTCGAGGCAGTGTCAGCTGACGGCGGAAGACGGCGGCGGCGGCGGCGGCGGCTTACTGTGAGCGGCGGCGGCGACTGTCAGGGATCACTGGTGGCTGAGGAGGGACAGACTGATATCGAGGAGTTGGCGGGCTGATAACTCGACAGAAAACAGATTGTGATCTGCTTGCTATCAATGTTTCGCTCGAGACAGCGTCTGGACAGCGGAAGCAGCGGCGGCGGCGGCTTAATGTCGGCGGCGGCGGCAGACTATTTTTAGTGGCGGCGGCGGCGGACCTTGGGCGGCGGCGGCGGCAAGACTTCAGGCTGTCGAGGGTGGCTGGTGGCTGAGGAGTGACAGTTGATATCAAGGGATTGACAATTGTTTGCTGAAAAAGAAGCAGCGAGGTGCTGGACTTCCGGTGAGGCGTTGAGCCGATCAGTGTTAGACTGAGATTTGTTGATTGAGTTGTGTGTCCTCTGCGCGACTGACAGTATCAAGGTATTTATAGCTGCTGGATCTGGAGAGCTGATGGCCAGAAAACTGATGCCTTGACAGCCACTATTCCACTTTCTCCACTACTTGAAAAACCTTCCACTACTTGCACTACTTTGATGGCAGTTCTTTTGTGCTGAAAATTAGTGTTAGTGGTGGTTTAGAGAAGAAGATACGTTGTGTTTGAAATTGAATTAATAATAACTAATTAAGAGATTTTTAAGGACTTAGTGTTTTAAGCCAACTACTTAGCCTAATCCTTATCCCTTAATTAATTAATCATTAATTAAATAACAAAGCAACAAGTGGGCCCCAAAATAGGAGAATGGCCGATCTGGGGTGGGTCATGGCCGATTTGGGCTGCTTGGGCCATGGTTGGTCCTGGGTCGAGCCCGTTTGTCTAATAATTTATCTAATTAATTACCCCTTTAAACCCTTAATGGCCTTTATTTATAAAAATAGGCCAATTAATTAGACTTGGCCCAATTAACCTTAATTAATTAGTCCATAATCTTTATTAACCAAAGCCATTAAGTGGGTCGAGCCCATTTGTAATTAATCATAATTAATTAACTTTAGCCTATTAATTAATTTTATCAATTAATTAATATATTTTTGGCCCAAATGTTAATTAATTGCGAAATTGGGTCGAGTTTTGAAATTGGGCTCGTAGCCAACCCATTGGCTCGATTAGACCCATTTTCGGTCCAAATTGGATCCGATTTGGTCTGATCCGTTTTGGAGTGACTTGATTCGGCCCATATGCCATTTTTGGCTTGTTACATCGAGCCGTCGTTCCTCGATTAGTCGAGGGTGATTTTTTTGGGTACAAACACAAATCAATTACAATTAAAAGAAAAACAAACCATCAAACATTAATATCAAATAATGAGAAGAACCGACAGTAGTAAAAATAATGGGCGTAAACGAACCGAGTAATGTTGAACGAAACATTGTTCGAGCTTGATTTAGATTTTGTATCGAGCTTGAAATTGTATTCAAACTTAATTTTAACAAACCAAACTTTAATCGAACAAGCTCTAGTCGAGTTTCAAGTAACTTGATATGTTAAATGTATTTTATCTTTTTCGAACTTATCGAAGTGAGCTAGAGCCGAACTTCTAAGATTAATGGGTGGCAAACGGGCGGGTCGGGTTAAATGGGCCGGGTCGGGTCCGGGTCTGGTTGGAACGGGTCATAAACGTGTCAGGTTTTAAATGGGCCGGGTCTTAAACGGGCCTGGGTCGGGTCGGGCCGACCTCTTTTTTTTTTTTTTTTTTTTTTTTTTTTTTTTTTTTTATGCTGCAACAGAAATTCAAGAATTGGGTCCCAGTTCCAAATAATAAAATGAATCTGCAAATAAGAGACATAATTTACAAGCCCCTAACACAAATTCTTAATCAATAGAAACTTCAATAAAAACATAATTTTCAATCAAAAGTATTTAACTAAAATATTTCTAATCATTAAGAAAATAGTTGTTTGTTTGAGTTTTGAGAGTGTGATTTGAGAAAATTGAGAGAATTTTTTTTTTCATCGATCTGATTTAATTAATCACGTGAAAGGGATTAAGAAAATTAATGTCCCAAATTTTCATGACAAAAACTATCAATTTTTCTGTCTGCATCATCTTATAGCAGCAGAAGTGCATGCAGATGGCAGCAGGGAGGACAAACAAATTTGGTTTTGGAAAAAAAAAAAGGAATTTTTTATTAATTAATTTATAAAAGTACTGTTTATATAAGTACTGTTTGATAATTAATTTTTTTATTTAATAATATATATATATATATATATATATATATATATATATATATATATATATATTTTAGTTAATGATGCAATCAATCACCAAATTAAAAAGAAAAAAGAAGTATATATATTTATATATATATATAGGTGACAGAGAAATAACTTGTTGGCTAGCATGAAATTCAAAGCTTGAAGATGGGTATTAATTTAGAGAGTTAGAGTGCAGAGTAAGTCCTTTTAATTTTTTTCAGACCCGTTAATGACCCATCTCAAGGCCCACTAAAAACCCTCTAAATTTAATATTTGTCCAGACCCTACCCAACCCAATAAATTATAGTCACTAATGGGTTGGGTCTTAATGGGTCTGGGCGGGTCTTTGGTGGCCCATTGGGTCCAGACCCATTTTGCCATCCCTTAGATTATCAATCGAAAACTGATGTCCAAAACTTGTTTGACAAATCGAGAGCTTTTATCTAACATAACAAGCTCAAATCGAATATCGACCATTGAATTCGATCAAATATGTTGAAAACCAGTTAGGATCCAAATTGAGTCCGAATTCACTTAACGGAACTGGACAGAGTCAATCCTATTTTTGACTTTTGAGTCTTGAAAATAGGTCAATAAGCTTAAGGAAAAAAACATTATTATTAAAGAAAAAAAAAAACATATGCACAAATTACTGAACAATAATGTATGACCCCCAAAAGAGTGTCATTTCAGATGTATACTAATTACTAACCGTTTCACAAGGAAACTACAATAATGTATGACCCCAAAAAGATTTTCCTGTAGGATCTAAAATATTAAGAACATATAAATGAAATACGATAGTCAGTTGCCAGAATTTGAAAGAAAGAAAATGCAATATGCAATTGTGCCTAGAAATATACAGTGCTCAATCCAGAATGCTTAGGCAAGCCTTTGGTCAATACTAAAAAAAGGGTCAATGCCTCGATAAGGATAGTCGTCTCCAGGGGCAATTTTGACAACTTCAAGTAATTGAGGCAATGTACCTTCCGAATAGCGACATGGAGAGGGCCCTCGAATTTCAATTCTTACCTAAAGAGTAGGCCCTTATTAGGATTGTGAATCATCAAAACATAAATTCGCGTAATGTACCTTAAACGATATGGTGCCCACTACAAATTTCGATATGCTAATAAAAATTTATGCACTAATATCCTATGAAATTTAGGCAGTGATGACGACATGACATTCAATCCTTACATAAAATGTTATGCCCTTATTAGGATAAGCAGTCAATAAATAGAAATTTGGGTAATGCTGATACTAATGTAACCAAAAAGAAAAAAAGAAAAAAAAAATATACTCTGCATTAAAACTATAAATAAAGATTTATGGATTTTCAATGATGGACGGAATATGGGTAATGTAACACAAATTCAAGTAGTTTAGGCAATGTACCTTAAAGGCATTTTGCTTGTTCCGGGTAGAGGGCCCTCTGCATTCATTTTTCCAATAGAAGATTATGCCCTTATTATGGTAGTCAGTCACCGATACGAGAATTTGGGTAATGTGCCTTCAAAGATTTGGTGCTCATTACAAAATATAATACAATGAGACTCCGATTTCAATCCCAAAATAAAGAATAGGCCCTTAGTAGGAGAATCTATAACTGACAGATGGGACTCTCTCGGACGACAGCAAATGCATTTAAGACTTACTTAACCCCTCGGTAAAATCGAGAAAATAAAGGCCACAAAGTAAATACTGTTGGGTGTTTGGGATATGAAAGGCTAAGAAAATAATTTTAGCAAGACAAAGTAGACATATTATTTCATCAAGACAATAAGGCTACAATATTTTGAGGCTTTTTGCTCTAAGCCTTCATACAAGAGAATATATTTTCTTCTCTAAACTAACTTGCTAAGTTGGTGGTTTTTCTTATCTATAAAATTCTACACTCTACATACATATATATATATAGGCATAAGTTTCTACCTTTCTACTCTATACTAGAAGCCACTAGATTAATGTTGAATACATGAATCTAATTCAAATATAGTGGCTAAACATGATGACTAATGCTTTTAATTCAAACTTAGTGGCTAAATATGCATGACTAAGCTCTTGAGAGTTCTTCAATGTTAATGAACTTGATCTCATTGGTTTGGCCTTGATGACTTGAATGTAATTTAGATAATGTGTTGCAAACTTTGACATGAATTCATCCAAGTATGAATTCTTCATGCTTAAGGAGCTTCTTGATTAAGGAACTTTATGGTAAAGTAATTATGAATTAATTTAACACCCCCTCTTAATTCATAATTCGAACACCATTTCGGAATTGCTCCAACTTCTCTGAATTGACTGCTTTTGTAAAGCTATCTGCAAGTTGATCTTTAGTGTTCACAAACTCCAATTGAATTTCTTGATCTTGAACGTGACTTCTAATGTAGTGGTGTCGGAGTTCGATATGCTTTGTTCTGGCATGAAAAACAGGATTCTTTGTCATTTCTATACTGGACATATTGTCACAAAATATTATTGTAGGAGTATCTTGTCTTTGCTCAATGTCGGTCATCTTTTTCTTTGACATATTTGATGCCAAAATTTCTCGTACCTTGAAGGTAGCGTAGAATTCTTTTTGCTGATGCATAATGCAATTTACTTGGGTCATGCATAAACCGCGAGATTAAGCTTACCAAATAGACAATGTCAGGTCTAGTATGCGTGAGATAGATTAGAGAGCCTACTAAGCTTCTGTACATCTTTGTATCAACTTTTCCAGCACCATCATTTAGCGTCAACTTTTCGTTTAGTGCCAGTGGAGTAGATATGGGTTTGCAATTAATCATCTGGAACTTCTTCAATAATCTTTCATGATATTTTTCCTGAGAGATAAATATTTCCCCTTTGGATTGACGAACTTGAATTCCAAGGAAATATTTCATTAGACCCAAATCAGTCATCTCGTATTCTTTCATCATTGCCTTTTTGAATTCTTCTATCATCAATGGATTTGTACATGTGTATATCAAATCATCTACGTAAAGACAGATAATGAGAAAATCTTTTTCACCTTGTTTCTTCACGTATAATGATGGTTCACTTTGACTTCTTTGAAATCCATTTTTCTGAAATTAATTATCAATCTTGTTGTTCCAGGCTCTTGGTGCTTGTTTTAGCCCATATAGTGCCTTTCGGAGACGATAAACTTTATCTTCTTTGCCTTGGACAATATAACCTTCAGGTTGTTCGACATAAACTTCTTCACTCAAATCTCCATAGAGAAATGCTGATTTGACATCTAATTGATAAACTGGAAGTTCCATTTGAGCAGCTAATGCTAGGACAATTCGTATTGTCTCCATTCGAGCAACTGGCGCAAACGTTTCATTGAAATCAATTCCAGGTTGTTGAGAATAGCCTTTTGCTACTAGACGTGCTTTGTGCTTTTGAATTGAGCCATCTTCTTTGTACTTCGTTTTGTAGACCCACTTTAGTCTGATTATACTTTTATTCTCGGGTAGATCCACCAGTTCCCATGTTTTGTTCTTTTCGATGCTTGCTATTTCTTCATCCATAGCATTTGTCCAGATCTCTTCTTTCACGGCTTCTTCAAAGGTTTGTGGTTCACAAGCAAAAAATGCCACATCACATGATTCATAAATTTCTCTTAAACTTCGCACCTTACGTACAGGACTTTCTGATTCTGGGTAGAATTCCTCAGATGCTCCTGGAGAACTTGAAATTGGGCTTGAAATTGGACTCGTGCTTGGACTTGTCAGATCATTTTGATTTAATGATGAGCTAGGCAGATTCACATTATTTGTTTTTTGTATCTTCTCCCCAATTCCATGATTTTTTCTCATTGAAGATAACATCTCGAGATATAATAAGCTTATTTGTGTTTGGGTTTAGTAAACGATATCCCTTGGATTCGTCACTATAACCAACAAAAATAAGTTTTTCTCCTTTATCATCAAACTTTTCTCGCTTTTCTTTAGGAATGTGAGAATAAGCTAAACAACCAAAAACTCTTAAGTTGTTTACCTGTGGCTTTCTCCGATGCCATGCTTCATAGGGAGTCTTGTTTGGAACTGCCTTTGTTGGTGAACGATTTAAAATATAGACTGCTGTAAGTACAGCTTCTGCCCAAAAACTTTTTGGAAGTCCTTTTTCGGCCATCATGCTTCTTGCCATTTCAACTATCGTGCGGTTTTTTCGCTCTGCAACTCCATTTTGTTGTGGAGTATATCGCACTGTTAGTTGTCTCTGGATCCCTTTTTCTTTGCAATAATTTAAAAAGGCTTTTCCAATAAATTCTCCTCCTCGGTCTGTTCTGAGAATCTTTATTTTTCTGCCACTTTGATTTTCCACATTGGCTTTGAACACCAGAAATTTTGAGAATGCTTCTGATTTTTGTTTCAAAATATAAACCCACATCATTCTGCTATAATCATCCACGAACAATAGAAAATATCTATTGTCGTTAAGAGATGGAGTTCGAGTTGGGCCACAAATATCTGCATGTATTAGTTCAAGAGGAACTTTGGCTCTGTAGGATGTCTTTGGAAATGGCAGACGATGCATTTTTCCATAAATACATCCTTCGCATGTTGTGTCTCGTTCTGAAATATTTGGAAGACCAAAAACCATATTTTTTCTTTTTAATAGATTGAGACCTTTGTAATTCAAATGTCCATACCTCAGATGCCATAGCTTACGATCTTCTTTTGTTATGCTCTGGAGAATAATTTTCTCGATCAATGGCAAATTAAGAGGAAAGACTCTGTTTGAGCTCATCTTAATATTTGCCATCGTGAGATTCTTCTGCTTATCAATAATGACACAATGATCATTATTAAACTCCACTTTATAATTCTTCTCGAGTAGTTGACCCACACTCAACAGATTTTGAGTCAAATTTGGAACATAAAAAATGTTGGTCCCAAGTGGTCAGTTGAGGTCTAGAGGGGGAGGGGGGTGAATAGACCTCAAGACTTTAAAAAATTTCTTAAACTTTTCTTCTATAAGTAGAGTTCACTCATCAGCAAAATAAGATGACTGAGCTGATTTTGCACTCAGCTTATCAGCAGAGTTCGCTGATCTTATTCGTGAGACTACTATGCTGATATAGCACTTAGCTTATTCAGTAAAGTAGACTACTATGCTGATTTTGCTCATCAAACTTATATTATCAGAGTTTCAAACAATGATGCAGCGGATAATGTATATGTGTTTTTCAAACAATGTTTTCAACTCAATTAAACTTTTAAAGCACAAGGAAAGTTTTACCCCAAGTTGGAAATTCCTCAATTTAAAAGACTCTTCTTTTAAAGTATTTACTATGCTTATGAAATATGCAATGCAAGATAAATAAAGTAAATAACACAAGGAATTTTTATAGTGGTTATACAGGAACAAATCCTCTTAATCCACTCTTCCAAGTCACACAGATCTTGGGTTATACTATAAACACACAGTTTACAATATATCTCCAATTATACCTAGACAACAAATGAAAAGGCTATAAGCTCACAATAGGAAATCACATAGAAGACCTATTCTCCGAAGTGATATCACTCACAAAGATGGATATCTACTCCTCACAGCACTCAGTTGAATATCACTCAGATATTCAAGGGTTCACCTTGTTCTTCAACAATCAGCTTCGTCATAAGATGACTCCGCTTATGATAAGATGACTCAACTGATGGATTCTTGCTCTAAAGATTTGATCTTGAAAGTGTGCAAGTCTCTCTTTGAATCTTCAGTTTACCATCTATTTATACTCCTGGATTTGTAATTTTGCCCGTTGAAGGTTGGCAAAATTGCATTTAAGTCCTTGAGCAACGGTCATAATTTGAATGGTAACTTTTGCAGACTGTCGCACTGTTCACTGTACACTCTGTTGTACTCTCTGCACTGTTTACTGTACACTCTGCTGTACTTTCTGTCAGCAGCATTTAATGCACTTAGCTTGTTACCGTTGGAGAGCTTTTTGACCGATTTTTGCTTAGCTGATGGGATCCACTCCGCTGATGATCACTAGTCTGATGCACTAGTCTGATCACTAGTCTCATGCACTGGTCTGATGCACTAGTCTGATGCACTAGTCTGATGCACTAGTCTGATCACTAGTCTCATGCACTAGTCTGATGCACTAGTCTGATGCACTAGTCTGATCACTAGTCTCATGCACTAGTCTCATGCACTAGTCTGATGCACTAGTCTCATGCACTAGTCTGATGCACTAGTCTGATCACTAGTCTCATGCACTAGTCTGGTGATCACTCATCTTTTTCCACTAAGCTGATTTTCAATATTCCACTAATCTGATTTTCACTCTTCTCATAAGATTGAATCTTCATTTCTTGAATACTTCTGTTCTTGAATGATTATCTTTTAAACCAAGTATCCAATCTTCAAAGGCTTACTAAACTTACGTAACTTAGTTGATGACACCTTTTTGTTATCATCAAAACCTTTAACTAACTTATTTAACTCAACTGATAAGATCACTTAGCTGTTCTTGAGTTAATAAATTCTTCCAACAATTTCCCCCTTTTTGATGATGACAAAACCTTCAACTAAGAACGTCTTCCAAGTCTTCAGTTTAGTCTTCATACTCTAGGATTAAAATCATTAGATCCAATGCAACATTTGAGAGTTCTTAGTTGCATCTCACTTTTCCCCCTTTTTGTCATTAACACCAAAACTTAGTATGCTGAAGACAATTAGGTGAATACTTAGTTGTTCGGGGTAGTTGGCTGTTAATTAATTCTTCTTTATACGCAAGCCAGCAGTTTGTAGTCTTCTTTGCTGTTTATCACTCCAGTTAGAATAACTGTTCCCCCTGACTTCAAGAATTGATACCACTTGTTGGTTACTTCCTTCACCCTTTTTGAAGTGTATTCTTGAATGTCACTTGGTTGTTGAGTTTCGGTCGGCTGATGAGAAGCAGTCTTCTGATAACTTCATTTGACTTATTGAGAACATCATCTCTAATCAGGAGTACCGCTCATCGTACACGTTCCCCCTGAGTTCAAGAATCTGTGGTCAAGTAGTCTTATGAGAGTTAGTCTCGAAAGATACTCAGCCGTTGAATTCCAGTAAGCTATTGAGATGATTTTTCTGATATGTTCCCCCTCAGCTCATGAATCCAAATTCAACAAACCCATTTTCAACTCTTGAGAGCTGAAATATTGTTGTCACATGATTGACTATACCACTTGTTGGATACAAACGTTGATTCTCTTGATAAACTTCAAATTTTCCAACAATCTTGCTTTTCTAGTTATTTCCAAACAACGCGGCTACCACTTGTTGGTTGATATCACATGTTGATACAGTACTGGATACCAATTGTTGATATTCTCCCATTCGATGGTAAAATCACTTGTTGAACTTGTTGAAATTAGTAAGGGCGGTCAACTCACCTTTGTCATCACACATGCGTTTTTCCTACAAAACAGATTGCTGTTTTTGGTACCCCTTATATTGGGTCCTGCATGGTTAGTATAACCTTTAACATGTGATGATTATGTGACTCAGTTTTATCATGAATTTCAGTAAGTTTAGCATGGTAATAATTTTCATGATGAAAACAATGCTCATAAGCAAGGTAAGAAGCATGAAGTAAGTGATAAGCTGAGTTAACTAATAACTCTCCTATAGATTCAGCAGACTTAACATTTTTAATTTCACTCCTATCAGCAGCATCTTTCAGCTTACTAAGCTGATGAGTTTTACTAGTCTGTTTAGTCTTAGGTTGCTTACTAGGTTTCTTAACCTTTTGAGCTTCAGTAGGCTTCTTCTCTTTAGCCTCTGATTTCTTTTTAGAGAATGATGCAATTACTTCTTTCAAGTTCATTTATATTTTCTATACGAATTGCATACTCAGCTTTTAGAGTTTCATTCTCATGCTCAAGCTTTTTGTAGTCAGCTGATTCTTGAGGTTTTTCAACCTGAAGTTTCAGTGATCTGTTTTGCTCGTTTTAGCAGAGTCATCTCTTCCTTAAGCTTGGCAAATACTCAAACAATATTTGAATTTGAAATTAATATTTGTTCAAACGATTCAAATAATGCAAGTTCATTAATTTGTAGAAGTTACCTCAGTTTCAGAATCATCAGATTCCTTGGCCATTAAGCATAGAGTTTCGGGTACTTCTTCAAATTCTTTATCAGACGACTTGTTGTCTGAATAAGATATGCCGGAGTTTGTTAGCTTTGCTGCCTTAGCTAACTTTGCTTTGCTCTTACTTGGCTTATACTCCTTTTTGGCACCTTTTTCCTTGTTACCAAACTTTTGAGAGATTAGATGCGGACGATCTTTGGTGAAGAGTCCATACTCCTTGCAATTTTGGTCTCCAAGTTTTGCTTTTGAGGAATCCCTGTTTTCCTGAAAAGGATCAGAAGAAGATGAAATAACATTTTCATATTTTAATTTCATTTTCTTTTTATAGAACTTCTTGAAATCATTCAGAAGTAGGGCAACGTCGTCAGCAGTGTATGCTTTTTCTGAATTCAGCAGAGTCTTCTCTTCGAACTTGTCCGCTGATTTTCTTGACTTGTCTGACGCGATAAGAGCAACAGTAGGGTCTGAACCAGATGACTCATCTATTCCCATTCTAGGCATCTTAAACTCATAAGCTTTGAGTGACGAGAACAGTTCAGAAAGGGAAATCTTCCCTAAGTCCCTTGATTCTTCCAGGGTTGTCACCTTCATGTTGAATTTAGGTGAAAGAGCCTTGAGAACCTTCATGGTGATCTCCTTGTCTGAAAACTTTTTACCAAGCCTTAGAACTTCGTTCAAAGTTTTGGTAAATCTGGTATCCATTTGATCAATCATTTCACCAGACTTCATCTTGAAATTTTCAAACTCCTCAAGAGCCACACTAAGCTTATGTTCTTTGATAGCGTCGTTTCCTTTGCTCAGCTCACAGACTTTATCCCACATCTCCTTGGCTGTTTTGAGATGCTTGACCTTCTGGAATCTGTCTTCATCTAGAGCTTTGAACATTATGAACTTAGCCACCTTGTCTAGATTGACTAATCTGACTTCTTCGGGGGTTAGTTCATCTAGCTTTTTGTCAATGATCTGATCAGGCTGGTCAGCAACCTTCACAATCTTCTTAAACCTGAATGGTCCTTGTGTAATACATGTAAACATGTTATCATTATAAGCAGCAAGAAGGATTTCCATTCTGATTTTCCAATCTTCAAAGTCCATATGGCCAATGTGAGGAACATGGCTTATGCACTCCATTTTCAAAAAGTTTTTATTTTTCAAAAATATGCTTCATTTGAAAAAGTTTGAAAATCATTGAAAAACACTTGGATCAAGCTCGTTGATCAGGCAACTGATTCTAATGAACCACCCGCTCTGATACCACTTGTTGGTCCCAAGTGGTCAGTTGAGGTCTAGAGGGGGGGGGGGTGAATAGACCTCAAGACTTTAAAAAATTTCTTAAACTTTTCTTCTATAAGTAGAGTTCACTCATCAGCAAAATAAGATGACTGAGCTGATTTTGCACTCAGCTTATCAGCAGAGTAAGCTGATCTTATTCGTGAGACTACTATGCTGATATAGCACTTAGCTTATTAAGTAAAGTGGACTACTATGCTGATTTTGCTCATCAAACTTATATTATCAGAGTTTCAAACAATGATGCAGCGGATAATGTATATGTGTTTTTCAAACAATGTTTTCAACTCAATTAAACTTTTAAAGCACAAGGAAAGTTTTACCCCAAGTTGGAAATTCCTCAATTTAAAAGACTCTTCTTTTAAAGTATTTACTATGCTTATGAAATATGCAATGCAAGATAAATAAAGTAAATAACACAAGGAATTTTTATAGTGGTTATACAGGAACAAATCCTCTTAATCCACTCTTCCAAGTCACACATATCTTGGGTTATACTATAAACACACAGTTTACAATATATCTCCACTTATACCTAGACAACAAATGAAAAGGCTATAAGCTCACAATAGGAGATCACATAGAAGACCTATTCTCCGAAGTGATATCAATCACAAAGATGGATATCTACTCCTCACAGCACTCAGTTGAATATCACTCAGATATACAAGGGTTCACTCTTGTTCTTCAACAATCAGCTTCGTCATAAGATGACTCCGCTTATGATAAGATGACTCAACTGATGGATTCTTGCTCTAAAGATTTGATCTTGAAAGTGTGCAAGTCTCTCTTTGAATCTTCAGTTTACCATCTATTTATACTCCTGGAATTGTAATTTTGCCCGTTGAAGGTTGGCAAAATTGCATTTAAGTCCTTGAGCAATGGTCATAATTTGAATGGTAACTTTTGCAGACTGTCGCACTGTTCACTGTACACTCTGCTGTACTCTCTGCACTGTTTACTGTACACTCTGATGTACTTTCTGTCAGCAGCATTTAATGCACTTAGCTTGTTACCGTTGGAGAGCTTTTTGACCGATTTTTGCTTAGCTGATGGGATCCACTCCACTGATGATCACTAGTCTGATGCACTAGTCTGATCACTAGTCTCATGCACTGGTCTGATGCACTAGTCTCATGCACTAGTCTGATGCACTAGTCTGATCACTAGTCTCATGCACTAGTCTCATGCACTAGTCTGATGCACTAGTCTCATGCACTAGTCTGATGCACTAGTCTGATCACTAGTCTCATGCACTAGTCTGATGATCACTCATCTTTTTCCACTAAGCTGATTTTCAATCTTCCACTAATCTGATTTTCACTCTTCTCATAAGATTGAATCTTCATTTCTTGAATACTTCTGTTCTTGAATGATTATCTTTTAAACCAAGTATCCAATCTTCAAAGGCTTACTAAGCTTACGTAACTTAGTTGATGACACCTTTTTGTTATCATCAAAACCTTTAACTAACTTATTTAACTCAACTGATAAGATCACTTAGCTGTTCTTGAGTTAATAAATTCTTCCAACAAAAAACATCTTTGATAAAAATTTGTTTCTCCTTTCTTTGTCCGGACTGCTATTGTTCCTTTTCCAGCGATTTTATGTTCCTTTCCATCTCCAAGTTTTACTTCTGATGAATAAGTCTCATCAAGCTCCACAAACATTTTCTTATTTCCACACATATGATTACTGCAACCGCTATCAACGTACCACGTATTCTCAAGTAGTTGTTGAGAATTCAAGCATGAATAAAATACCTCATTGGTATCTTTTTCTTCAGTATAGTTGGCCTCATTCTTCTCACCATCATCTCTATGCCAACAATCTCTTTCTGAATTATTGGCGTTTCTGCATCTTTTACATTTGTATCGGCAATCTTTTGTGTCGTGGTTATTTTTTCTGCATATTCGGCAAAATAAATCTGAATTTTGATTTGCATTTCTTTGGTTAGAGAAATCTCTTCTTCCTAGACCTCGTCCTCGGAAGTTTTGATTTCTTCCACGACCTCTGCCTCTTGATACTCTGGATGTGGAGGCCATATTTTTTTCTGATTGACCATCTCCTTTTTTATTTTTCTGGTCTGCTAGATTAAGCTTTACTTGAAAAGCTTGTTCCAAACTATGGTTTGAAAATCTGCTCATTCTTTTCTCATGAGCTTCTAAAGATCCCATGAGTTCGTCTAAAGAAAGTTTTGATAAATCTTTAGGCTCTTCAATCGCAGCAACTATGTGCTCAAATTTTACTGGCAAGCTTCGCAAGACTTTTTCTACAATTCTTTTATCTTCGGCAGAATCACCATAGCCTCTAATTTGATTAACAATTGTAGAAACTCTAGAAAAGAATTCTTGCATGGTCTCGCTATCTTTCATGAGTAGATTATCAAATTCTCGCCATAAATTTTGCAATTTCATGGAGATAATTTTTTCATAGCCACCAAATTGTTTTTTCAAAATATCCCATGCATCTTTTGAAAATTTAACACCCGTAATACGCGGAAGTATAGATCGACTCAGCCCTTGGTGCATAAATGACAAGGCTCTTGCATTTTTGGTCTTGTTATCTTTATGCTCCTTCTTTTTGGCTCCAGTCAACGTGGCTTCTTCATCCGGAGTATATATTTCATACCCCTCTTCTACGATATCCCAAAGATCATGGGACTGGAATAACGTCTTCATAAGAACGCTCCATAACTCGTAGTCTTGACCAACAAAGATCGGAA
Source organism: Penstemon barbatus (assembly GCA_003313485.2). NCBI lineage: Eukaryota > Viridiplantae > Streptophyta > Magnoliopsida > Lamiales > Plantaginaceae > Penstemon > Penstemon barbatus. Next base: position 5,996,339 of record CM064882.1, read on the forward strand.
CACCTTGTTGGGAATATGTGAAGGCAAGCTCATTGCTATTGCATGGATTCATTTTTTCAATATATGTGGGGGGTTATCAGGCCAAGGGTGGCTCTGATACCAAAAATTGTTGGGTGTTTGGGATATGAAAGGCTAAGAAAATAATTTTAGCAAGACAAAGTAGACATATTATTTCATCAAGACAATAAGGCTACAATATTTTGAGGCTTTTTGCTCTAAGCCTTCATACAAGAGAATAGATTTTCTTCTCTAAACTAACTTGCTAAGTTGGTGGTTTTTCTTATCTATAAAATTCTACACTCTACATACATATATATATATATAGGCATAAGTTTCTACCTTTCTACTCTATACTAGAAGCCACTAGATTAATGTTGAATACATGAATCTAATTCAAATATAGTGGCCAAACATGATGACTAATGCTTTTAATTCAAACTTAGTGGCTAAATATGCATGACTAAGCTCTTGAGAGTTCTTCAATGTTAAGGAACTTGATCTCATTGGTTTGGCCTTGATGACTTGAATGTAATTTAGATAATGTGTTGCAAACTTTGACTTGAATTCATCCAAGTATGAATTCTTCATGCTTAAGGAGCTTCTTGATTAAGGAACTTTATGGTAAAGTAATTATGAATTAATTTTAACAAATACGCCTTAACTTTCCAGCGCCTATCTGACCTGTATGTTCTACTGACTCCCAGATAAATCCTTCCTATATAAGAATCAAAACATTTGGTAATTAACTGGCGAATGATTCTCTAGATTCATGGTAATAATACGACCGGTACAAGATATTTTATATGAATAAAAGTTAGAATAAATTAAAAAATAATCATAGAAAGAAGTTCCCAATAGTCAAATGATGCCAGTAATTCTAAATGGTGATGAGACCTTGAGCCTAAACACTCTAATGAGGAGAAAAAAGTACCAAAATCCCAATATGATAGCAAGACATAAAACATCATCTTCAAAGCAAATATGTCATTCTCAATAATACAATATATGATTCACACCTGATTCAAAAAATATTGATAGTTAAAACTCTTTGATTAAAGAAAGGATAAGGAAAATTTAAGATTTTACATAAATAACAATGATGTTTCTTACCATTTTCAGAAAGATTCTTGACTTAATAACTGTGTGTTACGATGATGTTCTACATTAGGAATTATATCAGTTTCAGTTCAACCTTTAGGGAATGTGTTCAGTAGTGAAGATTGGGTTAAGAATTACAGGAGTAGGGATTGCCTTTTTTGGTAGGAAGTGATAAAAAGAAAGGTAAAGTTATCTATCATACTGAAACTGAAATTATTGTTTAAATATTCAAATGAGAAGAAATAACAAGACCTATGTATCAAAACGAAGATGTACCATTCTCCTAGGTGAAGGATTTTAGTCCGAGTCCATATCCCTCTCCCTCGTGTTACTAAACATAGATTTTCACTAGACGTGTCCATATATGTATATGACTCATAATGCATAAAATGGACAAGTTCATCATATTAAAAATCAATAATCAGGCAAACAAGACTGTCATTAATCCAAAGGAGAAAATATGAAAAGTCTGAAATAAGAAATTTGGAAATCAGTTTAAGAAACACTATTCATAACCAGCAAATGATATAAAAGGAATTGAAATCTTAGGTTCCTTGCATTTATAACTTGTTGGCAAGTCTTTCAGCAACTTCATTAATCTTGGCAAGAACTTTGACCAAACTGTTGAGTAGTTTTTTCTGCAGCTTCCTGTCCAATCGACTGTTCACCTGTTGAGCTTTAAGATATTCATTCAACGATGTAATATTTCTCTCTAGAGCTTTAATCAATCGCTCACCCTCATCAATGTTTTCACTTTTCATGGAACTTTGAGCCTGATTCTCTTAGTATTTGAGAGACAAAAATACCAACACAATTAGAAGTATACATTTGTAATATTTTACAACATTTATTTAATAATGGTAAAGGTCAAATCGAGTAATATTTTACCTTGATCTGAGTATGTCTGGTGAAATGGCTGATATCTCATCTCTGCCACAATAGCTAAGTATCAATATTAGATATTCCTTATTAAGAAAAAATCATTTTATTTAATAAAATCAATTTTCGACAATGCATACCTACATACTACATTTATATGAGCCCTACTCATGAAATTCTGAGTTATGTAAACATTGTTTCCTCCTAACACTAAGTTTAATTGAAAATTAAAGGTACATAAAAAAGATATTGGAGAAAGAATTGTACCTTCTGATGGATTTTCCTCTCCTGGCCTCTTTTCTTGTGCCGCCTGTTCAAATTCCGGGAAAACATCATCTCCGACATCATAATCATCCACATCTTCTACCTCCAAATCATCTAAGCCATCACTATAATCATCTGCTTCAAATGTTTTACCATCCAAGACATCATAGATTTATATCAAATCCACCTGGAAGTTTCATATCCTTCCTCGAAGCACTTTTCATAACCAGTAAGATTCAACTACCCCTTGTACCTAAGACTCCCATGTTTTTATTTTCTGAAAATCTTTATTAAGGTTTGTCCACTTCTTACGACATTTAGTTGCCGATCTATTCATTCCCAGCTATTCTGCAGACAATTGAACACTGGACTCTGACCATTACTAGAGGCTCATGAAGAGAGGATATTTGTGAACGAAGTAGTTGGATTCTACCTAAATGGCTCGGTGGAATATTACTAGGATGACTCTGTTATTGAAGGAATCATTGTGTCGGAAGTTGCTGGAGAGATTATTGTTGTAACAAAAACGACAATGAGCGAACCTTCAGCCTGCCCACAGAAGGAATGGCTGACTTAGCCACATTCGCTCAAGAAAGAATGGAAAATTTATGTACCCTATCAGCTAAGGAAGGTCAACAGTAGAGACCCCTGACCTTGAAGAGCCAACTGAGGCCTGAATTTCAAAGGTTTGCTGATATTTGCTCTAACATTTTAGAATGCAAAAAAGTATCAATAATAAGGTTGCCTGAGGAAAGGTTGCACCTCATGGCTGCAATCTGGTACAGTCAGAAAATCAATTGGTCAAAAATATTGTGGGACCATTTATGCCACAACATTAAAGAGAAGAATTTGTACCAATGAATAATTGTAAATATGTTGTTATCCCACGCTGGAGCAAAACTGGGAAGAGGGAAGAAGTTAGATACAAGAAGGGAAATGAAAAACTACAATGCCACTCTAGAAGTGGAAAACACCCCTGAAACAGTGACAGTTGCTAACAGATCCAAGAAGATGAAGACTGTCACCAAGGAAAAGGAGAAAATGATTCCCGAGGATTCATCAAGTCAGAATGATAAGGATCAATAAGAGAAATCACCCGCTGAAATAAGAAATGAGGAAATAGAGAATCTATTCACATATCCTGACAAATACCAAGATTCCGAAGTTCAAATAGATAGGAACTTCAGTCAAATGATGGATAACTTAGAGAGAATGTTTGAAGTCATAGGTCCTCGAATTCAATGGAAGAAGAATGATTCCTCTGGTGTTCCCTACACTGCATCAGACCCATCTGATGATGATCCCTCTGAAGATCTTAAAGGAAGGAGGATCTCGATGAAACAACCACATGGAACTGGACCATCAGACTGGTTAGCAGAGGATGTTACCCCTGGAGATTCCAACAACAAGGAACTCACTGAAAAATCCGAAGAGATTGGACTTGTTCCTAGTCTAGAACGGAATCGTGAGATGCAAGGTCATTTTCAATATACTCAAATGAGAGATATCAAGAAAATGGAGAGGAGGATGACTGAAATGAAAGAAGAAACGAAGAAAACCAGAAAGATTGTTGAAAGACTACTTGAGAAGCAAGAAGAAGCGGATGAGTTAATTAACAAACAAAATAAGTTTGTCCAGATAGCAATGGAGAAAGTCGAAAGAAATGTAAGAGAGATGACTCGTCTGATCACTTCTGAGAATCGAAAAGTACTTGATCTGATTCAAACCATGTCCACCCACCTCACTGAGCTCAGCAAACTAGTACTACATTACACTGATGCTCACAAACAACGGGAAGAAAATAAGAAGAAGAAAGAATTTGAAAGGAAAAGAAGAGAAGAAATCAGAAAACGACATCAAGATGAAATTGCAGAGGATGAAACAGTGTTGAACTTATTATAATTTGGAGCAACTAGCACCCATAATGTGAAGAAAGCCAAGTCTTGGCTGAGTACTTCACTAAGCTGAATGTTGAGTACTTACAGCCAAGTCATTGGATGAGTACTTCACTAAGCTGTATGTTGAGTACTAACAGCTAAGTCATTGACTGGGTACTTAACTAAACTGTTAATTAATTTTCTTCCAATCATCATTACCTGGATAAACACTATCAAGTAAGAATGCATCTCCACACATAATTTATAATGCAAAAATATTGTTGGATAGATAGATAGTTGTTCTCTGGATAGATTTTCAGCAGATTTGTCAAAATATAAATAAGCAGACATAAATCAAAATATCTAAATCTTCGGTTGGATTGGTTGAACTCCCATAACACCTTGTTCATTAACAGGCATGGGTGCTAGTTGCTCCAAATTGCAATAAGCTCAACACTGTTTCCTCCTGCAATTTCATCTTGATGTCATTTTCCGATTTCTTCTCTTCTTTTCCTTTCAAATTCTTCCTTCTTCTTATTTTCTTCCCGCCGTATGTGAGCATCAGTGTAATGTAGTACTAGTTTGCTGAGCTCAGTGAGGTGGGTGGACATGGTTTGAATCAGATCAAGTACTTTTCGATTCTCAGAAGTGATCAGACGAGTCATCTCTCTTACATTTCTTTCGACTTTCTCCATTGCTATCTGGACAAACTTATTTTGTTTGTTAATTAACTCCTCCGCTTCTTCTTGCTTCTCAAGCAGTCTTTCAACAATCTTTCTGGTTTTCTTCGTTTCTTCTTTCATTTCAGTCATCATCCTCTCCATTTTCTTGATATCTCTCCTTTGAGTATAATGAAAATGACCTTGCACCTCACGATTCCGTTCTAGACTAGGAACAAGTCCAATCTCTTCGGATTCTTCAGTGAGTTCCTTGTTGTTGGAATCTCCAGGGGTAACATCCTCTGATAACCAGTTCGATGGTCCAGTTCCATGTGGTTGTTTCATCGAGATCCTCCTTCCTTTAAGATCTTCAGAGGGGTCATCATCAGATGGGTCTGATGCAGTGTAGGGAACATCAGAAGAATCATTCTTCTTCCATTGAATTCGAGGACCTATGACTTCGAACATTCTCTCTAGGTTATCCATCATTTGACTGAAGTTCCTTTCTATTTGAACTTCATAATCTTGGTATTTGTCAGGATATGTGAATAGATTCTATATTTCCTCATTTCTTATTTCAGCGGGTGATTTCTCTTGTTGATCCTTATCATTCTGACTTGATGAATCATCGGGAATCATTTTCTCATTTCCCTTGGTGACAGTCTTCATCTTCTTGGATCTGTTAACAACTGTCACTGTTTCAGGGGTGTTTTCCACTTCTAGAGTGACATTGTAGTTTTTCATTTCCCATCTTGTATCTAACTTCTTCCCTCTTCCCAGTTTTGCTCCAGCGTGGGATAACAACATACTTACAATTATTCCTTGGTACAAATTATTCTCTTTAATGTTGTGGCATAAATGGTCCCACAATATTTTTGACCAATTGATTTTCTGACTGTACCAGATTGCAGCCATGAGGTGCAACATTTCCTCAGGCAACCTTATTATTGATACTTTTTGGCATTCTAAAATTTTAGAGCAAATATCAGCAAACCTTTGAAATTCAGGCCTCAGTTGGCTCTTCAAGGTCAGGGGTCTCTGCTGTTGACCTTCCTTAGCTGCTAGGGTACATAAATTTTCCATTCTTTCTTGAGCGAATGTGGCTAAGTCAGCCATTCCTTCTGTGGGCAGGCTGAAGGTTTCGCTCATTGTCGTTTTTGTTACAACAATAATCTCTCCAGCAACTTCCGACACAATGATTCCTTTAATAACAGAGCCATCCTAGTAATATTCCACCGAGCCATTTAGGTGGAATCCAACTACTTCGTTCACAAATATCCTCTCTTCATGAGCCTCTAGGAATGGTCCGAGTCCAATGTTCAATTGTCTGCAGAATAGCTGGGAATGAATAGATCGGCAACTAAATGCCGTAAGAAGTGGGCAAACCTTAATAAAGATTTTTCAGAAAATAAAAATATGGGAGTCCCAGGTACAAGGGGTAGTTGAATCTTACTGGGTTATGAAAAGTGCTTCGAGGAAGGATATGAAACTTCCAGGTGGATTTGATATAGAAATCTATTATGTCTTGGATGGTAAAACATTTGAAGCAGATGATTATGGTGATGGCTTAGATGATTTGGAGGCAGAAGATATGGATGATGATAATGTCGGAGATGATGTTTTCCCGGAATTTGAACAGGCAGCACAAGAAAAGAGGCTAGGAGAGGAAAATCCATCAGAAGGTACAATTCTTTCTCCAATATCTTTTTGATGTACCTTTAATTTTCAATTAAACTTATTAGGAAGAAACAATGTTTACATAACTCAGAATTTCACGAGTAGGGCTCAAATAAATGTAGTATGTAGGGTATGCAATGTCTAAAATTGATTCTATTAAATAAAATGATTTTTTCTTAATAAATAATATCTAATATTGATACTTAGCTATTGTGGCAGAGATGAGATATCAGCCATTTCACCAGACATACTCAGATCAAGGTAAAATATTACTCGATTTTACCTTTACCATTATTAAATAAATGTTGTAAAATATTACAAATGTGTACTTCTAATTGTGTTGGTATCTTTGTCTCTCAAATACACAGAAAATAAGAGACAATCAGGCTCAAAGTTCCATGAAAAGTGAAAATAGTGATGAGGGTGAGCGATTGATTAAAGCTCTAGAGAGAAATATTACATCGTTGAATGAATATCTTAAAGCTCAACAGGTGAACGGCCAATTGGACAGGGAGCTGCAGAAAAAACTACTCAACGGTTTGGTCAAAGCTCTTGCCAAGGTTAATGAAGTTGCTGAAAGACTTACCAACAAGTTATAAATGCAAGGAGCTTAAGATTTCAATTCCTTTTATATCATTTGTTTGTTATGAATAGTGTTTCTTAAACCGATTTCCAAATTTCTTATTTCAGACTTTTCATATTTTCCCCTTTGGATTAATGACAGTCTTGTTTGCCTGATTATTGATTTTTAATATGATGAACTTGTCCATTTTATGCATTATGAGTCATATACATATCTGGACACGTCTAGTGAAAATCTATGTTTAGTAACACAAGAGAATGGTACATCTTCGTTTTGATACATAGGTCTTGTTATTTCATAACTTTACCTTTCTTACATCCCTTTCTTTTTATCACTTCCTATCAAAAAAGACAACCCCTACTCCTACTCCTCTAATTCTTAACCCAATCTTCACTACTGAACACACTCCCTAAAGGTTGAACTGAAACTGATATAATTCCTAATGTAGAACATCATCGTAACACACAATTATTAAGTCAAGAATATTTCTGAAAATGGTAATAAACATCATTGTTATTTATGTAAAATCTTAAAATTTCCCTCTCCTTTCTTTAATCAAAGAGTTTTAATTATCAATATTTTTTGAATCAGATGTGAATCATATACTGTATTCATGAGAATGACATATTTGCTTTGAAGATGATGTTTTATGTCTTGCTATTGGGATTTTGATACTTTTTTCACCTCATTAGAGTGTTTGGGCCTAAGTTCTCATCACCATTTAGAATTACTAGCATCATTTGACTATTGGCAACTGCTTTCTTTCTATGATTATTTCTTGATTTATTCTAACTTTTATAAAATATCTTGTACCGCTCGTATTATTACCATGAATCTAGAGAATCATTCGCCAGTTAGTTACCAAATGTTTTGATTCTTAGATAGTATAATTTAATAAGTAATTATAATTTTATGTTACATGTAGTTTTGAGAAAATATATTCAACTATAAGAATGCTAGCCTTACTCGGATGAAACAAGAAAGTTTCAGAAACAGAAGTAAATCATAGCGAATGAAATTTTATCAATGTCAAATATGTCGGATATAATATCATTCTCTTGCAGCAGTTCATACAAAATTAAGTAGCAATTGAAAACAAAAAACCAAGAAGAGAATTATTGAGCATAATTACAAACACACATGAGGAGGTATGAGCTTTCCTGGATTCATGATGCCATTTAGATCTAAAGCAGTCTTAATCCTTTTCATTGTGCGCAAAGCCTCCATCCCAAGCTCTTTTTCAAGATACTGAAACAAACAATCAAACTTATGTATATTAAAAACCAATAAATTTTCTTAATCATATTCACTAACTAAGCTCAGGTGTTTTTAAACAATATACCTTCATTTTCCCAGTGCCAACACCATGTTCTCCAGTGCATGTTCCTACTCCACCGAAAAACGACGAATTTTAGTATACAATATTACAGGGGTAACTTATTAATCTTCAGTGCTTTAAGTAGTACCTTACAGCCTAACCACAACGATTGACAGCATCACAAATTCTTAAAGAAAATGCCCATTTTATTCTGGTATTCTGAATTTGACCAACTTTATGACGAAAATACCCCTCTTTTTACAGGGGTCTATACATAATAATAACAATTAATATGAAGGGTTTGTAAATGTGCAGAAAAGTTCAAAAGGGCATTGTTGCAATACCTTCCATGTCTAAGGCAGTGTGCACCATGAAATGGTTTAATTTCTCAGCTTCCTTTCGTTGTTTCTCTTGATTCGGGTCAAATAGAATCACAGTGTGGAAATTTCCATCGCCAGCATGAGCAATAACCGTGCTGTTATATATTACATGTGGTATTTAGTAAAATACCATAAGCCAAATAAGAGTATACCACTTTGTGTTTGATTAGAAAGTACGTTACCATACTAGAGAAGAAGAATCTAGCTCTTGTTTGGATCTTGATATTAATTCTGCAAGCCGCGGCAGTGGAACACATACATCCTGTGTAAGATGGTTAAAAATATTTTTCTTAGTTTAACAAAGAATGATGTTTAAGAGAGCAGAGAGCTACATGCAAAAGTGCCCCATGTGCTTCACCTAATTCGCAAAAAATCCATGTGCTATTTAATTAGCAAAATAACACATATGTTCTTTTTATATTTGCAAAAAAACCCATTTCAAATTCCTTCACTAGTCAGTAGGGAGCTTATTGTCAATTTTTTAAGTGAACAGGGGGGTTATTGCCAATTTTCAAAGTTAACAAGGGGATTATTGATAAGTTTTTAGGTTAATAGGGGTGTTTTTGCGGGAGTATAATTGTCATTTTTGCGGGATTATTGATAATTTTGAAATTTTGAATTTTAATTTTTCCAAGGAAAATTTTTCGTCGGAAAATATAAAAAAAAAAAACGTATATATTTCCGATGGAACTTTTCCGTAGGAAAACAATAAAAATTGTGATTATTTCCGACGGAATTAATCCGCCGGAAAAATACAATTTAAAAATATTTCCGACGGAATAATTCCGTCGGAAAACATAAAATTTCCGATGGAATTAATCCGCCGGAAAATGCACGAAAAAACGCCGGCCAGGGCTGCCGGAAAATTTCCGACAGATTTTCCGATGGATTCTTTCCGTCGGAAAATCCGTGGGAAAATCTGGGGGAAATTTTCCCACGCCACTTTTTCCGACGGATTTTCCGACGAGGGAAATCCGTCGGAAAATCCATTTTCCGACGGATTTTGCTCTAAATTAGTGGGAAAATCCGTCGGAAATTCCTGTTTTTCTTGTAGTGTGTATTCTGATATTGTAGGGGCTTTTCTTAACAACAAAAAATAACACAAGGGTGCTTTTTGCTGACAAAAATAACACAGTTTTTTTTTTTGGCTAACTAGACAATGCATATGGGGTATTTTTGCATTTCACTCAAGTTTAAGAAGAAGAATATGAACTTACCGTTATCATTGCTTCAAAATTTGGTTGCATGGCAAAGCAAGCCCAAAGTGCCTCCTTTCTTATCTACATGAGAATAAACTTGTGGAAAGAATTCGCTAAATTACATAAAAGATTGGACAATTTTCATATAACAAACCTACCTTCCAAAGTTCCTTTTTCGCTTCAGGATCCTCTGCAAACACAAAATCGGTGCCATTGTGCTCTGAAGCTATCTTCTGAACTATTAGTGTCTGTTCCCGTGAGTATGCTTCTGTATACGTTGAAATCCAAAAATACCATAAGCTATGAAATAAACAAACTCATCATTGCGATAGTGTTATGTTAGAAGAATTAAATGATATACAATATTGCCAATTATTAAATAACCTGTGCCAATAAATTCGAACATCAGTGTTGGGACTTCAGGCAAATTTTTCCCATTAGCAAGGTTGAGCGCCTTCACTTGAACTTCATCTAGAAGCTCCACCCTTGAAACCTAATAAAAATTACCTCAATATTATAATGAAAATCTACACTTATTCAGAACGATTTTGTATGAGCCGAAGACCGGGGTCCTTTTCTTCATTATTGGTAAATCAATCCTCTAAAGTAACAGGAATTTATAATGCAGAAAAAGTCTGATGAATGGGATATCAAATGTATTTACTAACTTCTATGCAACACGAGCAAAACAAATGTTTAAACAATTTTCTCTTACCTGTATGCCAGAGTGCATAGTGGCAATAGCAACTTCTGCTGCATCTTTAATTGTAGGAAAGTTACACATGGCAACCTGTCCAATAATAGCAACCAGAAAAAAGTTTAATTAACTGCAAATTGATTTCATCATGTCAAGGATTGAGTACATACCACTGAATGTTCAGGGATCTTTTGCAAACGTAATGTAACTTCAGTTATGACACCCAAGGTTCCTTCGCTTCCGATCATGAGACGCGTTAAATCATACCTATAAAATTGTAAACCATAAGTTAGGCCTATGGTTAGTTAAGGTAACTTTGTAATTTAGGTCTTATATAATGTTTTCTTATTAAATAATGAATAGGAAATTAGGAAGTGAACACACCCAGCAGCACTTTTCCTTGCACGGGATCCAGTCTTGACAACTTCTCCATTGGCTAGAACAACCTGAGAGAAAAATAATAATAATAAAATATGAGTGTGATGTGACTGATCAAAAGATATTCCGTAAGATTATTACAAACCTTGAGGTTGATGACATTTTCACGCATAGTCCCATACCTACATGCTAGAAATGAAACAATTAAACTCAATTAAATATGAAATTAAACTCTTCTAAGAATTAGACTTTTCTCATGCCAAAGGTATTTTAATCTTAAGCTATAGAAAAACATCAAGAGATTAACACATATTTGTCTAGGTGAATATTAGCCAGTAATTTATTACGAAATAGACAGAAAATTTGGCAATTTTACGGTGAATCAAATTTATGATTGTAAGATTGAAGACATGAGGAACTACCTAACAGCTAAAGAACCAGAGCAACGTGTAGCACACATTCCACCAATGGTTGCTCCAGGACCTGCAAATCAGATAATTTTGAGTACTTAAATAATTTATATATGTGTACGATTTAAAAAATAACCATTTATTAAAAAATGTTTGCATACTCTCAAATATCTTTCTAATTATTTTTTCAAGAATTGAATCATCTTCTCCATGTCCTTGCAACAATTCTAGTAAGGAAATTGCAGACTTTGTTTTGAAACATAAGAGCTCAAAACTCTAACATGAAATTTGTGTTTAAAAGGTGAAAAAGACAATTAGAATCTAACCTGGATCCAGAGGAAAGAATAAACCATAAGGTTCAAGATATTCATTAAGCTCCATCCAACCAATCCCAGGTTCAACAACTACATCCATGTCCTTCACGTTTAACGATATGACACGCTACAGTCCAAATATTTTGAAAGGTAAGTAAAATGAAAAAACCCAAATATGATTAATTCACTATTATATATGATAAAAAATAGCAGGTAAAATATTTGCGCAAGATCTAAAAAAAAACTAATTATACTTAGAGCTAGAAGACAAGCCTAGCCATTATATGAAATTTTGAGATAATCATAAAGGTAATGACATAATGTATAATTTTATATACACAAATATATTAATTATGTTTTATACATATATACCTTCATTAGCGACATGTCAATGCAAACACTGCCGTTAGGGGATAAGGTATGACCCTCAATAGAGGTAGCTCCTCCATATGGCACAATAGGAGCCTGAAAACAACAATCAAATATGGGTTCGTTAAGAACTTTCTTTCGTATAAAAAATCATATAATTTCATTTACATTGCATAATCACGATGCATTTTGAAAGATAAGTCAATAATTCTGAATACACAAATATTAAGCCCACAACTACGAAACAGAGAAGAATCTCCAACCTTGTGCTTGTTACATGATGTAACTATCTTAGACACTTCCTCTTCTGACCTGGTAAATCAACAATAAGAATAAGATGCATGTTGAACTTTTGAAAGGCAGAAAATAAGAATCGTAGATATTCGTCAATGCAGCTACTGAGTAAATAAAGGTCAATATTACCTTGGAAAAACTAGTACATCAGGAATGTTTATGGCTTTGTGAAAGCTGTTCTGTGGCTTCCCGTGAAAATATCTCTCATCGTAGTCCATGGTCATATCATCCTGGATTGGTTAGTAGGCACTCAAGATTACCTCCATGCAAAACAAATAAAAAGCAGTTCTTTTATTCATACATTCTTCTAAAATCCAAGTAAATGTTGACATTAATAAGAACTTATCGAGTTTGTTTAGATGTAAGAAATCGAGTTCATAAATTTGCATTTCACATATCTATAATCGCATAACAAAAATCTAAAACCAACACAGGTTGAATTTGTTTTGGAATATAACTGCAGGTTATATTAGTACATCATAAAAGTGTACAAAAATCTAAAACCAACTTCATAATATACCTTACAGATGGCCTTTAATTCTTGGATAAGTTCTTGAGGGACTTCTTTGTGTGAACCTTTCACCACATAATCTGTGCTCCCTTTGCCCCCAACGCTCTTACTTTTTAAAATCAAAAGTAAGCAATCCAATAAAACAATCAACAGTTGAAAGATAAAAAACAAGAAAGACAAAAACTTTAAACTCAACATCTCATTGAACAACTGATAAACACCACAAGAAAACTTACTTTTGTTCAATATTTGGGGGTTCACAGAATGATCGGTCATTCCCGTTAATGTTGTATGATTGAAAAGCAATAGAGCCGGCGGATACAGCTAGAGCAAAGGGGAGAAAAGATTTAGCGAATGGTTTTCGAATGTTTTCAGAGCCGACAACCTGTGTTGTTGATAACTTTCGCGAAAAGGAGTTTATGAGGTTGGTGTAAATGGGTTTTGAGGAAGAACGAAAGCGGTGAATCCATGAAGAGAAAAACACCATTGTTACAGATGACTAGAAATTAGTAGAAGAAGAATAAAAATGGGTAATCTCCAATTTTACTTTGGGTACGGTCTTGAAAATTTATTGAATTACTCCTATATTTTATGGCTAGGGATATTGCGAGCAATAAATGTTGTTGGCAGAGTAAGTTTTTAAAAATTTCAACCTTACTCTTAATGGTCAAACATATTAATTATATAGACAATTATTATTGAAAAGATTCTCTTTCTTCATTAATATATATGTATATTTATTTCATTTTCAGTACTTACCATTATCATAATACAATTATGGAATTCATTTTCTTCTACCTTTTTATTCATAATCTTTTCCGTGAACTAACTGAATGAGTAAAAAAAAAATTATGAACACTTATGTCATTTTTCAATTATATATATGCCAATTTATCTTTATATCCATTAGTTGTTCAGTGAATAATTCAATTTGTGGTATGAGATAATGATTCGGATCATGGATCAAATTTCATTTCAAGTTATGTTTCGGTCAGCCAAATATTTAAAAGAAATCGATTTTTTCCGTAAACTTTAAGAAAATACGAAATTAAGAAAAATAAGATAATCAAAAGACAAACAAAAAGTTTTGAAATTACACCCTATTTTTCATTTCCATTGATTAAAAAATGAAAACATTCCAATGTTTTCAATGGATACGATGAAATTAATTTAAATCCATGATTTCAATATGACGAATATTCTAAGATCGTATGTGGGATTTCTGTCAATTATGTTTTAATTGCATATAAATGAAATAATATTGAAAAAGAATAACAAAAAATAATATATTAGAGAATTTTTTTCTAAATTCTGCTTTTATTTTTTATTTTTTTTATAATTAAAGTTTGATTTAATATTGAGAGATCTAAGTAATGGATTCAATCACTACAAATATGATATAATTAATTCTATCACAATTGCTCATTTTCGACTAAAAAGGCTTTAAATACCCAAAAAAAAAAGATTAACAGATTTTCTTGATTACCGCTAGAATCTATTTTCACATAATTTGGATTAGTAAAAGTAAAAAAAAAAAATTGTAATTAAGTTTAAAAAAAAAATAGAAGAATAAGTTTCTTAGTTAAAAGTACATAAGGTAACAAGATAGGTATTCAAAAAAGTAAATAAAGAAAGAGGTGTATTTATGAAGAAAGAGAGCAACATATTTTCTCAATTAATGACTATGCAATAAATATGTTTTGAACATGAAGGACATATTAGGAAGTTCATTAAAGTTGCTCTGGCAGCAACATTTATTGCTCTGGCAATATCACTAGCCATATTTTATTTGGCTGTTGGGGAAATTCTTATCTCGATTTTATTCTCAAAATTACTGGATAGATTATTCCACAATATTAATATCATATATTTGTTGGTATATACGGTAATTTATTAATTAGGCCATGTAATCGGGCTCAAAATTCAGTATGGTAAGGGCGATTAAATCACGGGCAGCCCGTGTTAATCTTGACAAAAGTGGGCCATCCACCCTAATTGGCACCCATAAATTAGGGCCTATTTGTTTGGTGTTTGAGAAAGTAATTTGAGAGAGTAGTGGAGGTTTGTGAAATAATCTCGATTTGCGTAATGTTGTTTGTTTGGATTTTGAGAGAGTGATTTGAGAAATAAAGTAGGTGTAAGTTATTTTTTGAAGAGTTAGATTGTAGGTGTAAGATATGTAAGACTTTATGTCAAATCATGTTTGTTATTTGAGATAAATTGTGTAAGAGATATGTTACTTTATGTCAAATTATAATAGAGTTTGTATATGTTTTGTTTAGAGATAATAAAATTGTTGTTTGTTTGGGTTTTGAGAGAGTAGTTTGAGAAAATTGAGAGATGAAAATTTTATTTCAGAAAATAAAAAACATATTTGTTTGATATTTTCCAAACACGAATTTTTTTTGGGAATTGCCAAACAAACAAGCCCTAAATAGTGTGTCCCAAATTAGCATATGTTATTCCGATTTGGTCCTGAAATTTATGATTATTTACATCAATATGCCACTCCCTAATCGGGTGTAATGTAATAATAATTAACAAAAAATTAGAATTTTTTCCCCTCATTTTATTTCTCCCGCCCCGCGTACAAGTAAGAACTTGCAACACTAGTTCTCAATTTCTCCCTCAAAATCTTGCTTCATCTTTACAACAACGTGTAAATCTCATTGCATTGTTTGTAATCGGTCTCGTTTCAAGTTTTTGCACTTGCAATTTGTCAGCTACGTACCAACTAAAAGACCGCAACTTCTATTCCAGTGAGTAAGAAATTTTTGAGGCATTAGAAATGCATTCAATCTGTTTGTGTTTGTGTAAATATAGTGGTTGTGTTTTGTAATGTCAACTAGAAAATTTGGGATTGATGGAAAATCAGCAACTGTACGTGTCAAAATTTTGATAACAGGCTTGAAATTCAATGTGTTTCTATGTCTCATATTTTAAAACAGATGAATAATATTGTTTCCGAGCATGTGAAAGTGAATTTTTTTTATGATTTTGATATTGATTTTTTAGGCTAATATAATATTTGGTTCGGATATGCATTCTTCGGACATTTTTTGGGTGTTGCAAACATGTTCAAGTGTTGAGGGAATTCTTACATTTACACTACGAGGTCTTAGGCCAAAGGCATTGACTTTTTACGAACATACAGGCATGCATATATTTCAAAAGGCATTAGGATTGAGTGTCAAACTTATATTGATGTAAAAATCCCCTTTTTAATATATTTGTTAAATTTTTTATACAAAACCCACATGTAACTAACCTTTTATTGAACACAGACCTCGCGTATGGATTCTCGGAGGAAATATCTCTTGCTAAATTTGCTCCATCTGCCCCTTTCCTCATTTCTTTCATTGAGGATGCTTGGCAGTTTCGCATGCAAGATTAACAAGGAAGAAGATACAGATGATGAAAATGATGCCAAAGTAATAGCTGCACTAGAAACTGTATCAGGGCTTAGTGAGGAAGACATGAATTTGCTATGCTTCAAACTAATGGACAATCCAAAACATGCCAGCTTGGGATTTGAGCAATGTTTTTGAAGTTGTGTGTTGCAATTATATGAAGTTTGGTGTATTTGGTAATATAACAGGGGATATTTTGCTATGATCATAAGGTTTATTTAGCTAGGAAATAACATGGGGTAACTAGAATAGGATAACAAGAGTGATTTTGCAATAATAACAGGGGCGTTTTGGCAAATATAACCAGGGTGATTTTGCAGTTATGACAGGGGTGTATTTCCTATAATAACAGGGGTGCAAATGTTCTATAATTATAGGGGTGTTTTTGCTATAATAACATTGTGTTTTTTTTGCAATGTTACACGTTTTTTTAAATTGCAACATGGATTTTTATTCAAGTGTAACAAGGGAGAGATTATTTAGTGCAATCGCTGCACCACGTCATCAAGTACATGTGGTGCAGCCCACCAATACACTTGGGATATGTGGAGTGATAATTCATATCACTTCATATTCTGGCCATGTTCCGAAGATATAGGATTTCAAAAAATTGTGTTCACATTGCCAGAATATGGGTGATATGGATTATCACTTCACATGTCTCAAATATATTGGTGAGCTGAACTACGTGTATTCGATGACATGATACAACAGTTGTACTAGATAATTTCTCGTAACAAGGGTCAATTTAATTTGTTCATCAGACGGTTGTGGTTCAAATGAAACCAACAGATGGATTTCAGTTACAGTAAGGGTATAATAGGGTATGTATGGAATGAGTTTGGCCGGGTTTGGTCTCATTCAAATCGGGTCAAACCTCATATGGTAAAGAGTTTGAATAAGTCTCAGCTCAAACCTAGGTTTCAATTCAAAACGAAACCTACAAAGACTTACTTGAGACCTATAAAATTATTGATTTGACATCTGTCATCTACCATTTACACATATAAAGTTATTGATTTGATACCTACTACCTATTTTTCTCCCCCAAACCCCTACAACCAAACTCCAATCCAAATCAAATCTCAATATTTCAAAACCCACTAACTATTATTTAATAATATTTTATAATCTCAATATTCCATTGAAACCATTATCCAAATCGAGTTTCAAAGTTTCGCCAAAGTTTTGAAACCACTTATTGAGACCAAACCAAGACCAAACTCAGTCAAACTACTTCCATATTAACCCATAGTATCTTAATCTGGTAAATCGAACGAACTATTATTTATTAGGTTGAATCCAAAATTACACCAATGCCCAATAAATTTGTAGGACAAATTATTGAATTGACCAAATGGCCCAACAAGTAATCAAGTCTACCAAATTGAGCCCTTTTTTTTTTTTTTGGATTTTCCAAGGGTTTAGCACATAAGGGCTGTCAATGGGTCGGATTCTGGTCGGATCAGGCTCATCCAGGTCCGACTCCATTTATATCGGATCGAGTCATGTCGAATTCGGATCTTGCTCGGATTGTGTTTGGATTTAGATTTTTTGAATCCAACGGATCTTGGTCGGATTTGACCGGATATCGAATATTTTTCGGTTCCAATAAATTTGTATTTAAAAAGTTAAAATAATATTTTTTTCCTAAGACAAGTTTATTATCTTTTCAATTTTATTTAATTTTAGCTCACATTTTCAAAGTTTCTTTAATATATTCATATTTGTAGAATGAATATATTGGTTTAAATAAATTTATAAACGAATTATGAATTATTATCTTCTTAAATTGACGTTGAAATATTATTAATGATACTTATTTTTATAAATCATTTTGTATATATATCTTTCTTTTTATTTGTTGTCGGATACGGATCTTTAATGGATCGAATCGACCTAAATCCATATTCGCTCCACGAGTTTCTAATTTCGGGTCTTTATAATCGGATCAGGTCCATCGAATCTCTAATCGGACAATTATCCTAATAAATCGGACCGAATCCGGACGGATCCGGATTGAAATCCGCCCCATTGACAGCCCTAAGCACATTAATGTGGGCACCTCTCCCAACAGGGATTTGAACCTGAGTCCACTATGTAGTGACTAGTCTCTTCCACTAGATCAATCACATGTTGGTAAGGCCATCTCCGAGGCGGGGCCGGGCTTGGAGGAAAAACCGCTGGAGACTGCTGCGGGCTCCGGGGCGGGGCGGCACCGGGCCGGAACGGGAGGGGCGCAGGGCTCGGTGGAGCCCTGCGCCCAGCCCGGGGCGCGCGTCCAGGATGTTCAGTATTCTTTTTCATTAAACAATTTTTGCATCAGTTAACAATTATTCCATTTAATTTCTATTTATTTTATGAAAGTCTTGAGAGATCTGGTTATTTTATTTGCAGGAGAAGATATATGGAGAAGAAGAGGGGCGCCACGCGCCCCTTTTAAAATTGGCTCATTTCCTTTTTTTCTTTTAATTTTCTTTTAAGTGTGTTGATTATAATTAATGTAATTAATGTGATTATAATTAATGTGGTCTAATAAATGTGATATTTATGTTAGTTAGTTGTATAATGAATGTATTACTTTAATTAATATTATATATTGTAATTAATGTGTTATATACTATATATAATTAATGTGTTATTTTATATAATTATAATATACATATATATATAAATATTCAGTTACTATTACCTAATTAAACCCGTAATTTATGCCAACACGATGATTTTATTATGCATGGTAAGAAAATCATAAAATCAATCTATTGCTAATTAAACCCGAAATTTTTGCCATCAACCTTAAAATTAATTTTTTTACCATGGTAGCAAAATATAATAAGTAATTATATTTAACATAATATGAATATTTAGCCTCAAACTAGGATGTTTCTTTTTTCTTTTGGTACATTATTTTTTTAATAATATTGACTTGGTAATTAATGACTTTTAAAATTATAAAATGACTTAATATTTTAATTTAATTACAAGTACTATATTACTATTACTAATATTAATATTAAAAAAAATTAAAGCTAATAGTATTTCCTTCCTTGTAATAAAAATGTTATAAAAATATTTGTTTGTGTATTATATATTGATTTTAAGTTACTTTAATTATTTACTCTCTTTAAATTTTAATATTTTAATATAATTAATAATTAAATTACGAGTACTAATAAGAATCACTATTATTAATATTAATATTAAAAAATTATAAATTTATAATATTAATAGGTGAGAGTGGACAAAGGAAAAAAATGGAATTAATTCCCCCACGGAGCCCCAACCATTGGAGACGACCAGCAGGGCCCCGGGCTGGCCCTGGGTTAGCCCGGTCTCCAAAGCCCGGGACTAGCCCTCAACCATTGGAGATGCCTAAACTGAGCCTTATTGAGTTACAAATATAATCAATTATTACAAAATTATAGTATTAAACTAAAAGAAAAATTCACAGAAATTGAACCATTTTTTTAAGGGAATGAGAATTGACCCTGAACCTGATGTAAGATCGAAGTTATATTGTCACGAGTTAGCAAAAGCGCAAAACTACCTTTAACGAGTTGCCCGTGGCACCAGGGCAGGAAAATGTAGTTGCCAAAGCAGGAATATGGATAAGAGTAGATGAAGTAAATTAATTAATTATTAAAAGATATAAATAGGTTTTTGGAAATTACAAATAAAATAAAATATGAAAACAAAATCTTTTTTGCTCGTAGTATTAGAATGGACCTAGCTCAAAACTTCTTGTACTTTACAAACTTATACTTTGGATGTCAATTCCATAAAATAATTTAAAATTTTTGGTCCCATACTTTTTAAAATTGCACTTTTAATTTCAATTATTTGAAATATTTTTTATTTAGTACTTTTGGTTCATAGGATTGTCTCAATTTTGTAATTTGTTCGTAGAGATATGATAAAACTTAAAGCGCAAAATTTTTAAAAAATGGAAAATTGAAACCAAAACTACAGTTTAATTTATAAAGCACATGATCTAAACAACCGAGAATTCAGTGCAGTAGGAGTACATATCCAAGTTGAAGATATTCGTAAACAAATTAAAGATTAACTTAATGTGAGTATAATGACTCATGAAAAATTATTTTTCCAGAGAAAAAAATATCAAAAACCAAGAAAAATAAAACTAGGAAATGAGGCCGCAGCCCGCTAGTAAGGCCGTAACTTCAGGATCAATTCAATTTTTATTAGTGTGGATTTTATAATAATTTAACACTAATGGCTGGTAGTTAATTTTATTTGTATATTAATTGTATTCGAATAATTTTTTTGATATTGATGTAATTATCTAATTCATACTCCCTCCGTCCCATCTTTCTTACTCTTTTTTTTTTATTTTTTTGGGCTGTCCCAATTTAATGATCCCTTTGGCCAAATTTATTTGTCATTTTACATGTTTTCACACATATTAAGGCACCTACTAAATAGCCTTAATTTTAGGGGAAAAAAATTATATTCCTAAAATACTCTTATTCTTTATTTTATCTCACCATTAACTATTTACACTTTACGCTCTCTCTCTCTCTTACTTTCTCTCTTATTCGCTCTCTATCTTTTAGATGCATTAAATAAGGGTAAAATAGGAAAATATGTATTTAATAGTACATTGAAATTCTAAAGGGACAAATATTTTGGGACAAAAAAATTTCTCTAAAAAGACAGATAAATTGGGACAAAGGGAGTACTACTTTTCTTAAAAAATAATTAATTTTTCTCAAAATCACCCCCTTACATAAAGTAATGATTTAACATTAATAATTCTCTCCCATTACTCTAAGGGCATAAATGTAAAATTAATTTTCTTTTTTTTTACTTTTACATAAAACTCCGTGCCAAAAGTAAATGGAGCAACAATAATATAATGAGACGGACTATGTATTAAAAAAAAGATCTATGATGTAAAAAAGGATCAGATTAAATATGGTGATTTCCAAATTCCAGGAGATCAACTATAACTGGTCTTGCTAATATATTACAAATTATCCAATGGGCCTAGTTGCCAAAGGAACAACCTCAGCCAACGGCGTTGACATCGGCGTCGGCAACGGCGATGTCCGGCAGACAGGGCACGTGGGATGCAATCGCAGCCACGGGTCAACGCACTTAACATGAAAAAGATGTTCACATTCCGACAAAACTCTAACCAAATCACTACTCTTATAATCCGCCAAGCATATTGAACAACACGCGCCACTTGAATCCTTATTCTTCAACTTCACTTCCGAATACAAAACCTTCGGGTAGCTTCTTAATGTAACCTCGTCTAGCCCCACCACCCTGTCGTCTATAGGCGGCTGCCGTGGTCGAGGATTCCGGAGAGGCAACACGAAAGTGGTGGTGGTGGTGGTTGTGGATCGGGTGCAGTAGTAGGATATTAAAGTGATGGCGGTGATGAATAGGAGGACTGCGGCGGAGACTCCGATTCCATAGCCGAAGCCCATCGTGCTTTCGGAGTCGAGGAAGCCGCCCGTATTGTTGTTGTTGTTGTTGTTCATGTTATGGAAATTGGATGAGGAGAAAGTGAGTGTTGATGAGCGGCCATGGAGTGGATGGTTGGTTTTTTTTTAAATAATGTGATCGAAAGGTCAATATAATGGTTGTGGCATGAGATTGATAACTAATTGGGGGAGACTTTTATTAAGGGAAGTAGCATTTAAATTTAAATTTGAATTAGAGTATAATTTAAATTTGAATTAGAGTATATAAATTAGAGCTTTCGGAACTCTAATTCGAATTTAAATTAGAGTATATAAATTAGAGCTATCGGAATATTTTTAATTAAGATATTAGAGTTCCTAAAAAAGTTGACTATTATTAAAGGTTAATGTGAGAATATTAAAGAGCGAGTTTAAATGTGATCTACTGATCTGGAAAGAAATAGTTGACGTGATAGTCAAACATCATGTACGAGCTCAAGAAAATAAGCGCAATATGCTCAAGATTAATTCACGAAACCTACGTCTTTTTTTATCCAACAACAATGTCTAGGGCTCTAGCTAGACAATAGAATTAAATTATATATCGAGAAGATAATTAAGAGATTAATTGCAAAATGTTCTTATCATGATGAGAAGCACGGAAAATCCCGTGATTCATACAAATATGATTTATGGAGATGCAACCTAGTCAAGGTATGACAAGATTCATTAAAGGTTTTTCTTTTTTTAAGTGTATGTATTCTTATTTTTTTATTTTTTATTTTTTTTGTTGACAAAACGATTGGAATAGTTTTGCCGAAAGGCTTAGTTAATCTATGTTTTACAGGATTTTAACTTAATCATATACTTGAAACTGTAATTAACCCGGTTTATCATAAAAAATATTCACATGAAAGGTATATCATTAAAAAATATTTTTGTTTTAGAATATGAATATAACTTGTGTTTGGTTGAGATATTCGTGGAAATTAGTTGGCAATTGGATATATTTTAAATATGAAAACGGTTTTAGAAAAACATCTTTAAAGTGAAGAAGTTCGTTTTGCCTTCCAATAATTTAATACTCTACCGTTTTACAGTATTTGTCGTTTTAAAGAAAAAAAGTTCAAAATATTTATCGCTTTAAGATTCCATCAATATAAATTATCCCTTTTTCAATTTAGCCTTTTTTTATATATCCACAAACTCTATCTTATTTATTACAATACAATATTTATTAAGGGTATTTTATGTATACCTTTTATTTTTTTACCCAAAATTCAGTTGTCAACGGTTTGAGTTATCTGTCTTTTGCGTTGACCCTTTTTTAAGTTCTTTTATTTTTTATTTTTTGGGTCACACTTACACCCTCTCTAAGTTATGGAAAATTCTAGGGTGCCGCTACGTTAGGTGCCGCTAATATCACATTAGGTGGTATTACCACACAATGTGTATCATATTCTATGGTACATGACCATATTACATAGTATTAACCTCATATATTTAGTATGACCCCCACATCATGTAGTATTTATTCCAAATTAGGTGGTATTACCACGTAATGTGTGTCACATTCTGTGGTATAAATTATACTCCTTATACCATACAATGTGATACACATTGTGTGATAATACCACCTAATGTGGTATTAGCGGCACCTAACGTAGCGGCACCCTAGAATCCCCCGTTATGAGATCATGTAAGGCTACTTTCTTGCAACGAGAATCTTTGACCTTTTCCTTACCAACTTTTTTTTTTTTTTTTTTATCATTGCTCATCTCTTCAACAAGGATTAAAATTTTCTCTAAAAAAAAATAAAAATAAAAAACAAGGATTAAAATTTCGTTTTGAATTTATGATTCGATTAGTCAAATATTAAAATCTTTTCGAAAATATTTTGAAAACAGTAAGAAAAAATTGTGAAAAAAATTAATCAAATAAGAAAAATAAGAGAGTCCAAAAAAATAAATAATTTCGAAATTATATTTTATTTTCGTTTGTTTGATTTAGAAACAAAAACTTTTCAATGCTTTCGACGAAAAAAATGAGAATCTTGATCCATGATCTTGAACTGCTATGCCATATATTTTTTTTCCTTTCTAGGGTTTAATTCTTTTAGAGTCGGGCATATTATATACGCCGTAATAAGTTTAAAACAAGAACGAGTAGTTTTGTTCTATAGGTCCTTATGAAAAAAATACCAAACACTACCCACTTCCGATATAATTTTCTCCTAAAATGCAGACGCCGTCAATATTTCAACTGTAGAAAAATCTTTACTAGAAAAATTATGAATAATATTGGTTTATAAAAACGTTATTAGAAATAGAGGACACTTCCAAAAAAATACTTTTCCTTATGAAAAAAAAGGAGACTAAACACATTCTTGATTATAATAATTGATTCAAATTTTAAAAAGGATTATTACTTCTTAATTTTTCGAGAAATCCTATATTAGTTATTGCGAATGGTTGATTTCTTCAATCTTTTCGACTTTGGTTCCGTAAAGCATGTTAGAAAGATTGAGAAATATAGTCATCTGTTTTAATTCGTTTTCAATAGTCATGAAATGATCATCTTGTAGGGTGATTATTTTGTGAATGGATGCTCCTATTACGTTGAGAACCAATTATGTAACATCTACGTACATCCCAATATCCAAATATTGTACACGACATTAGTCCGATCCAAAAATAACTATCCTTTATCAAATAAGAATACAGAAACTTCCACTAAATTTTGTCGCCTTCTAATATTGATAATTAATCGGCTAAATTAAACGTCATCATCAACTTTTGAATATAATGTTATGTGCCAAACTACTAACAATTTGAGTCCTAGCCCGCCTTTTTAGTTGTGAGTGGCCAAACAGTGTCCCGTGGCAAATTTACAATTCTTTTATAAAAAAATTCATACAGTAGCCAAAATTGCATTTTTAAGTACTACATGATTGGATTCTCAACATTTTTTGATATCGTACATTACAAAATTGAATTTTTAATCCTGTTTCGTAAATAATTTTATACTTTTGGTCCTACACTTATAAAATTTGCACTTTTAGTTTTGATTTTAAAAAATATTTTTGCATTTTTTATAACACAAAATATCACTATCTAGTATTTTATTGTCCCGGTTTTGCACCTTTGGATTGTCTTTTATCTCTAAGGATGTAATGAGATCAAAAGTGCAATTTAATTTTATAAATTACTTAACCAAAACTAAGAGTTCAGGAGCACATGCAAGTCGAAGATATGTAAACAAGATGTAGTTAACGGAAAATGTATTGCATTATTTATTTTGTGATTAGTCACTCTCCTGAAAATTACATTCAATCTCAAAGTCATGTAGTTAATTTGAGTTCGACTAAACCCGATCTGAGTAAGAATTTCCCTTAGTTTTAATAGTTTTAATAGGGAGAAAAAGATAAAGAAAACAAGAAAATAAAATCTAGGATCTTCAATATTATAAAAAAAAAAAAAAATGGTGATCAATTTCCAAATTCCAATACACATGCCTTTTTAATAGTAATTATCATCCCATAGGTCTAGTTGCAAAAGGAACAACCTCAACCAACGGCGTCGACATCGGCGTTGGCATCGGCGACGTCCGGCACACGGGGCACGTGGGATGCAATCGCAGCCACGGGTCAACGCACTTCATATGAAAAATATGTTCACACTCCGCCAAAACCCTAACCATATCACTACCTTTATAACCCGCCAAGCATATTGAGCAACACGCGCCAGTAGAATCCTTATTCTTCAACATCACTTCCGAATATAAAACCTTTGGGTAGCTTCTTAATGTAACCTCGTCTAGCCCCACCTCCACCGTGCGGTCGTCGATCGGCGAGGATGGGCCCCGAGGGTTCCTATTTGGCAACACGAACGTGGTGGTGGCGGCTCGGGTGCAGTAGTAGGAGATTAAGGTGATGGCGGTGATGAGTAGGAGGATTGCGACCGAGACTCCGATTCCATAGCTGAAGCCGATGGTGCTTTCGGAGCTGAGGAAGCCGTTGTCGACGACTGTGTTGTTGTCGTTGTTCATGTTATGGAATTGGATGTGGGGGTAGAGAGTGGTGATGAGCGGCCATGGGGTGGAGGGAGGGGAGGAAGTGGAGTGTCTTTAATGAAATATGAAAGGTCAATGGTGGCATGAGATTGATAACTAAGTGGGGGAGACTTTTATTGAGGAAATATGGATTTGAGTTTGAACACATATATAGAAACACAAATTGAACACGTAGATGTCATTTTCGTTTTCGTGGTATATTTCGATTAGTCGAAAGTCATAAACTTTTCGGGAGATTTTCAAAACTTTTTCGGAGAACATTTGAATAAATTTTAAACTAAAGAAGATGGATCTAAGTTTATATCTTTTTCGAAAATATCGAAAGTTTCTGTTTTTGAATCAATGGAAACGATAATAAGGTGTATTTTCAAAAATCTATATTGTCTTGAAGCATTCTTTTTATCATAATTTTTTCTAGTTTTTTCAAATTGTTTCTGAAAAGTTTTCAATATTTAGCTAATCGAAGTATAATGAAAACAAAAAATTACACAATATTTTCGTTTCGATTGACTCAAATACATAAAATTTTCAGTGTTTTTGGTGAAAATTTATCGAAATTCGAATCCATGCAAAATGTAGCTCTAAAAAAATATGTAAATAACATGCGTTTGGCAAAATTATTCCTTTTAAGGAGATGACAAACTGTATAAGAAACATATTTTTTCGAAAATTTGTTGTTAAGTACTTCATTTGTTCCTAAACTTTTACTATTATTTAATTTTCTGGATGTCCCAAAATAACGAAAAATTATTTTGTGTAACTGCTGCACTACGTCATTAAGTACACGTTGTGCAACCCCACCAATACACTTGGGACATGTGGAGTGATAATCCATATCAACCATGTTCAGGCAATGTGAACACAATTTTTTAAAGTCCCCAAAATAACACTCTATTTTTATAACTGAAATTATTTTTCTCAAGAATATTTTCCCACATAAAATAAAAACTCAACACCACTACTTTTAAGGACATTTATATATTTAAAATTTTCACATTTTTAACTTTTACCCAGTATTCAGTGTAAAAAATAAAGTAATAAAGAAAAGACCGTAGGGAGTAATTTACGATATGAGACGGAAAATTCTTGCCTAGACCCGGCCTTTCATAGACCATGCATACATAAAATTTTGCAAATATGTTTGATGGATGCACTGATTTTGTTCATAGTCTATGAAAAACCTGATCTAGGCAAGTGTCACCCATATGAGACTATGATGGTGATTGTATTTCTCCAGAATTGTTAGAAGAAGATCAAATTTTGAAATAGTTAAAACTTAAAACCTAAATTGAAAATTGGAAGACATGACACAAGAAACCCATGATTTTAATAGGTTGTCAACGGTTTTGAGTTGTATGTCCTTTTCGTTTACTCTTTCCAAGTTCTGAGATCATGTGAGTAATTACTTTCTTGCAACGAGAATTTTGACCTTTTTTTTAAACAATTAATGGAGCGTTGAAAATAAAAATGGGTAATTTTAAATAATTAACGGAGCGTTGAAAACAATTAATGGAGAATTTTGTCCTTTTTTTAACATTGCCCTTCTCTTTATTCGATTGCACGATCTATGCCATAAGTAATTTTAAATAAAAATGGGTAGACTTCTATTATTTAAGTCCTTGAATAAAAATATAAAGAGACTTATCGATGATCTTATTGTAATTAAGGTTGCATTTTGATAAAACTTAAGAAAACCACTTATATGTATAGAGTGTTCGCAAAGTAGACATATGATTTAACTTCTCTTAATTTAAAAAGTTGAAAAGGACGAAAATATAGAAGAAACAACGAAGTTGTTTATAGATTTGCAAACACTCCATTGCTGACCTAATTTTCTCAATAAATGCAGACAACATCAACTAATTTTAAGAAAATTTCAAGAATTTATAATCCAAGTAAAAGATGGAAAATATCTCTCAACTAAAGTTATGGTGCATATGGTCCAATGATTTTGGGCCTAAGCCCAATATTTTAGCCTATGGCCCTAAGTTTTCTTAGTAAAGCCCAGCTTTTGAGGCCTTATACTTGCTGGTACCCTGTTAGTTAGTTATATATTGACAAAAAGGATTGAAAAAAACATCTTCTTGGCATGTAAATATTGTAGTTCTCAAGCCAAAAACATCTTCTTGGCATGTAAACTAAATTAAGGTGAAAATTGAAATACACGTGACCCTGGATGGATAACACTTTACTCCTCAAATTTATTAGTAAGGAAAAAAACCTTCTATTGAATTCTTTTTGGTTTTCGAAGAATTTAATCCCGTTCGAGGTCGTCAAACATTTAATAAAAATCTCTCTTAACAAAGATTTGAACCTGAAATCACTACTTTGCAGTGATTAATCCCTTCACTAAGACCAATCACGTGTTAATATTCTACTTAACTTTAAAACAATATAATCCTATTGTTTTTTCAACCGTTTGAAACACTATAAAATCATTTTATTGCTGTATTTTCGACCATCAATTGCGGGGAAGGCATTTTACTTATACATCAAATGTCTCAACTTTTAAGTGTTTGAGATTTATTGAAGCAGCTTTAATATTATTAGTAATTCGAGAATAATATTTGTTAGGTTTAGTAGATAAAATGCAGTAATTCTATTAAAAACTATTTTCCACAGACAAATATCTATACATTTCAAATTATTAAACTTCTGTTAGTAAAATCTCATGAATGGGGGTTTATTTGTTTGATTGAGCCAGAAATACACGAAAAAGAGAAAAAAAAATTCAAGATAGTTTGACTCTTTAAAACCAGAATGTCAAAAGTTGCATCATTTTACGAATTTCCCAACGATATACGGTGTTCTCTTACACTAAAAAGTTTGAACAGTGTTTCATGCCGAATATTTTGAGGGGACAAAATACTATATTTTCATAGTCGAGGGGATAAAGTGAATTATACCCTTGAGTTTAAAACTTTAAATAGGCAAAATTGCAAAAAGGTTCCAAACTAATTAGTGATTTTGAATTTTCGTCCAATCTATATCACTTAGCTAATTTAGCCCCGTGATTTTATAATTTTTTGGATTATCGTCCCACTTGCCATATGGATGCTTACATGTCATGACGTGGTAAATTTTATCATAAACAATTATATAAGATTGCAGAATTCGTCCCAAATTATATTAATTCTCCGAATTTCGTATCACAATTTGTCATTTGTCATGAATTTAGTCAATTATTAAATTTCTAATTTTATGAAAATGACGATTCATCTTTTACTTTTTTTAAGAAACTATTGACAATTTATCCCTTGTGATATTCATTATGTTCAATTTACCTTTTATAGTTCGAAATGAAGCAATTTAAAGTAAATTGAATATTATGAATATTACATGGAAGTAAATTGCCATTTAACTTTTTTTTAAGAGAAAAAAATATGAATTTTTTAAATTCATGAGCGCTTTTGAGAAAAAAAATCATACAGTTCATTAGGAAATATTTGTGCATTATTTTTTGTATTAATAAATAATAAATATTTATAATTAGTATGAAACAAATTTTTTTCCCATGTTGTTTCAATTACGGGACGGAAGTCGGTTTATTGATATAGTTTGAGACAAAATATCAAAATTTATAATAGTTTATGATGAATTCTGCAATCTTATGTAATTATTTATGATAAAATTTGCCACGTCATGACATGTAAGCATCCATGTGATCCAAAAAATATAAAATTACGGGACAAATTTAACTAAGTGATATAATTTGAAACGAAAATTCAAAATCACTAATTAGTTTGAGAAATTTTTTGCAATTTTTCCCTTTAAATACATCATGATAACAATTTAAATATTTTAATCCAGATATCGTAATTATGCTAAATAAAATATAAGAGTACATCATTTGTGAAAAACCCAGCGGTTCACGGCCCAAAAACAAAGAGCCAGGAAACCCACCTCAATACGAGTCAAACAGCAGCAAAGCAAAAACACAGCTAAGCTTTCATCTCCCTTTTGAACTATCCCCAAGGCAACAATCAACAATGGCGATTCGGGATCCGAGACCGTCCGCGGTTCTATTAGTAGTACTACTGAACCTAATAACAATAATTTCGTTGGGAGAATCCAGAAGCGACACAAACCACGTGTACTCCCCTTGCGGCGACGCGTCGGTGCAGAGGTCCGACGGATTCACCTTCGGTATCGCCTTCGGGGCGAGGACGGCGTTCTTCTTCAACAACACCGTCCAGCTCTCTCCGTGCGACCACCGCCTTTCTCTCTCAAACTCGAACTCTCAGCTTGCCGTTTTCCGCCCTAGAGTCGATCAGATCTCCCTCCTCACCATCAACACCTCAACCTTTTCTCCGGTAAATTTGAATTTTCTCAATTTCTCCCTTTTTAAAACTTAATTAATTGATCGATTCACGTACATTTATTTGTGCATATTTTGCTCTTATCACGAAGAACTTGTTAAATTGGTATTTGTATAGTTAGACTAGTTAATAAGTTCTTAGTTCTAAAATTGTGCTCCATTTGGATAAGATTTGTGTAATTGTGCTCCATTTGGATATGATTTGTGTTTAAACTGGAGTTCATCGTGTTGAGTTTGTAAGGTATGTGAAGAATTTAGGAATGAGAATTGACTTTAATAACAACAAGAACTTGAATAGCAACTGAATACTTTTGAAACAATATTCATTACTGGAGATTTTTGTATGAATTAGACGTGACAGCGTGCTACAAATTTCTGATTTTCTGATATCATCACATTCAGCCCATTCATGGCCCTCATTCTCAAGTTTCTGCAGGAAGTATAACTTGGTTGGCCCTGATGCCACTCAGAAAGCTGAGAGCTATCTCATGATATGTTTATATTCTTATTTTGTCTTGCATATCGTTATAACCAGTTGATCACATTCTATTGCTCTACTGTAATATGGAGTGTTGTAGTGATAGCTATGAAAATGGGTGATCCCTGTGATAAGTAAGTTGTGGTAAGATCCAGTCTCCTAAAATCATATAGTTGTTTGTAACAATTCTATTCAATTAATCGTTTACGTTTCACTCAATTATTATGGATCATTTGTTTAATTGCTAGAACATAAAGGATTTCAACAGGATAATATAAATTATGTAATTCAAATCAATACTAGATATCAATATAATTGGGGCCTCATCTTTCGTTGAAACTAGTAATATTGAGTGCCCAGCTACTCCTGAATCATGTCTCATGGCTGGAGGAGCAAGATTGACTAGTAGAAAACAGCGGAAATCGGACGGTTGGTCTTTCGTGAGGATATATGCCACCAATGTGTGGATTAAGAACCGAAATTATCACTTAAGATAGGACATTAAAACTGTTTCCAAATAAATGTTGAAATGGAGAAGAATGTGTAGTCTCCTTTGGCAATTTATCTATTTTGACCTCTTCACTCTTGTGATCTGTGCGTAAGCTTTGAGAGTTTATGTGCTTTCAATTTTTTAGTATGTCAAGTGACAAATTTGGTGTGTTTGGTCAAATGAGTAAAATGGGAATTGAGTAGGGAGAACTTGAATTGAATTGAGTAGGGAGAACTTGAATTTAATTGAGTAGGGGAACTTGAATTGAACTAATTTTTCTTCGTGAACTATGAAAATAGTTACATTAGCTCTAGTTGTTCAAGTTTCTGTGTTGCTACCTTTACTTAGATTATTTTTTGTGCAAATTAGAGCAATGCACATTCACGTGAAATGTAATGTAAGAAACTCATGAGAAGTAGTGTTTTAGTGCACCGGATGAGAAAAATGCTAGTATAGAGAACTTAAAACCAGAAATTCTATACTTTTGGATCCCTCATCATAAATGGCTCTATGGTCAGAAAATTGTTGATAGGGTTGGGGGAGGGATCAGGTGATCTGGAGCCATACAGCATTTGGAACTGTTGGCAAACCGAGTCAAATCAGGGTGATGAAGTTTGATATATGAGTGGATTCTGTTGGGATGCAAAATGGTTTTGCAAATGTGAGTTGTTGATGAAGCTTTTGGAGGATGCTATGGGGACTACCCGAATGCTACTAGAGGATGGATCTGTAAGATAACAGTCCAGGGGGCAGGGGCTTTTTATTTGGTGAATAGATGTGGGCTGAGGACACTGATATGTAGCCTACGTGTAGGGCTGAGAATCAAACCAAGCTACTTGAGCTCGTTCAATAAAAGCTCGTTTGAGCTCGGTTCGTCACACAAATCAAACAAGCTTGAACTTCATTTTTCGTTCAGAAACTTCTAAAGCTCGGCTCGATAAGCTTAAAAAATGATAAAACGGCTCGAGTTCGTTCGATAAAAGCTCGTTTGAGCTCGGCTCGTTTAACAATTAAACCAAACTCAAACACAGAATTTGAAGCTCGATAAAATTCAAACCAAGCTTGAACAATGTGTCGTTCACTTCTCGACTCAATTACACCCCTACCTACGTGTGGATGAAAGTAGAGACAGGAGAAGGTGATTAAGAATTGGGTTGGTGTTGATACTGTCTGAGATAATACTAGTGGCAATGTGATGAGGGAGGAAGCAAGAGAAGGCGACATTTCATTTGATGCCTTTTCAATTTGAAGGGAAAATATGAAACTTTATTGTTTCAGTAATCCTGGGTTGAGGATATTTTTTCAGTGTCTTTATTTGTAAGCCATCGCATATAATGAAGGAGGCCATTTGGATTGACATGAGAACATTATTTTATCTTTAGATGTTTTCATAAAGAGCTTGCAACTGCTTGACTCTCGACTGTCTGTATCAGTTGTTCCTTTAGCCAGCCAAATGCTACAAATCCACACCCAATATATGTTCTTTTAATCTTAAAGAACTGCATTTATAAGAGCAGGTGTCGCTCCATGTCCATTCACAATTCTATTTACAGTATTATCCTTGCTATCATGTTTAATGTCATAGTAAAATCTTTTATTACATGCAAATACATTAGCCAAAAACGATGTTACTTACAGCTGGTCTGACTAAATTCCACTTAACTTTATAGCACCTTTGCATTTGCGTTGTTCAATTTTTTTTTTTAATCTACTGGAATTCATTTATTTTCCTTATTTACCCTTTTATCCCAGGATTCTGTTGGAGGTTACATGGTGGCGTTTGCTGGTAGAAGGTACGCTGCAAGGTCTATTCCTGCCTTTGTAGCAAATGGCACATACATTGTGACCAGTTTTACTCTGGTAAGAAGTTAGCCAGCATTTACCATTTCAAGAACAGAATTCTTTATTCATGTTACGTCGGGTCAATCTTTACTGCTGTGATCATGTAGGTTCATGAATTTCAAAAGGGGAGGCTGCAAAACTTGTACTGGAAAAGAGACGGCTGCTCATCATGCTCGGGCAACCCTAGGTTCGTTTGCCTTAACAATCAAGACTGTGCCATCAGAACTAGTAACTGTACAAATCGAGGGGGGCGTGATGATTGCACCATTGGTATACAACTGGCCTTTTCTGGCACTGATAAGCATGAGTCAGTTTTCAACTCATGGTACGAGGTTGAGAATCTCCGTCAGTACTCTCTCTTCGGCCTTTATTCAAATCTCAGAAGTTCTCTCAGTGGAATCTTCTAATTTGTGCTTGAGGTATGTGTAAATTTCTTCGTTCTGTGATTTCACGTATAATTGTGTAATTTTAAGCTCTATTACTTGCTGCGATTTGTTTCTTCAGTCTTTGTTGTTGTATACATCTTTATTCTTCAGCCATTATTGCAATTTTTATGTAGTGGAATGATGAAATTGAATCTGGTAATTATTCACATTACTGTGAGAATTGTTTTGAGGATTTAAATTTTGAGAAGATTCAATTATGCCTTCAGTTTTTTTCAGTATGATGTTTAATTTTGTCCCCTTTTTGCGATTTTATCGGATATCCCCGATATGTCCATTTTTCATCAGAGTTAATATGTGAGCCTGAATGTATCTAAACAGTCCTTGACCGTTAAGATTTTCTAAAAAGAACATTCCTAAACGTTACTTTACAAAGCATTTCAAAGGCCAATTCAGCACACTTTGAAATCATAATTTTAGTAATTCTCAAAAAAAAAAAATCATAATTTAGTAAAGTCTTTGGTCAAGTAGCCTCTCAGTCAAAACATTTTTTGAAGGCAAGAAATTAGTCAAAGACCCTTTTTTCTCTTATAAATCCATCTCACGTGGTATTGTATTGAGAAAATATTGTTTTGAACAATTAAATAAAAATATGTGAATTTCACTATGCAAAGAGTTTTCTAAATCACCGTAACACAAAATTGGTATTTTTGTGGGTAAGTCTTCAATAACAGTTTTGACCAGTTTTCTTTTTTTTTTTCTTTGCAATTTTTTGTGGGTAAGGTCTTAAATAACAATTGACCACTTTCCCTTTTTTCTTTGCATAAAAAATTACCTAGAGATTTCAGTTAATATTCATTACCTTATTACAGAAGAGAAAGAAAATGCATAATAATTTATGAAGGAAAGTATTTCATTTTGATAAGTTAGATATAGAAAACGAAAATATGCATGGGTTGGGTCATTAAATGAGAAAAGGGTAATTATTGATCTGGATATAGGATTCTTGATCTGGCTATATCAATGACCTTTCCGAGAAATGTATTAAAGAAATTACTATAAGCAACTTAACGCCTTTTTGTTTTTAGACGCAATTTTTTTTTCTCTTTATTAATTGTAAAATCATAACTCAAATTTAGATTGGTCACTTTTGTCAAACTAGTAAGTAAATGTAACGAACTTGTTATAGAAATATTTTTGATTGGGTTGAATCTGATCTCGATCAGAACTATCTATACTCGATGTATTTTTGAAACTTTACAGAATCCGTAACTTTAAAATATATCTTCATATATGAACTCACATGCTAAATACCCATGGTTTCTGTGCTTTATCATAATTTTGAATCCTAAAATCACCATGAAAAATACATCCAAATATAATCTCAATAAAACCCAACGTATTTCTCCAAATTAAAATTTTCCTATTTCATTAAAACCAAATTTAGTAACTTTTAATATCAAGCAAATCTGGAAAGCGCACCAGCCAGCTTCCACTAAAGTGGCAACACACCTTGTGGCACAACTTTTGATTTTACATGTATTTATAATCACGCTATCTAATTTAATTTAAAGGTTTAAAAAGTAGGAGTCGTTGATTTCATCTTCTCACCTTTTCCTCGTAGGACATACAAATCAACATCAACATCAACATCAACTTACCACTTTTTATAAATTGACTCATTCTCAAACTTGCATACATATTTCTCAATTTACCCATGTAAAATGTATAGTGTTAA
Organism: Penstemon barbatus; assembly: GCA_003313485.2. NCBI lineage: Eukaryota > Viridiplantae > Streptophyta > Magnoliopsida > Lamiales > Plantaginaceae > Penstemon > Penstemon barbatus. Next base: position 6,031,411 of record CM064882.1, read on the forward strand.
ATCTACTCTCCTTTTATTTGAATAGTAATATTTTATCCCCTACAAAAATTTTAAAAGTGCAATATTTATCTCTTTTAGTCGAAGAGTGTAACTCAATCTCTAAAAATTGAAAATGAGCATGAAATTTTTTTTTGTGACATTAGTGGGGAGGTAAAGTGCAATATTTATCATAACACAAAGAAGTACATTTTCACATTTATCAAATACGGGGATAAAATGTCACATAAAATAGAGATAATTTTGTTAATTTAATCTTTGAAGTTTAAAAATATTAGGGAGACAGTGTGTAATTTTTATAGGATTACAGGGGGATAAAATTTTATATTTTGAATTAAAATAATATAAATTAAATATTATACAAATCACATAAAATAAATTGTCATTAACTCAATTTTTATAAAAAAAAAGGACATTTCATCAATTCACCTTTAATCATTAGAAACTCTCTCTGAAGTTACTTAATAGAGAAAGTATTGACTATTGGTTATATTATAGTCATGCTTGTGATGCTACGACATTATTTGTTTATAATTATGAAAAAAGAAATAGACATTATTTGTTTATGATGTTTTTTAGTATATTATATAATTACCGAATGAAATAAGTTTTTCAAAGGTGATTCTCAGAAAAATAAATATTTAGTGGTGACGGTCAATTCGTACGTGGAAAAAGTGCAACTACCAGTAATTTGGTTGGAATTATTAATGTTAATTGTAAATTTGTCACACCTTTTTAAATAAATAATAATCAATAGTCAAACTCGAGGTCAGCATCTTTGGAGATTCTATCCAATCAGCTTCGTTGAAGCTGGACTGCTACAATTACAATTTTAACCCTTCATCTCTCCACAGCTTTCACTTTTCTCTCTCCCCCTCTAGAAAAACAGCAAACACATTTTCACGAAGCACGAGGCAGATCAATACCACCAAGAAAATCCAAAATTAGCACCCACAATTAGGGTTTCGAATTCCACCTCCGCTACTCGTTTTACCTTTCTCTCATTTTCTTCTTCTCAATCTCCATTCTCCGTGGAGATTGTTTTCCCCCCTCAGATCAGCGGAAAACGCCTCCCCGAACAATTTTCTCACGATTCACAACGGGAAGAAAGATTTTCCAGGGGAAACAATTTCACTGGTTTTTCTTTGAGATCGAGGAAGGAATATAGAGGAGGAGGTATTGAAGCACTTGATATTTTGGAAAAAATTCATGTACGTATTGACCCTAGGGCTTGATTTCAATTGGATGTTTATTTGTCAATGGAGTCTGAGAATTCTTCACCCCCATCGACCAGTTTGGTCAAATGTTGCGACTGTGGGTGCACCTGTATGATGATGAACAGGTCTCTATCAGGTACGTATCTTCGCTCCGTGAAGCGTAAAATAGATGAAATGGAGGAAGAAAATAATTTCACCATCCCAGGGCTCATTGTACCACAGAATGCACGTATAGAGATAGGAAATGAATGTGTGGCATTGCGTGAGACGGTCGGTAGCCAACAACAGACAATTCAGGATCTGATTACTGAGTTGGAGGAGGAAAGGAATGCTTCCTCTTCAGCTGCCAATGAGGCAATGTCTATGATTCTGAGGCTGCAGAGGGAGAAGGCAGAGATTCAGATGGAGTTGAGGCAGTTTAAGCGATTTGCGGAAGAGAAAATGGCACATGATCAGGAGGAGACGATAGCATTGGAGGATTTGATGTATAAGAGGGAACAGGCTATTCAGTCGCTTTCGTGTGAGGTGCAAGCTTATAGACACAGGATGATGAGTTATGGTCTCACGGAGGCAGAGGCTGATGGAGATAAAGGCATGAGTCGAAACACTAGCATGACTGAGAATCTTGAAGGTCAATTTGATTTCCCTCCTTTTGAGATTTACCCTCCTCTCAAGTGCAATTTGAATGAATCCCAGACTCATGCTGATGGTGATGATGAAGCTGCTGATATCGAGAAGTATGCTTTTGGGGAAACTCCGCGATCTTGCCATCAATTGAAGGATTTGGAGTATAGAATCAATCAATTGGAGAAAAGTCCAAGGTCTGTTCAGGCTGATGGAGAATTCGTTGGCACAAAAAATGTGTTTGAGAAGGTGATAGTTGGTCAGTCTCCGAGGCGGAGGCATCTTAGGAGGTTCTCTACAGACAGCATGAATTCACCCTTTGCCAAAGAAATGTGCCCAGAGTTTGCCCCAGATTCTCCAAAGTATGGAAGTCCAAATTATGGCAGCAGTTTCAGGAAAACAGAATTTTCCCATTTGGAGGAGAATTCTAATCTGAGGAAGATGGATAATGTATCAGAAGTTGGAGATGACATGTCTGACAGAGTTTACACGATTGATTCGATTCATCAGAGAGCTTCATTTAATGTTATAACCGATTCTAAGGCTTCTGTTGGGATTAATTGTGATGACTATATGACAACTCCTAGGGAAAACGACTTAGAGATTCAGAAGCTGTATGCAAGGCTTCATGCTCTTGAGGCTGATAGAGAATCTATGAGGCAGGCAATTATTTCTATTGGAACTGATAAAGCACAACTTGTATTGTTGAAAGAGATTGCTCAGAACTTGTGTAAAGAGATGTCTCCAGCTAGGAATATACCTGTGAGGAAGCAGTCAGTTGTTGCGAGTTTTCCCTTCATGTCAGTATTCAAGGTAATGGTGGTGATAAATTTTCTTATGTATTTCTAATTAGTCAATAAGACATGATCTTTGTGTTGATATTCTTCTCTTTAATGCATTAAGTGTATATTGTAGCTCTGCATATTTAGTAATTTTGTACCTTTTGCTGCTGTGCTACGCTATGTTCAACTACATCATTGATGAAATAAACAACTTTTGAATGACCTTTACTGATATTATGGGCCCGTGGGATTCAGAAGGATTATATGCATTATTGGTTTGGCTGTCATCGAAATGGGCCTAATTTTGCAGACCTGTTAACAACTGCATGCCTCTAATTCGTATCAGAGAACAAAGTTAAATAGCGTACTCAGTATTTGGTTCATCCTACTGATTGGCCGTGTGCTTGGAGGAGTGAGTTCAAAGCCAATAATATTGTAAAATTCAATGTAATAAATTTTGCTAGAGCTAATTAGAGAAATTACTTGCGAAGATTATGTGCTTCTTCTCTAAGTATGATGTTTAGCCTTAGAAGGTATCATAGGCTGATCAAGAATCTAAAGTCTAGGCAAACATAAGCCTCTCTCGACTACGTCTTGGCATGAGTGGCCTGTATGGTTGTTTGTGTATGGTTGAAAGTATAATTATAGAAAAGCGGCTAATTATTCCCATTCCCGAATACCCTATTTTGTTATGCTGCTTATACTTGAAATCGTGCTTTGAGCTGTACTACACAAAGGAAATGAAGAACGACAACAACTCCTTTTGTAAAAATTCTTTATCTTATCTCTTTTATTCCTTAAGAGTTAAAAAGATTTCAGTGAAATCTCATATAGTTTTTTGTTATACGAAAACTCCTATTAAATGAATCAAGGACTTAAATTCCTCCTCTTTCCATCTCTCTGGTCCAGTTTGCGATGTCTTGAATTAATTATGCTTTAGTGATTGTCCATGCATCTTGACTTAATATAAAGAACTGAACTAGGCTCTTTTGAAATAATTTTTTTGTTTTAACCTTTATGGATCCCTTTTTCATTTTCACACATGTTCTGTAAATTGCTGATACCTTTTTGTATTGCGCACATGGAAAGCTATAACTAAATGCTAATTTTTAGATACTCTTATTCATCCCAAGAGCATGCTATTTTCATAAATGCTGACAAAATATATCTCTTCTTTTTCAGTGGATAGTTTCTTTTGTATTCTGGAAAAGAAAAGCTAGCAGATGCAAGTGAGTAAATATCCACCCTTTTCCTACTAATTAATTGTTTATTTGTATATTCTCACATGTATATTGTGTAGCTAAAATTCTACATGTGCTAACAAAAAGTTTCTCGGTGGCTTAGGTACATGTTTGGATTATCAACCAACAATGCAGGCTTGCTAATGCTCTTGGAACGAGGTTCTCGAGTTGGACAATGGAGATATATATCGAGTACACAAAATTGAGCAATACCACAGTGCTTTCTGTCCATCTATGAAGTATACGGTTAATGATTTGGAAGCTGAGTGTTTAATTGCACTTTTTCCCTTCTTTGCATTGCGCAACATATCATTTCTTTTCTTGATTTCTTGTTGGTGTGGGATTTGATTATTCGGTTTTATTGTGCAGTGTTTGTTTGCTCCCATTTGTTGGTATAGGATACATTTTAAGGTTGATCAGCAAAAATATGGGTACTGAGTATCCTTGTACAGATAATACTTATTTGGCTGTGTTGAAATTTAGTCTTGCTATGTGTCTTTAGTTAGTTTCCTTTCTGTAAGTTACAGGTTCTTTGTATGATTTCTCAATTGCACACTCGTGCTTATTCTTTCCTTAGTAAGTTGTTCCTGTTTTCATATTGACTTTCTTTTAGTACTCGTGTTGAAACTCTGATAAATTTGTTTTCCGCGCTTGAAATTTGGCTTGAATTTGCTTCTAGATTATGCGGTGCGCATAATTCGAAACGTGACTTTTGATATATTTTGGTTTGAATTTTTAAAATGCTAAGTAATGTTACAAAAAGGTTTTGCATGCGATTCGAAATGTCATACTTGATTTTGATGCAGCATAATTTTTGGAGGTTTGTTCAATGATATTATATTCTGCAAATATGTAAATATGTAAAGATAGGTATGATGATTTGAACACTTATACTTTCTTGTTTGATATGCTAAATAAGTACTAATGATATTTGATATGTCTTGATTGTGTTAAAATTTGGGCAAAATATGCTAACAGAGAGAACTGCAATTTTACTTTTATTATTTGGATACTAGAATTAGAGTGTTTGACACGCATGTGAGTTACATGAGATTGTCAAATGAGCGGGCCTGTCGGAAGTTCGATGGTTCAATCCAATTAAATTTTATTCAAACTCAAATATTAGTGAGTCGGACTGAGTTTAAACCATAATATTAAATCCGATGAATTTATAAGTTGAGTTTGAGCTTAACAAAATTCAATTAGAATAAGGCTCGAATATATAGTTATTTTGATTACTAAAATTAATTATTGATACTAAAGTTATAGTGTACTAATTACTACTTGAAACCAAATATAAAATTTCACAAGGTAACATACTAACCACATATAAAAATTGTAACTGTTTAAACATATTTTCCACACGCATGGGCAAAATATTCTCTACTATTTCACATTTTGGTATTACATTTTAGTGTGATCATTCCTTTAAGTTTAAGTGTAGGTCCACACAAGGCTAAATTACACTAATGGTTCCCCAGGTTTGAAGTTGATCACGCTTCATCCCTCATAGATAAAGTGCTACATTTTCGTCTCTCTTAAATAATATGTGTTACACAATCACTCTTCCGACCAATTTTCGGAAAAAATATATCACATGTAAAACACGTGTATTTTGGCAGAGTATTTTCAAAATACCATATTTTCTAATATTTCGGTGTCACATGGTCCCTTAGACTTAAAGTTGGTTATGCCTCGTCCCTTATAGATAAAATGTTATAAATTATATCCTTCTCAGATAATATGTTTTACTTATGTCCCTCGTGTTAATATTTTGTTTCATTTTCATCTTTATGTTAATTTTGTAATATTTTGTATAAAAAGGTGTATATACAAAGATCATTTATGACTAAGTTTTTGAAATGGTTATGGTGATGTATTGAAATGGTTATGGGTATTTAAATGATTATGTTCATTTGGATATTCCATATGGATTTGATTATTAGTGTGATCTAGTGTCTGTTTTTTGCAGAAAATTTAAAATTTTATGATTTGACGAATTAGTGTATTATATTTGGCAGTTTGATATTGATATCATATCTACTTGGAGTAATATTTCTTTGCAAATTATTTTAGACGTTAGGTAATAATTTTTAAACTGGATTTTTCGTAAGTTTGTTCATGTTTTGTTAGTTTATTATATATAAAAAAGTATTTTGTTTAATTTAAAGTTAAAATTATTATTTGATTTTGTTTTTCACTATATAAATAAAGACAATTTTGTAAATTCAAGAAAAAGTTACATGTCTAAAATCAATATTAGAAAGTTAAAACCAAATGCTAAATTAATTTAATAAAAATGAATTTTCTAAAAGCATATATACTAGAATCAAGTATACAAAAGTGGGCCTAACTGACCCTTCATCTAAGAAATATATCCGAATTTATTCCCAAAATTAAAAAAAAAAAAAAAAACACTCGAATTTGAAAGAATTTTCCAAAAATAAAAAACAAATTGAGAATGGAAGTTGTGGTGTAAAAAAATAAAAAAAATTGAGTCGATAAATTACTTTAATTTATGCAACACTATCTGGAGGGAAAATCATTAATCATTCCCGCCAAACGACAATGAAACAAAATATTAAAATGAGAGACATACATGTATAACACATATTATCTATGATGGATAAAAGTGTAACACTTTATATATGAGGAACGAAAAGTAACTAACTTTAAACCTGATGGGCCATTAGTGTGATACTAATATATTAGAAAACTTGGTATTCCAAAATATCTCCAAGTTTCCCCTTTTGCCCTTCTTCATTTCCATGTATTTGTTTTCTCCCAAAAACTTCTCAACCACAAACCCAAATTTCTTCCCTAAATCATTTCTTCCCCTTCTTCTCTCCGAGAAACAATTATAAATTGCCACACAAGTAATTTCCACGTGATATATTTTTGTTGAAAATTGGTTGAGAAATGTGATTGGTGTAACAAATATTATATAAAATGGACGAAAGTGTAATACTTTATCTACGAGGGACGAAGGCGTAACTAACTTTAAACATGAGAAACCATTAGTGTGATTTAAGCCCCACATAAATTTAAATTCTCACTTATATGTGTAACACCAAAATGTGATACGAAATTTTGATTAAAGATCCATCCCTAACATATATATCACTTGTAACTAACGTATATTCAAGCCAAAAAAAAACAAAAGGAAAAGTTAAAAAAAATAGTCCAATAAATTAGAATTCTTGAGACTTTAATATTTTTATTTAAATTATTATATTATGGTTACAAATATGAAATTTATATATTGTTGTGCACTAAGTAAGATGAGTTTGATATATTATAACTTATTCTTTCGGATTATCATAAAAAAATGATAGAGAGAAAATCACACTTTTCCCCTTGAATTTACGACCAAGTTAGACTTTTCCCTTGTACTTCAATTTTTTACATTATCTACCAAGAACTTATATTAATGTTACACTTCCCCCCTAACCCTTTTTTCCGAGCACTTTTTTGGCCAAAGAATTCAGAGAGGAAAGAGCAACAAAATAATTTATGATGGAAAGTACAAGGGTGTAAGTTTAGAGGGAAAAGTGTAACTTTGATATAAGTTTAAGGGTCAAAACTCAATTTTTTGCAACAAATTATACATCAAACTGCAGAAAAATTATGTATAATTGTAATAGATATATCATACATACAAAGTGAGTATATACTCGAGCATACTTATACTTTCATATTTAGGTCCATATGATAAGTTTTGCATTACATTCTTCATACGAGGTTTGAAGTTGTTTTCTTTTTTTGTTAGAGGAAATTTGAAATTTCATTAATGATTTAACTCGGAATTTACAATATCAAGAATTGAAATTTGTAAAGAATTCGACACAAAATACCCAATAGAAGATAATTTAGTGATCTAATGAGCCGCTCGATTTCCTTCTCTAAACACATACCGAACTTTGAAGGTTTTGAAACCACTCTCCAGTCCTTTGATGTCAGCAATAATGTTCCCATAAGTCGTACGAGAACCAACATCTCCTTCAATGGCAACCATAATATTACTCGAATCACCCTCTAATATGTTCTTGTTCCAATCATGTTCCCGAGCAAACTCGAAATCTTTTAAGGCCGCCATTGCCTCAGCGACAGAAGGATCTAGAGGCACGAAAAAACAAGAGGACAACCAAGCAAGACAGTGACCATAATATATATATATATATATATATATATATATATATTGCATCTTCCTACAAGACTTTACGTTTTGCAAGATTCTTACACGCTTGCCAAAGGAAGTTATTTATTTTACTTGGGCGATGCAGTGCCCACAACCATTTCCAGTCGTCGATGTTCGGAGATTCTAAAAGTCTCCACACTTGTTTTGCTAAAAATTGTTAATATATAAAATTTTAAGTTACTATATAATCTCGCGGATTTAGAGTTGATAGTTATTATTTGAAGAATAAAAGGGAAACTTACTAATTAAAGAAGTAAAATCACACTTTCAATCAAAAAAATTGTGCTTGTTTTTCTGAAGTTATAGCCGAGTTGCACTTTCGCCCTAAGCTTACACCCTTGTGTACTTTTCATCAGAAACTTTTCTATTGCACTTTTCCACGTACTCTTTGGCCGAAAAAGTGCTTGGAAAAGAGTTTAGAGGGAAATTGCACCATTAATTTAATTACAGGGTGGACAATGCAAAAAATTAAAATTCAGGAGGAAGTGAGTTTAAAAAAAAAATCTATTTTATTATTATTATAACTCAATTCTTTCATTATGAACATAAAAATATTTTGTCGCAAAGAAAAGCTATTGGCACTCATGCACGCATTGCATGAATTATATAAAAATAAAAAACTTATAAAGTCTTTTCCCCCTTCTCCCTCGTTCTCTCTGCGCACGCAGTCTTGGTGCGGCATTCGTCTCACCACCTGCGAAAAAGCCAATAATTTTTCCCGAATCAAAGCCAATTGAACGAATTGATCCATTGATTCAGGTTCTCTTTCGAGTTTATAACCATTGATTTGTCCTATTGTTGTTTTATTTCTTCGCCGGGCTTCATATGTTGTACTTCAGGTTTTTTTGTGTACTTGTGCTTCAAATAGGGTTTTAATTGTGAAAATATTGCATATGTTTTAGGCAATTGCTTGATACATTGACAATATAAAACTTCTGGGAGGCAAATTTTAGGGTTTCCTAGAAGTGAGTTGGTAATTATCTGATCTTAAAGGCAATAACCATTGTATTGTGGCTACATTGTGGTGAATGGGATCAATAAGGTCATGCTTGAATGGTAAAAAATCAAGACGGCTAGAATTTCTTAGAGATTTGGAGTTTGATGGGGAATACATGTGTAGGTCCTAATTTGGGGAAAAATGGGTTTTTACAATCTGTGACAGCCGCGGTGTGGAAAACCCGGCAGCCAGAGACCCTTCCAGCTCCAAACCAAGAGCAAGAAGCCAGCATTAGTAATAATAAAAATAATGAGAGCTCGGCTAATGCAGAAAGTAAACCCGCTGGTTCTAGTCAGTCTGATGTACAAAGCACCCCGCCTAATCCTGTAAAAATTGCTAGTGACGAGACAAACCATAAGGAGCATCAAAATCCAGTTAAGCCTGAGGTGAAAGCAGATAATCATAATAATAATAAGCCAGTAGACGGGGCAAAACAGAATAAGCCTGGTCATATTAAGAGAGCATCGAGTGTAGGACTACAGATCGAATCAGTTTTACAGAGAAAAACGGAAAATTTAAAGGAGAAATATAGTTTAGGCAGGAAGTTAGGACAGGGACAATTTGGGACAACATTCTTATGTGTGGAGAAGGGAACCAACAAAGAGTTGGCCTGCAAATCAATTTCTAAGAGGAAGTTAATTACGGAGGAGGATGTGGAGGATGTTAGGAGAGAGATTCAGATAATGCACCACCTGGCAGGGCACCCCAATGTTATTTCTATAGTGGGAGCTTACGAGGATGCTGTTGCAGTTCACGTGGTGATGGAGCTTTGTGCAGGTGGGGAGCTTTTTGATAGGATTATACAGAGGGGGCATTACACGGAAAGAAAAGCTGCTGAGCTTGCAAGATTAATAGTTGGGGTGGTAGAAACCTGTCATTCATTGGGAGTTATGCATAGAGATTTGAAGCCAGAGAATTTTCTTTTTGTGAATGAGAAGGAAGAGTCACCACTTAAGACCATCGACTTTGGGCTCTCGGTTTTCTTCAGGCCAGGTACTCTTGTATGTTCATTTGCCTTTAATGTTTGTTGATTAATTTTATTACAATTTACAATACGCTGCTTTTGAATTAATTTCGCTTTACATAGGATAGGAATAATGAAACTTATAAATTTAAGAAAGCCGAAAGAAAAGTTTGAAGTGGTCTTAATTTTTATTATTAGTAGGTAGAACCGTAGAAGTTGTGAATAGAAACACCATTTTTTCTGTTCCACGTGGAATCTCTTTACTCACCAGTTATGGAATCATTATCCTGTGTATATTGTTAGTAACATCATCTTTTTGTTAGAGATCGAGTTTGAATTATTGAACTAGCAGCCACTTTTAATTGCTTCATGTTTTTAAAGGCCACTCATATTGTTAAATTATTGCGAATTTACCACCAATCGAGTAGGCAAAGTCATTTAGGAAGTACTTGCAGAAATTTAGGCATTACCTACCCTCTAATCTTTCTTCAAAAAATTGATAGATATTTTTTATGACATACAACTTTCACACACTAGTATTTCTGAACTCAAGAAATTTCATAAATATGGTTAGGTGTTAAGCTTTGATTTTGATATCTATGTTCTTGCATAATAGCTCAGTTTACTGATATTATTTGGTGTTGATTATAAACAAGTATCAAAAGTTTCAATTAATAACTTAAATTGTGTCCTTTTACAACTTTAGATATGATAGTGACCAAGAGACACAGAATATCCTGATCATCTTATATTCTTGTTATGGGTAGAATAACACATATAGAATGTTCATCGTCTTACATATACCCCATTAGCTGAGTAGAATCATGCTGTGTTATAACTATTTGAGAGGCCACTATATTGCTAATTCCTTGTACTTAGTCACTCTTTCTTATGTCTGATTAAATGGTGATATAAAACACTTACCAGGTGAAACATTTACTGATGTGGTTGGAAGCCCTTATTACGTGGCTCCAGAAGTATTAAGAAAGCACTATGGCCAAGAATGTGATGTCTGGAGTGCTGGAGTTATTCTTTACATTTTGCTAAGTGGTGTCCCACCATTTTGGGATGGTAAGTATTTTCTTGATCATTGTTAAGTGCTTGCTGCGTTTCTTTTTTGTTGGTTAACCTAACTTCCTACCAATGTATATTTTGGAACAGAGACGGAACAGGGAATTTTCGAGCAGGTCTTAAGAGGGGAACTTGACTTTGTATCTGAACCTTGGCCAAGTATATCTGATAGCGCAAAAGATCTTGTAAGAAAAATGCTTGTACGAGATCCCAAAAAGCGACTCACAGCTCATCAAGTTCTTTGTGAGTTTACTATAATCTCTCATATTTTTCAAATTCTATCACTTATGTAGAGTGTATACTGATGTCGATTATAATTATTGGTTTATGCTTTTGAATAGTAGCACAATGGGAGATTAAATTTCTCATGCTGCCAAATATTTTATTATAAGCTATCAAAAACAAACTTTTATGGATCAACATACACTAAACAAACTCAAAGAGAAGTTCACTTCTTAAGCAGTTTTGAAGGTTGGCAGCTGCAACAAGAGATTTCATATGGTATGAGCCAATCAACAGTATTCTAAAGTCAAAATAGTGATTTGGTTCTCAAAGTGGTGGATGGAGAAAATGAAATGATAGAACATATGAGGATACATAAATCTTTAGTATTTTGGGGATGAACCAATTGCATTACTAGCTAAGTTCCAACAAATGGGTATTATTTGCATGCTTAGACAAATAACTATTGTTTCACACTCTGTACTGAAGGGAATGACATCTACAGTCGTAATATGTTTGCACAGGCCATCCATGGATACAAGTAGGCGGTGAAGCACCAGACAAACCTCTTGATTCTGCTGTTCTATCTCGTCTGAAGCAATTTTCCGCCATGAACAAATTCAAGAAGATAGCTATCAGAGTAAGTTTCCTCAGTTGTTGCTTCTCAAAGTCCAGCTATAAACATGTGTAGCACAACCTTCATTTGTCATCCAATTAGGTTTGCACTGGGTTAAATATAGGTTATTTTCTAGTTGGCTTCACATCTTCATACTTCCCAAAAACTAGAGAGTAACACCTAGAGACTCACAATACCATGATTCATTACCAGGCTTTTACTATTTAATTAATTTTATGTACTACCTTAACTTAGGAAAAGAACAAAAACAAAATATTGTGAAAGGTTGTTGTAACAATGGATCAAATTTCCATGGAAATGGTTTTACGTTTTACTCAATAGTAATTGAAATAGATGTTAAGTCCATTCTGTTTGTTAGTATTTTTCCTTGCTCTATCTAATAGTCTTCATTTGCATTTCTCACTCTGAATGTAATTTTGTATAGAAAAATAAATAATCCTTTATTTTTGTCATTTACAACGAAAAAACCCAGAGGAAAAGTTATATTGTTGCATACTCTTTATTTCATCCTATGGCTGATAAAACTATTCTAATCATCTATATAGGTCATTGCTGAAAGCCTCTCTGAGGAAGAAATTGCTGGACTAAAGGAAATGTTTAAAATGATAGACGTGGATAATAGTGGAGCCATTACCCTTGAAGAACTCAAAAAAGGTTTGCGCAGAGTTGGTGCTAATCTCAATGATTCAGAAATAGTTGGTCTCATGGAAGCTGTAAGTTTAGACTAATTTTTCTTCTTATAATGAAATAATGTTTTTACCCACAATTTTCTATAGTCTCATCTTTATGCAATAAATTATTCTTTGACTATGAGCAATGATAATGTCACACTTCTTTATTATAGTGTCAGCCTAATTTTAATCTCTTTTGTGGTACTTTTTTTATGTTGGGCTTTTTCTTTAAACATTGGATTCAATTATGATTCTCATTTAGATTTCGCTATATATTTTATTTCCATGAAAATTCAGGCTGATGTTGATAATAGTGGAACCATTGACTATGGAGAGTTTGTGGCAGCAATGTTGCACCTGAACAAAGTCCAGAAAGAGGATCATATGTATGCAGCATTTTCATATTTCGATAAAGATGGTAGTGGGTACATTACAAAGGAGGAACTTCAACAAGCTTGTGAGCAATTTGGTCTTGGAGATGCTCATCTAGAAGACGTAATCCGTGAAGTTGATCAAGATAATGTAAATATTTTATCCTTGAAAATTTGCACTTGTTTTTGAATTTTAGACAAGAATATTTAAGTTATCTGTACGATTTTTTTTTATATTTCAGGATGGGCGGATCGATTACAATGAGTTTGTAGCCATGATGCAAGACCCTGGTTTTGGAATAAAGGGATTGCAGCTAAAGTCTGGTAATTCAGTGTAAATTTCATTGTGTTAATGGTCTGCAAAATATAAGTGTATTGTTGTGTAAGATTAGTTAGGGTTTATAGCAGGACTGTGAGTTTTCTTGTCCCTATTAGTTTGTTCATATTTATTTATATATTGTTAGGTTGTATTTTGTTCTGGACCACTATTGTCTGTAATTAAATTTATTATTTGATTTACTAGTTTCGGCCATTTCAATAGATAACTGTAAAAATATCTTTACTAATGGTTACCTCAATTCATGCACTAGTCTTTGAAATGGGCATCTAATTTGTTCGAACACAAAGTAACTATATGATAAGGGCAAACCCAATAACAAAAACTTAAACACAAAAATATTATGAATAAAGTATGAATAATTTTTTTTAGTCTAAGTGCTTAAATTATATTTTCAATTAAATTAAAAAATCATATTGTTCAAATATATAACAATCCATATTCTAATTAAATGATTTAGTTTTAATTGTCAATTTTAAAAAAGAAATTAAAATTTTAATTTAATAAATTAAAATTATTGATGCTTGCGAAAAGCTGTCGGGAGCTTATTCTATGGTGTTTTGTTCTGAGGACAACAAATTGGTAGCGGTTGGAGACCCTTAGAGCATCACCAGTGGTGTACCCATATGGGAGCCCAAATTAGTTTAGATCCAAAATTTGCAAAAAGTACCTCACAGTGGAGGACCTAAAGGGAAGTGCAAAATGCACCCAGAACCCATTTACTTCTAATTGAACCCAAATTTGATCCCTCAAAATTGCTGAACCTATTTTCAACATCCAATCATAAATTGACACGTATACGATGTGGGAAAGAAATCTGATAAGAAATTTCAACAAAAAAATCTTATATGAGATCTCAGTATCTAATCATAAATTGACACGCATATAAAAATATTATCACAAAACTTTTCATAATATAATATCAAATTTCGATTCAAATGGATAAAAAAACATATCAAAGATAGAATAATTATTACATAAAATATAAATCCGCACTTGAAAAAAATAATGAAGACACCATCAATGAGTTAATCGTCTACAATTAATAATTATTAAAAAATTACAAATATTTTGAATATTATTTATTTTTCTTTAGTCCAAAATTACTTTTGATTGTATTTTTAAATAGATTTTAATTTTAAGTTAGTGAAATAAATTTAATTTAAATTGATTTTAAAAATGAGTTCACACTTTTGATGTTTATTGCTGCAGAAATTTTTTTTTTCCAGAGAGTGCAAAACACTGTAGCAGGGTGCATATGAAGAATTTGGGTTCAATATTTGAGTACACCACTGGTGATGCTCTTATGGATTCAGACCATTGGTAATGGGTCGGACGAGGAATGTGGGTATTGTTTTTGCGTCAGAGACTTGTGCCTTGGATTTGGTCAAGGCAACATACGAAAGAGAGGTTATTATTGTTGTTGATAAGTTACAAGGGTTTAATCTTATCATTTAACCCTCCGCTCTAGCTCTAAAGAAACGAATTTTTGCAACTTGGTCTATGGCTTGAAATTAAACAACTTTAGCACAACTTTATATAACACTTATTAAAAGGCACAAGCTACATTTAATAAGATAATTCATCAACAAATGCAGATCTAAATAGAGTCAACACCAAAAACCTAGAGCACATACCAACAGATTCAATTCAAAATAACCAATCAATATAAATCTCATCAAACACATACGCAAATTAGGAGGAAAGAAAAGAATCGGAAAAGAGAAACGGAATTTACCAAAGCGAGGGTGCTTGTGCCAGAGTATGGTCCTGGAAGCGGCGCAGCCGTGAGGTTTGTGTGACAGAGCGATTTGTGAGATTTTATGGGCTTTGGTTTTATAAATTGGCGGAAGTTATCGCGTGGGTGAATGATAATAACAGATATGTCTAACTCCTATTCTTTACTTCGATCGATGCAAAGGAATAAATGAATTTACCTTAAGAAGAATAGGAGATATGAAAAATTCAGTTTAAACTGGATTTGGTCAGGATTTATAATTACTCAAAATACTTCTTTTCCCTTCAAACATCTGCTAACATTTTCACATTATTCACAAAGTCCAAACCCTCCGACATGGCCGCCGCCACCGCTGTCGCTAACATTACTTCGTCCACCACACGCCTTCCCCGTATTCCATCGCCCACCAAACCCTTTTCTCTCTTCCTCCCAAAAACCCTACAAAGAACCTCTCTTCATATTACCCTCTCCAAAAACAATCCCATCTCGGATTTTTTCTCACCCAATAAAAATTCTCCTGCGAATCCTTACGATGATGATTATGATTGCAATGATGATAAACCTAGAGAAGAGTGCGGTGTGGTTGGAATATACGGCGACCCAGAAGCCTCCCGCCTCTGCTCACTCGCCCTCCACGCGCTACAACACCGCGGCCAAGAGGGCACCGGAATCGTATCGGTGCACGATAGCCTCCTACAATCGGTTACCGGCGTTGGGCTTGTCTTTGATGTATTCAACCGGGAGTCGTGGAAATTACTGCCCGGAGATTTAGCAATAGGACACGTCAGGTACTCCACTGCTGGTTCTTCTATGCTTAAAAATGTCCAACCTTTTGTGTCCTCGTTAGAGTATAAGTGCAAATTCGGAGTTGCCCACAATGGTAATTTGGTAAATTACCCTGCCCTCCGTTCCGAGCTTGAAGATAATAACGGGTCGATTTTTAATACGAGTTCGGATACAGAAGCGGTTCTCCACTTAATTGAAGCATCCAAGGCCCCATCTTTTATTTTAAAAATTATTGATGCTTGCGAAAAACTGTTGGGAGCTTATTCTATGGTGTTTTGTTCTGAGGACAACAAATTGGTAGCGGTTCGAGACCCTTATGGATTCAGACCATTGGTAATGGGTCGGACGAGGAATGGGGGTATTGTTTTTGCGTCAGAGACTTGTGCCTTGGATTTGATCAAGGCAACGTACGAAAGAGAGGTTATTCCCGGTGAAGTTATTGTTGTTGACAAGTTACAAGGGGTTCAATCTTATCATTTAACCCCCCGCTCTAGCTCTAAGGAAACGAATTTTTGTGTATTCGAGCACATTTACTTTGCACACCCTAGTTCTCATGTTTTCGGTCGATGGGTGTCTGAATCTAGGCATGCATTTGGTGAAATCTTGGCTACAGAATCACCCATAGATTGTGATGTGGTCATTGGGGTGCCAGATTCAGGTCTAGTGGCCGCACTCGGTTACGCTCAGAAAGCAGGGGTACGATTTGAATTTGGTTTGGTCAAGTCACCTTACGTGGCTCGAACTTTCATTCAGCCGTCTCAAGAAATTAGAGACAATCAGGCAAATTTGAAATTAGCAGCCGTGAGGGCGGTTGTGGAAGGGAAACGCGTTGTGGTGGTTGATGATTCGATTGTCAGAGGAACTACTTGCCCGAAGATTGTTCAGAAGTTGAGAGACGCCGGAGCTAAAAAGGTTCATGTTAGAATCGCTAGCCCTCCGGTTATAGGGTCGTGTTATTATGGAGTTGATACACCTAGTCCTGAGAAGTTGATTGCGAATAAGATGGATATGGAGGAGATGAGGAAGTATATTGGTGCGGATTCACTTGCGTTTTTGCCCATTGATGAGCTGAAGAATTACTTGGGGGATGATTCAAAGAAATATTGTTATGCTTGTTTTACGAGGAAGTATCCGGTGGAGCCAACTGGAAAAGTGAAGACAAGTGTGAATTAAGCGGGGGAGATGAGTAAATAAAATTGAATTGGAGAACATGATTAAGTTAATTTTTATTTTTTTTAGGATTTACGGAAGTGTTTATTTATTTATTTTTAGGCTAATTTATCTAGTTAGTAAGGAAGAAGCTTCTCCGGCAACGAAAAGAAAAGAGGGAAATTTATTGTGGTATAGTGGTATTATTTGATAAAGAAAAAACTGCATGTGTTTTGGTGATTCTTTTGGTTTATTTCAATTGAGTTTTGATCCATGACATTATATAGCAGTTCTGATTGTGGTTTAAGTGTTATTATCTTATCTCAACGCATGATTACTAATGGGTTTGAATTGTTGATCATTTGCTCACATATATACTTTGGCTCTAGCTAGATTGGAAAGTTACTAGTTTCTAGTGATCATTAATTGTCCTATGGTACATAGAAAGGTTAGAAGATTGGAATTTCGAGGTTTATATAAGTCTCAAAGACTAGAATTATATGAGAAATTTTCTGGAAGAACAACAAAATTAACAATTATAGTGCCAATCAAGAAGCATGCATGCATGCATATGCAAGTGGACATGACTTGTCCTATCGATTTGAAAAACTATTGGGCTAAACAAAACATGCATGGAACATATATATCACTACATGTACAATATTACTTACTGTCAAGTGATATTATACGTACAATGTTGTTTGATTCTAAAGATTTCGGGAATATATGCTGGGACCTTGTCTTTGAAATTAAGATTAAGTGGGTTTAATAGTGATCTTTGAAGAACCGGACCACATGGAAGAGAAAATTAATTAAATGTAATTTTAGTTTAAGCTCATTTCGATCACAACCATATTATATTGTTACTGCCCCAAATATAAATTATTGTCCTGTGATTTAACGTACACAAATTATGCCTAAACGAGAATACTTCTTGTGACAGAAATAGAAAACAAGCCTTGATTTACTTAACCGATTATACATGATTATTCTTCAAGTAGAAGCCAAAAGCACTTTTAGATTTATTTTAATAAAACTATTTTTTCATATTTCAGAAGTCAAAAGTACTTCTTAAGTAACCATTTTGGAATAGTAATTACTGCATGGACTTATGACTACATATACATTACAAATGCAGTAGACATCTTCAGAAGAAAATGCAACATGATGGTAACGTAGCTAAACTTAGCTAATAGAAGTGCACATGCTGCCACATATGTTAAAGTCGTCATTTTTTCATTAGAATACATTCAACATCAATCATTTCATTAACTATTCAAGTACAAAAACTTACAAATAATAAATAGCAGCCAAATACTAGTAATTTCTTAAATTAAGAGAAAAACTCACTTTAATTGGAATTGAACTCAAAATCTCTTAGACTTGAACATCAACTTTACATGTTGTTTGTACCCAAAAAATCACCCTCGACTAATCGAGGAACGACGGCTCGATGTAACAAACCAAAAATAGCATATGGGCCGAATCAAGTCACTCCGAAACGGATCAGACCAAATCGGATCCAATTTGGACCGAAAATGGGTCCAATCGAGCCAATGGGTTGGCTACGAGCCCAATTTCAAAACTCGACCCAATTTCGCAATTAATTAACATTTGGGCCAAAAATATATTAATTAATTGATAAAATTAATTAATAGGTTAAAGTTAATTAATTACTAATTAAAGCCAAATAATGATTAATTACAAGCGGGCTCAACCCACTTGATGGCTTTGGTTAATAAAGATTATGGACTGATTAATTAAGGTTAATTGGGCCAAGTCTAATTAATTGGCCTATTTTTAGAAATAAAGGCCATTAAGGGTTTAAAGGGGTAATTAATTGGATAAATTATTAGACAACAGGGCTCGACCCAGGACCAACCATGGTCCGAGCAGCCCAAATCGGCCATGGAGCAGCCCAGATCGGCCATTCTCCTGTTTTGGGGCCCACTTGTTGCTTTGTTATTTAATTAATGATTAAATTAATTAAGGGATAAGGATTAGGCCAAGTAGTTGGCTTAAAACACTAAGTCCTTAAAAATCTCTTAATTAGTTATTATTAATTCAATTTCAAACACAACGTATCTTCTTCTCTAAACCACCACTAACACTAATTTTCAGCACAAAAGAACTGCCATCAAAGTAGTGCAAGTAGTGGAAGGTTTTTCAAGTAGTGGAGAAAGTGGAATAGTGGCTGTCAAGGCATCAGTTTCTGGCCATCAGCTCTCCAGATCCAGCAACTATAAATACCTTGATACTGTCAGTCGCGCAGGGAGACACAACTCAATCAACAACTCTTCAGTCTACACTGATCGGCTCAAACGCCTCACCGGAAGTCCAGCACCTTGCTGCTTCTTTTTCAGCAAACAATTGTCAATCCCTTGATATCAACTGTCACTCCTCAGCCACCAGCCACCCTCGACAGCCTGAAGTCTTGCCGCCGCCGCCGCCCAAGGTCCGCCGCCGCCGCCACTAAAAATAGTCTGCCGCCGCCGCCGACATTAAGCCGCCGCCGCCGCTGCTTCCGCTGTCTAGACGCTGTCTCGAGCGAAACCTTGATAGCAAGCAGATCACAATCTGTTTTCTGTCGAGTTATCAGCCCGCCAACTCCTCGATATCAGTCTGTCCCTCCTCAGCCACCAGTGATCCCTGACAGCCTGAAGGCCTGCCGCCGCCGCCGCCGCCGCTCACAGTAAGCCGCCGCCGCCGCCGCCGCCGTCTTCCGCCGTCAGCTGACACTGCCTCGAGCGAAACCACTCATATCAGCAAGTAGCTCGCTGTTAACTGTCATGTAAGTGCCCACGTATTTATATGACAAACTCATTGAGTAGCCATCTGCTTGATGAGCTCGTCGTCAAGTAGCCATCTGCTTGTCGGCTATCGGCTAAGTAGCCATCTGCTTCGTCGATGCCTTGGTCAGTGGCCACCCGCTGATCAGGAGCCCGATTGGTGGTTATCCATCAAGGTTGGGCGAACCATTGACGGTGGTTCTCCGTCGTCAATGTTACTTTCTGTCAATATAAAGCACTGTCATGTTTTATCAGCTCATCGGCGGGTTCCCTGCCGATCAAGGAGTCAGTTTTCAGAACTTAATAAACTTATCAGCTCGTTTGGCAGACCTTGCCAAGAAAGGAGAACTTTACCGTTTTGCATATTTTTGTAATGTTTGTACATCGGGAAACGTACTAATTTTCTTTTATTATTAATGGAAGTGATTTAGTTCGTATACTTCTTTTCATTTACTTAAATATGCTTTACGTCGACTGATTTCCATTGATACGCCGTTTCTGTCAAGCCTTTGTTTCCTGTCAAGGTGATTGTGTAAAACTGATTGATCGTCGACCTGTTTACTGATTTATAAATCCACTGATATGATAAACAGGCCATCGATTGGCTATAAAAATATGGCATTTCAAGAGAGATTTTCATAAATTGTTTAAGTCCTGCGGCCAGGCAGGCATAGAAAAGAACTAGGGGTAGTGTTTGCCTACTCTGTCGCAATCGTTTAGAAGTCAGCCTTTTCAGGACAACCTATTTTGATATCAACATGTCTTTATCAGGACACTCACGTTATTAATTTACCGATATCAGCATGTCTAATTTTGAATCGTTATGTTTGCACGCACAAACATTGGCACGCCCGCACTTTTTCCATATCATATCGAGGTATTTCTCGTCGAGTTGTTGGCTCGTCGAGGGGTTTACTGACAGGTCTGCAAGAGACAGCATTTTGGCACACCTTGATGCCAATCGCACCTCGATGTCAATCCCTCGATGCCAAGTACCCCTTGATGTCTGTTTTATCACAAACAATATTTTGGCACTTCTTGATGCCAGGGGTTGCTCGATGTCGTCGAGGCATTCCTCGATGCTTAATTTATATGCAAACAGTTCCTTGATGCCATGCATTGTCCGATGGCACGATCGATGCCAAAAGTACCTCGATGACGTCAAGGCATAACAGGGCCAAATTTATACGCAAACACATGTAAATTATCAATAGACTACATCCTCGTAACAGATATAAAAGCCGTTAGGACACATGTTAAGTCATTAGGAAACTTGTTTTTATTTTTTAACAAGATAGAGGAAAGAGATCATTTCAACACGGCGGTTGTACCGACTCCTTAATTGCATGCGTATATCAAGGGCCAATCAATTTTCACCGCAAATGTTGGTTGAAATGATTTTATCTTTGGTCTTTCACTCAAGGCCTATATTTGTATCATTATGACTGAAGGGCGTAATGACAAAACGTTAAAGCTATTAAATTGACATAAAGTTACAGCCAAGAATGACTGAAAGATTAATTGAGACATTAAAGAAGAATATCTAACCAAATGAACTACTATATTTATTCTACAAGCACATTCCTACACTACACATTTAAGGAAAAAAATAATTTAAAACTAAATTTCTCATCAATTATTTCATCGGACACAAAATATAAAAAATACAAGAAGCAGTCGACTAGTGATGTCCCTTGGCTTCAGCTTTCTTATGAGACTTGGCCTTTGCCTGGTAAAATATAATATGATAAAGCTAAATGTCAGTCTTCTAAGCCATATGGAAATAACAATACACTTATCAAAGCAGAAAACTAGGCAAGTAACACAAAGGAAGATTGTTTCAATAAGGGGAAGAAAAAAAAAAAAAAGAAATTGAAATAAAGTAACCTAGTGAGCCAGCTATATGCATTTGCCAATTTATAAGAACATTAAATCACCATCTGCTATCTGATTATATGTTACTCACTTTAACAAACTTGAAGCGGCTCATTTTAACAAGCAGAACTAGCTATATAACCAATGAAAAGGTCACTGTGTATTTGTTGAAGGTATGATACTCATGGATGTGTTTGATAAACTATGGAAAAATGTATATTTCTAAACATCTTCATGCAAAGTTGATATGAAGAAATGATAGTGCTTGCTCATTCAACTTCAGATAACAAGTAGAAGCTGACATATATTTCCTACAACATTCAATGACACCATCCTTGTCTCGACATCTCCTCAAACATCATGAAACAAGAGTATAACAGTCATGTATTTCCATACAATATATTCTCATAATAAAATTCCCAATTGTCTTAAAAGGTTATCAAGAACGTTGACGTACAAGATATTTGCAGGGAAATGAGATTACAACTAACGATCATTCACCAGGTGTCAACAGCTGATACCACAAACCACTTAACAATTCTGCAACAAATTTAATCCTCGTTCCAATGCAAAGGTCTAGGATGTTTCTTAAATGAGCCACTCCCAAACACATTTAAACCAAATACTGCCATTCACACTTCAACATCATACAAAGTAATTCAATTCTCGTGCAACTTGGTCTATGGCTTGAAATTAAACAACTTTAGCACAACTTTATACAACACTTATTAAACAATTGGCACAAGCTACATTTAATAAGATAATTCATCAACAAATGCAGACCTAAATAGAGTCAACACCAAAAACCTAGAGCACATACCAACAGATTCAATTCAAAATAACCAATCAAAATAAATCTCAGACGCATCAGAAATGAATACCTGAAGAAAAGTAAGTTTTACGCTGCCGTACACGACTCGAAATGAGAAAGCAGAAACCCTAGCCACCTGCCCATTCATTGAAATTAAGATGAATTCTCATCAAACACATACGCAAATTAGGAGGAAAAAAAATAATCGGAAAAGAGAAACGGAATTTACCAAAGCGAGGGTGCTTGTGCCAGAGTATGGTCCAGGAAGCGGCGCAGGAGTTATATTTTGTAATTTATCACGCGTGAGGTTTGTGTGACAGCGATTTGTGAGATTTTATGGGCTTTGGTTTCATAAATTGGCGGAAGTTATCGGGTGGACTTGGGTGTATGAAAATAAGAGATATGTCTAACTCCTATTCTTTACTTCGATCGATGCAAAGGAAACAAATTAGACCATTTTTTTTTGTTTAAAATTATTATTGTACTAACAAAAGAATAAATGGATTTACCTTAAATAAAAGCTCTGTTCTCTCTCCTCGAGTAGAACCTTCACTGTAGGTCTCAGGTTTTCCGCCTGGTTTGTCTCCTCCGGTGACCTCTCCGTTCGTCCTTTAGACGTTGTGACCAATCCTCTCTTCTTTGCCTCTTGTTCCCTGTTTTGTCGTCCATCTCTTCCCCCTTCTTGGGAATCCCTTTCTCTACCCTCATTTTAGCCTAATCATGAAAATTGATTCTCATACAATTAATGCCCTCATCCAGGAAACACAAAATCTTGAGTGCTTGATAACGCCGTGAGAACGTCGTTATTACCTATCTCTTTAAGTTCAAAACATCTTGTTTTGATTCGAGTTTTTGTGTGTCTTTGCGTGTTTTCGTGTCTTTTGTGCTTTTGGCCCTTTGTTCGGCCTTTGTTCGGTTTTTGTCTTTTTGTTCGTGTTTTGATCGTTTTCTCCGTGGTTTGTAGGTATTGACATCTTAGAGAGATTCGGAGTTGCGTATCAATGATGCGAGTCGCTCTACCCACCCCGCGAGTCAAGCTTGAGCTTCAAAGGAAATAGAACCCGAAGCAAATTGTACAAGGATGTAGATAGCTGCTCACTAGAACATGCATAAATATTTCATGGATGATCCAAATGAGCTCAATTGTGGATATGTTATAGATGAGTGAGTTAGCTACGCTACGGAATTTACGGATATACAATCGGAGTTCGGAGTCAAAAGATATCCTGCTCGGAAGAAAGTGTGGCAGAGCAGGAAACCAGACTGAGCCTACGGCCTGTACCTCGCGGCCGCGAGGTTCAACCTCGCGGCCGCGAGACCTGCTCTGTTTTTCAGCGCTTTTAGAGGGTGTTTTTTTTGTACATTGCCTATTTTCCCCCACTTGTAATTCAAACCTCTTTTGGGGACTTTTTGGCCTTAGTTGCCATAGTTTGGAGGGTAACTTAGGCAATGGAAGTTGGTAGTTGTTGCTAGGTTAGAGGCTTAAAGGGAGATCATTCACAACTCTTACATTTCATTCTACACTTACACTTTCCTCTTGCCTCTTTTGAAGAAAAGAGAAGGGTTTGCACTTTGGAAAGAAGAACTCTCACTTGGACTCCCCAAAGAAGATAAAAAGGCATTGAGGGAGAAGTTGTTGAAGACCTCTTACTCTAAACTCTTTTACTTTGTTCATTTACATTGATGTCTTTTAATGTAATGAATGATATATTTATTGTTATGAGTAGCTAATCTCCTTTATTCTATGTTTTTATTGATCCTATGTTTGGTTCTTGATTCTTGATTAAATGATGAGTTAATGGTTGTTGCTATGCTTGTATACAAGTGTTTGTTAAACTAGTTTGAGCTTTTGTCAACTTGTGGTTAGGCCAACCATAGGATGAAATGGATTGATCTTTAATTGCTAGACATAGTTGATTAAAGATTAGATTATAAAACTAGGTTGTGATTTAATTTTAGGATAGAAATATACCTAGGTTATTTCATGTTCTAATAAGGTTTGGGAATTAAAGCATCACTTAGGCTTAATCCTTTTAGACATAAATTGGATTAGTCTACTTTGGTAGGTTTGTACGATATCGAAAGATACGTATGAATAAATTATGAAACCTTGAACAACAAACATGAGTGTGGTTGTCAATCGTTGATTCGTTTGTCTTGAATTGAACTAGGTGACGTAAAATCGTAGAAGCCTTTACATATATTAAGTGTTAGTTTCCTTAGTCGCCTTAATTGAGTTGTAGTATCAAAACCACCATCACCTCACCAAACTCAACTTACAAATCTAAGTCGAAGTAACAAGACGTTAGTTGGTAATTAATTGAACAATTCCTCGTGGGTTCGACACTCCTTACTACTTTATTACTTGTAACGACCGTATACTTGCGTGTTTGCGTATTAGTATTTGGAACGCAACAGTGCTCAGATGATCCTGAAATAGATACCCACTTTAATCAAAATGCCGAAATTGGTTTCACTATCCTACCCAAAGTCATATCTGAAAAAATCCACAATAATAATGCCATAAAAAATACCCTCCAAAATAACTGGAATGTCCGTAACAAAATAACAGCAAACTTTATTGAAGCTAATACCATAGCTTTTGTTTTTGAAAATGAAAATGACTACAATAAAGTCATTAACCAATCCCCATGGAGTTTTCAGTCTTGCCATGTTGTTGTGCAAAAATGGCCACCCGAAAAATCTTACCAAGAGTTGGAGTCGAATAAATTTACTTTTTGGATCCAAGCTTTCAATATCCCAGTTTTCCAAATGACTGAAAATGTTGCAAGGAACATCGGTAATCATGTCGGAAAATTCATAAAAGCAGAGCTCGGCACAACGGCTCATAAATAGAAGAAATCCCTCCAAATCAGGGTTGAAATTGACATCAACAAAGAGCTGATAGATGATTATATCCTCACAAGAAAAGATGGGGAACAAATCAAAGTTGAAATCAGGTTTGAAAGACTAGCTGATTTTTGTTATACTTGCGGAAAAATTGGGCATAAACTCCAATCTTGTGAAGAAAAAATAACTGAGAGTATTGTCACTAAACCAAAATATGGTGCTTGGCTGAAGTTTGAATCATCCCTTACCCCGAAACCAAATTACCTAACTGGAATTACCCCACCACTATTGAACTACACCGCTAACGAACCACCGGAAAACCCCACCAACCTAGAAAATCCCCCCAACCTAACACCGAAAAAACCATACCCTGCATATCCCACGTGGATGATTCTGATTCATTAAAGCAAAAGGATTTTGAACCTCACGACTTCACCTCTACTTTCTCTGACATCGGCTACTCAAAATTCCTCTCTCCAACCGCCAAATCTTTTTTTCCAGACAAATCAAACTCTAACTTTGTGAAACCTACTCATATCCAGGATAGCCCACCCTTTCTTGTACCCCACAATATGGATCTCACATTTTGTGGGCCTCATATAATTAATAACACCCATAATCCTTGGCCTTTTCTAACTTCGGCCCAATCAACCAACAACATGGATCCATTAACCAACCCCCTTTGGACTCATTTACCAGCTGCCCAATTACCTTACTCTTGCCCCCCAAAACAATACCAAAAGAGAGGCCCTTCTGAGCTGGCCCATTTACGAAACAAAAAACAAAAAATGACTTTTAACTCAAATTCCACCAACCCGACCTTCACTACCACAGAACAAATAACCTTCCCAACTCACAAAATCTCAAATTCTGCTCTGCACCATAATTTGG
This sequence comes from Penstemon barbatus, assembly GCA_003313485.2. Classification (NCBI taxonomy): domain Eukaryota; kingdom Viridiplantae; phylum Streptophyta; class Magnoliopsida; order Lamiales; family Plantaginaceae; genus Penstemon; species Penstemon barbatus. Next base: position 6,057,629 of record CM064882.1, read on the forward strand.
AAGAAGTAACACTATCTGAAGTTATTCAAATTCAAAGGAAAGTCATCAAAATGAAACGTAGTATTATCCTTCAAGAAGAAGAAAACCAAGGAAAGTGCACCTATGTTTCCACCACCCCTGCAACAACACAAACCCTCTCAATCTCTGATATTGATTCCGATGGCCCGGAGGGGCCAAAGTTGTAATCCGTTTATACTCTCTCTCATCCCCATGAGAGCCCTAGCGTGGAACTGTCAAGGGCTTGGAAAGCCTAAGGCAGGAAGAACCCTAAGGGCCCTCCTGAGGGAGTGTAAACCTGACATAATCTTTTTAAGTGAAATAAAAACCTCCAAAATTACCATGATTACTAATATGCTCATTGCAAATAGTCTCACCAACCATGTGTTCGTACCCCCTTTAGGTATAGCTGGTGGTCTTTGTCTTGCCTGGAAAAACCACTTAAATATCCAAATTACAGTTCTTGAACCTCCACATATCAATGCCATTATTAAGTCTGAACCTTCTGTCCATCCGTGGTGCTTTACCGGTGTCTATTGTCCCTGTTACTACCCCCTAAAAAATCTGTTTTGCGATCAAATGAACAATCTTTAATCTGAGTTTCCTGGCCCAAGGCTCATTTTGGGTGATTTCAATGGAATCACATCTCATACCGAAAAACAAGGTGGAAGACCTTTTGCGTGCTCCTCACGAAATAACCTTTCTGTTAACCTCCACTCCTTAGGACTTGTCGATCTCGGCTATACTGGCCATCCTTTTATTTGGAACAATAAAAGAGCAGACTTCGCTAACATCCAATCACGCCTTGATAGAGGTGTTGCAAACGATGAGTGGTGTTTGATCTTCCCCCATGCACAAATTTCCCATCTCCCAGACATCTCGTCGGACCATTGCCCCCTTCTTTTAGATTGTTATGGTCCCCTCTCTCTGGCCCTCGTCCCTTCCGTTTTGAGGCAATGTGGCTCTCTGACGAGTCTTGCCCTGGTGTTGTTCATAATAGTTGGTCTGCTGATGTTTGCGGCTCTCCATCCTTTCAACTTCTCTCTCGTTCTAAAAATGTCAAAGTTGCTTCGAAACTTTGGAATAAAAATTGTTTTGGTCACTGCCAATCTAAAATTCGATTGGTAAAGGAAAACATTGTGAGACTCCAGTCAGAGGATCAAAAGGCCGAGAACCTTGCAAATGAGGAGGCTCTTCAAGTCGAATTAAATGAACTTCATAAAAGAATGGAGATTATGTGGCACCAAAAATCAAAAGAAAAATGGTTGAAAATGGGGGATGCAAATGCAAAATTTTTTCACTTAACTGCTGTTTTTCATGGGCGTACAAACAAAATCCAATTTATTCAAAATCATGATGATTATATTGTTAGAGGTTGGAATAATATTGGGTCTTGTTTTACTGATTTTTACAGTAACCTTTTCTCCTCTAGCTTTGTTGATCCACAGGCCCGTTGTTTCAGGAAGATGTTGAAAATTTGTTTCCCCGTATCATTGATGATGTGGAGAATTCCAAAATCTGCATGCTCCCCACACCAAAGGAAATCAAGCAGGTCATTTTTTCTTTTGCCTCAGGTAAGAGCCCCGGGCCTGACGGGCTACCGATAATTTTTTATAAGAACTTCTGGAGCACCACATGTAACGCCCTCATTCAAGCTGTTCATCATTTTTTTCGTACTGGATATATGCTCAAGGCCCTTAACCATACTTTTGTTACTTTAATCCCAAAAGTTGCTAACGCCAATAAAGTTGATCAATTTAGACCAATTAGTCTTTGTAATGTCTCTTATAAAGTTATATAAAAAATTATTGCAAATAGACTAAAACCTCTTCTTGACAAAATTGTTTCCCCAAACCAAATGGCATTTGTGCAAGGTAGGAATATTAATGAAAACTCCATCATATCACAAGAAATCATGCACTACATGCACAAAAGAAAAGGGAAAAAGGGTTTTCTTGCTCTTAAAATTGATCTCTCTAAAGCTTATGATAGGGTTGAGTGGAAGCTTCTTATTCACATACTTGAGAAACTTGGTGTGTGCAACAGATTCACGAATTGGATTGCTCAATGTATCATGATTTTTAGTTATTCGTTCTTGATAAATGGTGCCCCTTTTGGTTTTATTCGTCCCGGTAGAGGAATTAGACAGGGAGATCCCTTATCACCCTATCTTTTTATTATCTATTCGGAACATCTCTCTCGTTTGATCATTAGGGAAGAATCTCTTGATACATTTAGATGGGCTAAAGTTGCTAGAACTGCCCCTACTATTTCTCACATTCTTTATGCTGATGATCTCGTTATCTATTGTAGGGCCACTCAAGAAGATGTCAATACTATTGTCGGAATTTTGGAGAAGTTTTCTTCTTGGTCTGGACAAATTATTAATTCGGAAAAATCTTCAATCCATTACAGCCGTAACGTGGAGAACAACTTCAAAGATTGTGTCATGAATAGGTTTGGTTTCAAGGTGTGTGACCACAAAATAAAATACTTGGTTTCAAAGAGATTATTATCAAGCTCCAAATGAAACTCAGTGGTTGGAAAAGCAAAAATCTTTCGCAAGCAGGGAGAGGGATTCTCCTTAAAGCCGTTGCCCAAGCTCTTCCTATGTATCCAATGTCAACCTTCTTGCTTCCCAAAAATTTGTGTGAATCATTTGATGCCATTATGCGTAAATTTTGGTAGGGCACACATCAAAACGGTAATTCCCTCATGCGTAAATGTTGGAGCTCCATTTGCACACGAAAATGCCTTGGAGGGCTCGGTTTCAGAAGATCTGAAGACTTTAACAAAGCTCTTATCGCCAAGTTGACTCGGCAAATGGCTTCTAAGGTGGACAAACTATGGATTCAAGTTTTCGGTGGTAAGTATTTGAGAGAAAGAAATCTTTTGGATATTGCAAAAGCACCTAATGACGCTTCTTGGATTTGGCAAGACATTGTGAAGTGCATTGATGTGATTAGAAAAGGTGCTTGCTTCAATGTAACCCATGATTCTAACGTTCCAACTTGGAGTGCTCCGTGGATTCCATCAATGCCAAATTTCATTCCGACACCCAAAGTGGACTGCCATTTCGACCCAAATAATTACAGTTCGGTTAAATGCCTCTTTCACCCAAATACGTGGGATTGGGATATGATTACAATCTCTGGGCTTTTCCCACATGATGTGGCATTTGAGATCTCGAAGATCATTATCTCCCCTCCTAATATCAATACTAAACTCTTGTGGATTCCCTCCAAGTTAGGGATTTTTTCAACTAAGAGTTGCTACATTACAAGTCAAGCCTATAGGTTCTCACAGATTTCTCAAAGCGATGAAAAAATGTATAAAAATTTGTGGTCGGCAAAACTCCATAATAGACATAAAATCCTCATTTGGAGGATAGCTCATGACCTGTTTTCCACAAGGAAGAGACTTTACTTCATCTCGCACCGTGAACCTCCTTGTTGCCCGGTTTGTAAAGGGAATGATGATAGGATTGAGCATCTTTTTTTCCACTACCCGTTCACTGCTGTGGTTTGGTTTCACTCAAAGTGGAGTCTCCGTATTGAAGCTTTCCACCATCTTAATGTTCGGGATTAGATTTCTGCCCTCCTTGTTAAAAATGGGAATCTCTTCCCATCGGAAGAGTATAGGGAAGATTTCTTGATTTTTGTTGCTTGATCTAAGAGAGTTACGAACAACCACAACACATGCACATGCAGTCTCGCCATGCACATGCACATGCACATGCAGTCTCAACAGATTCATGAATTGGATTGCTCAATATATCATGCCTTGTAGTTATTCGTTCTTGATCAATGGTGCCCCTTTTGGTTTTATCCGTTCCTGTAGAGGAATTAGACAGGGAGATCCCATATCACCCTATCTTTTTATTATCTAATCGGAACTTCTCTCTCGTTTGATCATTAGGGAAGAATCTCTTGATACATTTAGAGGTGTTAAAGTTGCTAGAACTGCCCCCACTATTTATCACCTTCTTTATGCTGATGATCTCGTTATCTATTGTAGGGCCACTCAAGAAGATGTCAATACTATTGTCGGAATTTTGGAGAAGTTTTCTTCTTGATCTGGACAAATTATTAATTCGGAAAAATCTTCAATCCATTACAGCCGTAACGTAGAGGACAACTTCAAAAGATTGGGTCATGAATAGGTTTGGTTTCAAGGTGTGTGACCACCAAACAAAATACTTGGTTTCAACTAAGAGTTGCTACATTACTAGTCAAGCCTATAGGTTCCCACATATTTCTCAAAGCGATGAAAAAATGTATAAAAATTTGTGGTCGGCAAAACTCCATAATAGACATAAAATCCTCATTTGGAGGATAGCTCATGACCTGTTTCCCACAAGGAAGAGACTTTACTTCATCTCGCACCGTGAACCTCCATGTTGCCCGGTTTGTAAAGGGAATGATGATAGGATTGAACATCTTTTTTTCCACTGCCCGTTCACTGCTGCAGTTTGGTTTCACTCAAAGTGGAGTCTTCGTATTAAAGCTTTCCACCATCTTAATGTTCGGGATTGAATTGCTGCCCTCCTTGTTAAAAATGGGAATCTCTTCCCATCGGAAGAGTATAGGGAAGATTTCTTGATTTTTGTTGCTTGATCCAAGAGAGTTTCGAACAACCACAACACATGCACATGCAGTCTCGCCATGCACATGCACATGCAGTCTGAACAGATTCACGAATTGGATTGCTCAATATATCATGCCTTGTAGTTATTCGTTCTTGATCAATGGTGCCCCTTTTAGTTTTATTCGTCCCGGTAGAGGAATTAGACAGGGAGATCCCTTATCACCCTATCTTTTTATTATCTATATGGAACTTCTCTCTCGTTTGATCATTAGGGAAGAATTTCTTGATACATTTAGAGGGGTTAAAGTTGCTAGAACTGCCCCCACTATTTCTCACCTTCTTTATGCTGATGATCTCGTTATCTATTGTAGGGCCATTCAAAAAGATGTCAATACTATTGTCGGAATTTTGGAGAAGTTTTCTTCTTGGTCTGGACAAATTATTAAATCGGAAAAATCTTCAATCCATTACTGCCGTAACGTGGAGAACAACTTCAAAGATTGTGTCATGAATAGGTTTGGTTTCAAGGAGTGTGACCACCAAACAAAACACTTGGGCCTCCCTTTTTGTAAACCTAAATCGAGATCTGCAGCTTTCAAAGAGATTATTATCAAGCTCCAAATGAAACTCAGTGGTTGGAAAAGCAAAAATCTTTCGCAAGCAGGGGAGAGGGATTCTCCTTAAAGACGTTGCTCAAGCTCTTCCTATGTATCTAATGTCAACCTTCTTGCTTCCCAAAAATTTGTGTGAATCGTTGGATGCCATTATGCGTAAATTTTGGTGGGGCACAAATCAAAACGGTAATTTCCTCATGCTTAAATGTTGGAGCTCCGTTTGCACACCAAAATGCCTTGGAGGGCTCGGTTTCATAAGGTCTGAAGACTTTAACAAACCTCTTATCGCCAAGTTGACTAGGCAAGAGGCTTCTAAGGTGGACAAACTATGGATTCAAGTTTTCGGTGGTAAGTATTTTAGAGAAAGAAATCTTTTGGATATTGCAAAAGCACCTAATGACGCTTCTTGGATTTGGCAAGACATTGTGAAGTGCATTGATGTGATTAGAAAAGGTGCTTGCTTCAAAGTAACCTATGATTCTAACGTATCAACTTGGAGTGCTCCGTGGATTCTATCAAAACCAAATTTCATTCCGACACACAAAGTGGACTGCCATTTCGACCAAAATACTTTCATTTCGGTTAAATGCCTCTTTCACCCGAATACGGGGGATTGGGATATGATTACAATCTCTGGGCTTTTCCCACAGGATGTGGCATTTGAGATCTCCAAGATCATTATCCCCCCTCCTAATACCAATACTAAACTCTTCTGGATTACATTACAAGTCAAGCCTATAGGTTCCAACAGATTTCTCAAAGGGATGAAAAAATGTATAAAAATTTGTGGTCGGCAAAGCTCCATAATAGACATAAAATCCTTATTTGGAGGATAGCTCATGACTTGTTTCCCACAAGGAAGAGACTTTACTTCATCTAGCACCGTGAACCTCCTTGCTGCCCGGTTTGTAAAGGGAATGATGATAGCATTGAGCATCTTTTTTTCCACTGCCTGTTCACTGCTGCGGTTTGGTTTCACTCAAATTGGAGTCTCCGTATTGAAGCTTTCCACCATCTTATTGTTCGGGATTGGATTGCTGCCCTCGTTAAAAATGGGAATCTCTTCCCATCGGAAGAGTATTGGGAAGATTTCTTGATTTTTGTTGCTTGTACTTTTGATTGTATTTGGTTTTATCGAAACTCTATTTTTCATAATAGTGTTGTCTCTATTTCTGTACAGGAGATCACTTTGAAAATTTGCAAGCAAGTTTATGCACACATATTTGCTCTATGAACCATCTAGGCGACCAAACACATCCCCAACTCCTTAAGTGTCTGGCTGCCCCAACCAAAGGACTGGTTCAAAGCAAACTCGGATGCGGCTTTAAAAAATGGTGAGACTGCATGTGCTGTGGTTGTTCGTAACTCTCTTGGATCAATTATGTTTGCTTCTACTTCGTTCACCGCCTGTTTGAATTAGGGGTGGGCGCGGGTAGGGTATTTCGTGTATTGGGTATTTCGGGTCGGGTACCCGACTTGGCGGGTAGTGAATTTTCATACCCGAAACCCTACCCGATTTGGCGGGTACCCGAAGTTCGGGTAGCCGAAATTTTCGGGTATTTTGGGTATTGGGTATTGGGTACCCGAAATTTCACACTTTTTTTTTTCAAGAATTTTTTTTCAACATATATGTACGTAAAATTATAAATAAATGAATTCAAATATTAATTGTACACAATAACTTCAAAACAAAACAATACAAATGTCTCAAGCCTTCAAGATTCAAGTATTCAATAAATTACAATCAAATCAAACTCCAAGTCGGAATACTAAATTGAATAATTGATTGAGCAATAGGAATACTAAAATTGATTTTCAGATTTGGGAGTTCAAATGTCGACTGCCCAGTGCCGTGAGAGTGTGAATAGGGAAGAGTGTGAAACTGTAAATAGACAATTTAGGTTTTTTTTCCTTTTCTAGCCCAACTAATTGTTAAAATAAATATTGGACATATTTTGGGCTGTCAATTATTTAATTGGGCCAAAACTTTTTTTTTTTAAATACCCAAACGGGTACCCGAATACCCGTTCGGGTGTAAAATTAATACCCAATACCCTACCCGAAAATATATTTCGGGTTCGAGTACCCGAACCCGAATGTCAAAATACCCGTTTTTTTATCCCAAACGGGAAATACCCAAACGGGTCGGGACGGGTCCCAAAATACCCGACCCAAACGCCCACCCCTAGTTTGAATGCTTCAATTGTAGAGGCGTTCGCAATCCGGGAAGCCTGTTGGTTTTTAAACGAGAACGGTGTTCACAATGTTATTTTTGAAAGGGATTGTCTCGTTGTTGTTCAAGCTATTTTGTTGGGAAGAGAATATGGATTGGGCAATTTCTTCGATCATTTTGGAAATCCGCAAGTTGTGGGCTTCTTTGCCTAAATGGCGTTTCAAATTTGTTTCAAGATCGGCTAATTGCGCGGCTCATAATCTTGCCGCTTGGGCTTTTTCCCATGGTCCTTATTTTTGTATTAACCAGGATTGTTTACCTATTACTGTTTTTTTGTGGCGGTGGACATCCACATGTAAACTGGTTATCTTTTGTCTAATATATATGAATTATTTTATCAAAAAAAAAAAAAAAAAAAAAAAAGAAAAAAATAAAAGGAGATATGAAAAATTCAGTTTAAACAGGATTTGGTCAGGATTTATAATTACCCAAAAGACTCCTTCTCCCTTCAAACATCTTCTTATCCGAGACATGTTAGGCAACATAAAAACACCCTAACCTTTTCACATTATTCACAAAGTCCAAACCCTCCGATATGGCCGCCGCCACCGCCGTCTCTAACATTACTTCGTCCACCACACGCCCCCCTCATATTCCATTGCCCACAAAACCCTTTTCCCTCTTCCTCCCAAAAACCCTACAAAGAACCCCTCTCCATATTACCCTCTCCAAAAACAATTCCATCTCCGATTTTTTCCAACCTAATAAAAATTCTCCGACGAATCATTACGATGATTATTATGATTGCAATGATGATAAACCTAGAGAAGAGTGCGGTGTGGTCGGAATATACGGCGACCCAGAAGATTACCGCCTTTGCTCACTCGCCCTCCACGCGCTACAAAACCTAGGCCAAGAGGGCACTGAAATTGTATCGGTGCACGATAGCCTTCTACAATCGGTTACCAGAGTTGGGCTTGTCTACGATGTATTCAACCGGGAGTCGCGGAAATTACAGCCAGGAGATTTAGCAATAGGACACATCAGGTACTCCACTGCTGGTTCTTCTATGCTTAAAAATGTCCAACCTTTTGTGTCCTCGTCAGAGTACAAGTGCAAATTTGGAGTTGGCCACAATTGTAATTTGGTAAATTACCTTGCCCTCCGTTCCGAGCTTGAAGATAATAACGGGTCGATTAGTTCGGATACACTAGCGGTTCTCCACTTAATTGAAGCATCCAAGGCCCCATATTTTATTTTAAAAATTATTGATGCTTGCGAAAAACTGTTGGGAGCTTATTCTATGGTGTTTTGTTCCTAGGACAACAAATTGGTAGCGAATAGAGACCCTTATGGATTCAGACCATTGGTAATGGGTCAGACGAGGAATGGAGGTATTGTTTTTGCGCCAGAGACTTGTGCCTTAGATTTGATCAAGGCAACATACGAAAGAGAGGTTATTCCGGGTGAAGTTATTGTTGTTGACAAGTTACAAGGGGTTCAGTCTTATCATTTAACCCCCCGCTCTAAAGAAACAAATTTTTGCATATTCGGTCAATGGGTGTCTGAATCTAGGCATGTATTTGGTGAAATCTTGGATACAGAGTCACCTATAGATTGTGATGTGGTCAATTGGGTGCCAGATTCAGGTCGAGTGGCCGCACTCGGTTACGCTCAGAAAGCAAGGGTACAATTTGAATTTGGTTTGGTCAAGTCACCTTACGTGGCTCAAAATTTCATTCAGTCGTCTCAAGAAATTAGGGACAATCAGGCAAATTTGAAATTAGCAGCCGTGAGGGCGGTTGTGGAAGGTAGGAATATTAATGAAAACTCCATCATATCACAAGAAATCATGCACTACATGCACAAAAGAAAAGAGAAAAAGGGTTTTCTTGCTCTTAAAATTGATCTCTCTAAAGCTTATGATAGGGTTGAGTGGAAGCTTCTTATTCACATACTTGAGAAACTTGGTGTGTGCAACAGATTTACGAATTGGATTGCTCAATGTATCATGACTTGTAGTTATGCGTTCTTGATCAATGGTGCCCCTTTTGGTCTTATCCTCCCCGGTAGAGGAATTAGACTGGGAGATCCCTTATCACCCTATCTTTTTATTATCTATACGGAACTTCTCTCTCGTTTGATCATTAGGGAAGAATCTCTTGATACATTTAGAGGGGTTAAAGTTGCTAGAACTGCGCCCACTATTTCTCACCTTCTTTATGCTGATGATCTCGTTATCTATTGTAGGGACTCAAGAAGATGTCAATACTATTGTCGGAATTTTGGAGAAGTTTTCTTCTCGGTCAGGATAAATTATTAATTCGGAAAAATCTTCAATCCTTTACAGCCGTAACGTGGAGGATAACTTCAAAGATTGTGTCATGAATAGGTTAGGTTTCAAGGAGTGTGACCACCAAACAAAACACTTGGGCCTTCCTTTTTGTAAACCTAAATCGAGATCTGCAGATTTCAAAGATATTATTATCAAGCTCCAAATGAAACTCAGTGGTTGGAAAAGCAAAAATCTTTCGCAAGCAGGAAGAGGGATTCTCCTTAAAGCCGTTGCCCAAGCTCTTCCTATGTATCCAATGTCAACCTTCTTGCTTCCCAAAAATTTGTGTGAATCGTTGGATGCCATTATGCGTAAATTTTGGTGGGGCACAAATCAAAACGGTAATTCCCTCATGCTTAAATGTTGGAGCTCCATATGCACACCAAAATGCCTTGGAGGGCTTGGTTTCGGAAGGTCTGAAGACTTTAACAAAGCTCTTATCGCCATGTTGACTTGGTAAGTGGCTTCTAAGGTGAACAAACTATGAATTCAAGTTTTCAGTGGTAAGTATTTGAGAGAAAGAAATCTTTTGGATATTGCAAAAGCACCTAATGACGCTTCTTGGATTTGGCAAGACATTGTGAAGTGCATTGATGTGATTAGAAAATGTGCTTGCTTCAATGTAACCCATGATTCTAACGTCCAACTTAGAGTGCTCCGTGGATTCCATCAATGCCAAATTTCACTCCGACACCCAAAGTTGACTGCCATTTCGACCCAAATAATTTCAGTTCGGTTAAATGCCTCTTTTACCCGAATACGGGGGATTGGGATATGATTACAATCTCTGGGCTTTTCCCACATGATGTGGCATTTGAGATCTCCAAGATCATTATCCAACATCCTAAAACCAATACTAAACTCTGGTGGATTCCCTCCAAGTCAGGGATTTTTTCAACTAAGAGTTGCTACATTACAAGTCAAGCCTATAGGTTCCCACAAATTTCTCAAAGCGATGAAAAAATGTATAAGAATTTGTGGTCGGCAAAACTCCATAATAGACATAAAATCCTCATTTGGAGGATAGCTCATGACCTGTTTTCCACAAGGAAGAGACTTTACTTCATCTCGCACCGTGAACCTCCTTGTTGCCCGGTTTGTAAAGGGAATGATGATAGGATTGAGCATCTTTTTTTCCACTACCCGTTCACTGCTGCGGTTTGGTTTCACTCAAAGTGGAGTCTCCGTATTGAAGCTTTCAACCATCTTAATGTTCGGGATTAGATTGCTGCCCTCCTTATTAAAAATAGGAATCTCTTCCCATCGGAAGAGTATAGGGAAGATTTCTTGAGTTTTGTTGCTTGTACTTTTGATTTTATTTGGTTTTATCGAAACTCTATTTTTCATAATAGTGTTGTCCCTATTTCTGTACAGGAGATCACTTTGAAAATTTGAAAGCAAGCTGATGCACACATATTTGCTCAACGAACCATCCAGGCGACCAAACACATCCCCAACTCCTTAAGTGGCTGGCTGGCCCCACCAAAAGGACTGGTTCAAAGCAAACACGGATGCGGCTTTAAAAAATGGCGAGACTGCATGTGTTGTGGTTGTTCGTAACTCTCTTGGATCAATTGTGTTTGCTTCTACTTCGTTCATCTCCGGTTTGAATGCTTCAGTTGTAGAGGCGCTCGCAATTCGGGAAGCCTGTTGATTTTTAAACGAGAACGGTGTTCACAATGTTATTTTTGAAAGTGATTGTCTCGTTATTGTTTAAGTTATTTTGTTTTGGGAAGAAAATATGGATAGGGCAATTTCTTCGATCATATTGTAAATCCACAAGTTGTGGGTTTCTTGGCCTAAATGGTGTTTCAAATTTGTTTCAAGTTCGGCTAATTGCGCGGCCCATAATCTTGCCGCTTGGGCTTTTTCCCGTGGTCCTTATGTTTGTATTAACCAGGATTGTTTACCTATTACTGTTTATTGTGACGGTGGACATCCACATGTAAACTGGTTATCTTTTGTCTAATATATATGAATTTTATTTATCAAAACAAAAAAGAAAAGAAAAGGAGATATGAAAAATTCAGTTTAAACTGGATTTGGTCAGGATTTATAATTACCCAAAAGACTCCTTCTCCCTTCAAACATCTGCTCATCCGAGACAGGTTAGACAACATAAAAACACCCTAACCTTTTCACATTATTCACAAAGTCCAAACCCTCCGATATGGCTGCCGCCACCACTGTCGCTAACATTACTTCGTCCACCACACGCCTCCCCCATATTCCATCGCCCACCAAACCCTTTTCCCTCTTCCTCCTAAAAACCCTATAAAGAACCCCTCTCCATATTACCCTCTCCAAAAACAATTCCATCGCGGATTTTTCCAACCCAATAAAAATTCTCCGGCGAATCATTACGATGATGATTATTATTGCAATGATGATAAACCTAGAGAAGAGTGCGGTGTGGTCGAAATATACGGCGACCCAGAAGCCTCCCGCCTTTGCTCACTCGCCCTCCACGCGCTACAACACCGTGGCCAAGACCGAAATTGTATCGGTGCACGATAGCCTATTACAATCGGTTACCGGCGTTGGGCTTGTCTTCGATGTATTCAACCGGGAGTCGTGGAAATTACAGCCCGGAGATTTAGCAATAGGACACGTCAGGTACTCCATTGCTGGTTCTTCTATGCTTAAAAATGTCCAACCTTTTGTGTCCTCGTCAGAGTACAAGTGCAAATTCGGAGTTGTCCACAATGGTAATTTCGTAAATTACCCTGCCCTCCGTTTCGAGCTTGAAGATAATAACAGGTCGATGTTTAATACGAGTTCGGATACATAAGCGGTTCTCCAGATAATTGAAGAATCCAAGGCCCCATCTTTTATTTTAAAAATGATAAATGCTTGCGAAAAACTGTTGGGAGCTTATTCTATGGTGTTTTGTTCTGAGGACAACAAATTGATAGCGGTTAGAGACCCTTATTGATTCAGACCATTGGAAATGGGTCGGACGAGGAATGGGGGTAATGTTTTTGCGTCAGAGACTGGTGACTTGGATTTGATCAAGGCAACGTACGAAAGAGAGGTTATTCCCGGTGAAGTTATTGTTGTTGACAAGGTGGACAAACTATGGATTCAAGTTTTCGGTGGTAAGTATTTGAGAGAAAGAAATCTTTTGGATATTGCAAAAGCACCTAATGACTCTTCTTGGATTTGGCAATACATTGTGAAGTGCATTGATGTGATTAGAAAATGTGCTTGCTTCAATGTAATCCATGATTCTAACGTTCCAACTTGGAGTGCTCCGTGGATTCCATCAATGCCAAATTTCATTCCGACACCCAAAGTGGACTGCCATTTCGACCCAAATAATTTCAGTTCGGTTAAATGCCTCTTTCACCCGAATACGGGGGATTGGGATATGATTACAATCTCTGGGCTTTTCCCACAGGATGTGGCATTTGAGATCTCCAAGATCATTATCCCCCCTCCTAATACCAATACTAATCTCTTGTGGATTCTCTCAAAGTCCGGGATTTTATCAACTAAGAGTTGCTACATTACAAGTCAAGCCTATAGGTTCCCACATATTTCTCAAAGCGATGAAAAAATGTATAAAAGTTTGTGGTCGCTAAAGCTCCATAATAGACATAAAATCCTCATTTGGAGGATATCTCATGACCCGTTTCCGACAAGGAAGAGACTTTACTTCATCTCGCACCGTGAACCTCCTTGCTGCCCGGCTTGTAAAGGGAATGATGATAGCATTGAGCATATTTTTTTCCACCATATTAATGTTCGGGATTGGATTGTTGCCCTCCTTGTTAAAATTGGGAATCTCTTTCTATCGGAAGAGTATAGGGAAGATTTCTTGATTTTTGCTGCTTGTACTTTTAATTGTATTTGGTTTTATCTAAACTCTATTTTTCAGAATAGTGTTGTCCCTATTTCTGAACAGGAGATCACTTTGAAAATTTGCAAGCAAGCTGATGCACACATATTTACTCAACGAACCATCTAGGCGACCAAACACATCCCCAACTCCTTAAGTGGCTGGATGCCCCCACCAAAGGACTGGTTCAAAGCAAACTCGGATGCGGCTTTCAAAAATGGCGAGACTGCATGTGCTGTGGTTGTTCGTAACTCTCTTGAATCAATTGTGTTTGCTTCTACTTCGTTCACCTCCTGTTTGAATGCTTCAGTTGCAGAGGCGCTCGCAATTTGGGAAGCCTGTTGGTTTTTAAACGAGAACGATGTTCACAATGTTATTTTTGAAAGGGATTGTCTCGTTGTTGTTCAAGCTATTTTGTTTTGGGAAGATAATATGGATTGGGCAATTTCTTCGATCATTTTGTTAATCCACAAGTTGTGGGCTTCTTGACCTAAATGGTGTTTTAAATTTGTTTCAAGATCGGCTAATTTCGCGGCCCATAATCTTGCCGCTTGGGCTTTTTCCCGTGGTCCTTATTTTTGTATTAACCAGGATTGTTTACCTATTATTGTTTTTTGTGACGGTGGACATCCACTTGTAAACTGGTTATCTTTTGTCTAATATATATGAATTTTATTTATCAAAAAAAAAAAAAAAAATGAAAAGGAGATATGAAAAATTCAGTTTAAATTGGATTTGGTCAGGAATTATAAGTACCCAAAAGACCCATTTTCCCTTCAAACATCTGCTCATCCGAGACAGGTTAGGCAACATAAAAACACCCTAACCTTTTCACATTATTCACAAAGTCCAAACCCTCCGATATAGCTGCCGCCACCGCCGTCTCTAACAATTCTTCGTCCACAACACGCCTCCCCCATATTCCATCGCCCACCAAACCCTTTTCCCTCTTCCTCCCAAAAACCCTAAAAAGAACCCCTCTCCATATTGCCCCTCCAAAAAGAATTCCATCTCGGATTTTTTCCAACCCAATAAAAATTCTCCGGTGAATCATTACGATGATGATTATCATTGCAATGATGATAAACCTAGAGAAGAGTGCGGTGTGGTCGGAATATACGGCGACCCAGAAGCCTCCCGCCTTTGCTCACTCGCCCTCCACGCGCTACAACACTGCGGCCAAGAAGGCACCGGAATTGTATCGGTGCACGATAGCCTCCTACAATCGGTTACCGGCGTTGGGCTTGTCTTCGATGTATTCAATCGGGAGTCATGGAAATTACTGCCCGAAGATTTAGCAATAGGACACGTCAGGTACTCCACTGCTGGTTCTTCTATGCTTAAAAATGTCCAACCTTTTGTGTCCTCGTCAGAGTACAAGTGCAAATTCGGAGTTGCCCACAATGGTAATTTGGTAAATTACCCTGCCCTCCGTTTCGAGCTTGAAGATAATAACGGGTCGATTTTTAATACGAGTTCGGATACAAAAGCGGTTCTCCACTTAATTGAAGCATCCAAGGCCCCATCTTTTATTCTAAAAATTATTGATGCTTGCGAAAAACTGTTGGGAGCTTATTCTATGGTGTTTTGTTCTGAGGACAACAAATTGGTAGCGATTAGAGACCCTTATGGATTCAGACCATTGGTAATGGGTCGGACGAGGAATGGGGGTATTTTTTTGCGTCAGAGACTTGTGCCTTGGATTTGATCAAGGCAACGTACGAAAGCGAGGTTATTCCCGATGAAGTTATTCGTTCTAGATCAATGGTGCCCCTTTTGGCTTTATCCGTCCCGGTAGAGGAATTAGACAGGGAGATCCCTTATCACCTTATCTTTTTATAATCTATACGGAACTTCTCTCTCGTGTAATCATTAGGGAAGAATCTCTTGATACATTAAGTGGGGTTAAAGTTGCTTGAACTGCGCTTACCATTTCTCACCTTCTTTATGTTGATGATCTCATTATCTATTGTAGGGCCATTCAAGAATATGTCAATACTATTGTCGGAATTTTGGAGAAGTTTTCTTAATTCGAAAAAATCTTCAATCCAATACAGCCGTAACATGGAGAACAACTTCAAAGATCGGGTCATGAATAGGTTTGGTTTCAAGGAGTGTGACCACCAAACAAAACACTTGGGCCTCCCTTTTTGTAAATCTAAATCTAGATCTGCAGCTTTCAAAGAGATTATTATCAAGCTACAAATGAAACTCAGTGGTTGGAAAAGCAAAAATCTTTCGCAAGCATGGGGAGGGATTCTCCTTAAAGCCGTTGCAAAGCTCTTCCTATGTATCCAATGTCAACCTTCTTGCTTCCCAAAAATTTGTGTGAATCGTTGGATGCCATTATGCGTAAATTTTTGTGGGACATAAATCAAAACGGTAATTCCCTCAAGCTTAAATGTTGGAGCTCCATTTGCACACAAAAATGCCTTGGAGGGCTCGGTTTCAGAAAGTCTGAAGACTTTAACAAAGCTCTTATCGCCAAGTTGACTTGGCAAGTGGCTTCTAAGATGGACAAACTATGGATTCAAGTTTTCGATGGTAAGTATTTGAGAGAAAGAAATCTTTTGGATATTGCAAAAGCACTTAATGACGCTTCTTGGATTTAGCAAGGCATTGTGAAGTGCATTGATGTGATTAGAAAATGTGCTTGCTTCAATGTAACCCATGATTCTAACGTTCCAACTTGGAGTGCTCCGTGGATTCCATCAATGCCAAATTTTATTCCGACACCCAAAGTGGACTGCCATTTTGACCCAAATAATTTCAGTTCGGTTAAATGCCTCTTTCACCCGAATACGGGGGATTGGGATATGATTACAATCTCTGGGCTTTTCCCAAAGGATGTGGCATTTGAGTTCTCCAAGATCATTATCCCCCCTCCTAATACCAATACTTAACTCTTGTGGATTCCCTCCAAGTCAGGGATTTTTTCAACTAAGAGTTGCTAGATTACAAGTCAAGCCTATAGGTTCCCACAGATTTCTTAAAGCGATGAAACAATGTATAAAAATTTGTGGTCGGCAAAGCTCCATAATAAACATAAAATCCTCATTTGGAGGATAGCTCATGACCCGTTTCCCACAAGGAAGAAACTTTACTTCATCTCGCATCGTTAACCTCCTTGCTGCCCGGTTTGTAATGGGAATGATGATAGCATTGAGCATCTTTTTTTCCGCTGCACGTTCACTGCTGCGTTTGGTTTCACTCAAAGTGGAGTCTCCGTATTGAAGCTTTCCACCATCTTAATGTTCGGGATTGGATTGCTGCCTTCCTTATTAAAAATGGGAATCTCTTCCCATCGGAAGAGTATAGGGAAGATTTCTTGATTTTTGTTCCTTGTACTTTTGATTGTATTTGGTTTTATCGAAACTGTATTTTTCATAATAGTGTTGTCCCTATTTCTGTGCATGAGATCACTTTGAAAATTTGCAAGCAAGCTGATGCACACATATTTGCTCAACGAACCATCCAGGCGACCAAACACATCCCCAACTCCTTAAGTGGCTGGCTGCCCCCACCAAAGGACTAGTTCAAAGAAACTCGGATGCGGCTTTAAAAAATTGCGAGACTGCATGTATTGTGGTTGTTCGTAACTCTTTTGGATCAATTGTGTTTGCTTCTACTTCGTTCACCTCATGTTTGAATGCTTCAGTTGCAGAGACGCTCGCAATTTGGGAAACCTGTTGGTTTTTAAACGAGAAAGATGTTCACAATGTTATTTTTGAAAGTGATTGTCTCGTTTATGTTCAAGCTATTTTGTTTTTGGAAGAGAATATGGATTGGGCAATTTTTTTGATCATTTTGGAAATCCACAAGTTGTGGGCTTCTTGGCCTAAATGGCGTTTCAAATTTGTTTCAAGATCGGCTAATTGCGCGGCCCATAATCTTGCCGCTTGGGCTTTTTCCCGTGGTCCTTATTTTTGTATTAACCAGGATTGTTTACCTATTACTGTATTTTGTAACGGTGGACATCCACATGTAAACTGGTTATCTTTTGTCTAATATATATGAATTTTATTTATCACAAAAAAAAAAAAAAAAAAAATGAGATATGAAAAATTCAGTTTTAACTGAATTTGGTCAGGATTTATAATTACACAAAAATGGCGAGACTGCATGTGCTGTGGTTGTTCGTAACTCTCTTGGATCAATTGTGTTTTCTTCTACTTCGTTCACCTCCTGTTTGAATGCTTCAGTTGCAGAGGCGCTCGCAATTCGGGAAGCCTGTAGGTTTTTAAACGAGAACGGTGTTCACATTGTTATTTTTGAAAGTGATTGTCTCGTTGTTGTTCAAGCTATTTTGTTTTGGGAAGAGAATATGGATTGGGAAATTTCTTCGATCATTTTGGAAATCCGCAAGTTGTGGGCTTCTTGGCCTAAATGGCGTTTCAAATTTGTTTCAAGATCGGCAAATTGCGCGGCCTATAATCTTGCTGTTTGGGCTTTTTCCCGTGGAAATTTTTTTTGTATTAACCAGGATTGTTTACCTATTACTATTTATTGTGACGGTGGACATCCACTTGTTAACTGGTTATCTTTTGTCTAATATATATGAATTTTACTTATTAAAAAAAAAAGAAAAAAAGGAGATATGAAAGATTCAGTTTAAACTGGATTAGGTCAGGATTTATAATTACCCAAAAGACTCATTTTCCCTTCTAACATCTGCTCATCCGAGACAGGTTAGGCAACATAAACACACCCTAACCTTTTCACATTATTCAAAAAGTCCAAACCCTCCGACATGGCCGCCGCTACCGCCGTCGCTAACATTACTTCGTCCACCACACGCCTCCCCCATATTCCATCGCCCACCAAACCCTTTTCCCTCTTATTCCTAAAAACCCTACAAAGAACCCTTTTTTTTAAAATATTTTTTCTTTGTTTAGAGTAGAATTTCGATCTTGCTTTACCAAATTTTTTTCCTCTCCTTATCTTCGTTTACTGCTTATAATTGTCACATGTACATGTGTCAATTAATTATTAGTGATACAGAAGAGTGGTACACTAAAAAATGGTACAGATAATCTTAAGCCGTTTATTTTTATCAGACCTCGAAACAAGGACAACCTACTCCATCCGTTTCCCAATGCATATTTCTTAATTATATAAATAAGATAAAAACTTTAAATTGAATAAAAATCAAAATAATATATGTAAATAAGATAAATAATTATATACATATATATATATATATATATATATATATATATATATATATATATATATATATATATATATATATATATATATATATATATATATATATATATATATATATATATATATATATATATATATATATATATATATATATATATATATACTACTCCCTCCGTTTCCCAATGCATATTTCTTAATTATATAAATAAGATAAAAACTTTAAATTGAAGTCATCGAGTCATCATTCCTCGATTAATCGAGGGTGATTTTTTGGGTACAAACAATGCCCCCCCGTAAGTCGTATTCGATGTAATTAATTTAAAAATTAATTTAATCGAATTAGACTTAGATTAAAGTTTTTCTCTCTCTTTTAAAGATGAAAAATTGGGACAATGCTTCATTTATTAAACAACTATATATACATATATATATATATATATATATGTACATATATATATATATATATATATATATATATATATATATATTTATATATGTATATATATTTATATGTATATATATTTATATGTATATATATTTATATATACATATATATATATATACATATATATATATACATACATATATATACATATATATATATACATATATATATATACATATATATATACATATATATATATACATATATATATATATATATATATATATATATATATATATATATATATATACATATATATATATATATATATATGTATATATATATATATATATATATATGTATATATATTTATATGTATATATATTTATATGTATATATATTTATATATACATATATATATACATATATATATATATACATATATATATACATATATATTTATATATACATATATATATACATATATATATATATACATATATATATATATACATATATATATATATGTATATATATATATACATATATATATATACATATATATATATACATATATATATATATATATATATATATATATATATATATATATATATATATATATATATATATATATGTATATATATATATATATATATATATATATATATATATATATATATGTATTATCATTTTCTATATTTCGTATTTTATATTTAATTATTTAATATTTTTTTTCCATTTATTTTCATTTAATAGTTTCGTTTTTTGTATGTTTTCAAGTTGCACGTTTTCTTCTTGTCTGTTCATTTAATATTCAAGAAGAATATTCATTAATAACAGAAACTTGGCCTGATAATAGAAAATATGATTTTTAGCAAAGCTTTTGATACGGCCTGGACTATCCAAAGAATGAGTAGTTTCTGGAAATTCTGGTAATTCAGAAGGCTTGCTTTGAGATGATGATGCCATTAGAATCAAAGGAATGGATTTCGTGAAAGTGATAAGATGGACCTGTTTTGGCCTTGATAATAAATCTGGGATAAGATTTCGATCCCCTTTTATATGCTGAACTTGAAACTGTTATTTGAAAAGGCTAGCGATATTGCTAGAGCATTGCTGCCAGAGCAAAAATAATATATTGCCAAAAATGCCCTTATCATGAAAATGAATGTTCTATATTATATTTCCTAAATTTATTAAATAAGTACAATAATTAATGAGTTTATATACTTAATTCCTTTTGACAGTAGTTGTTGCTTTGTCTCCTCCATGATACCAACCATTACTTAATATTCAATTATTACACTTATGCCCCTCATGTACATAGATTATTCATTTTGGTCTTTGGTGTAGATAATTATATTTCCCTCAAGATTTTCTTTCCAAAACGTTTTATTATTTCTCCATTCGTTTGATAAGCTTTGAAGCTTAGTTCAACACTCAACTATAGTTCACTCAATAAAAGTTCGTTTCAGCTCGATTCGTTTGACAATAATCAGACCAAACTAAAAAAATTGGACACAAAATTCAATTCAAGCTTTAATAATGTATTGTTTCATACTACTCAACTCGTTTATATATGTGTGTACGAGCAACACAAACACTTAGATTGAGGAAAATTGTGAAAACAAGTTTTCAAAATGTAACTAAAAATCTGATATTAAAGTATTGAAGTTCATGGAGCTATAGTCACAGACGTACAAGAGAACTTATCAAATTATTGTGAAATTGTACCTTTTTTTTTTTTTTTTTTTTATATTGTACACTTCTACATGTTTAGTAAACAATTGCATTATTATAGTAGTAGTAAATTTAAAAATGAATTATAAAAAAAATTAAACTTAAGAATGAAGTGTGAAAAAAAACACTGTATATAAATTTACAATCCACGTTAGATTCAACTCCCCTCCAGTCCCACTCCAAAACTGATAGTCCTTTCACATTCTCTTCAATTTCGCCCTAGGGTTTAATAATCCCCTAATACTAACGCTGAAAATGGATAATCACATAAGTAAGATCCCACGCTCTGATCTTCCCCAAGAACTTTTAGCAAAAATCGCCAAAGCCATACCCACCGATACCGACGTCTGCCGCTTTCGCGCGGTGTGCCATCCATGGCGCTCCTCAATGCCAACACCATTTAAGAAACCACTCAAAATTCCTTTCAACATCGACCCCGAGCCATCTTGTCATCCAAGATTTGACGGCGCATATTTCCATTTTGCCGAAAGGACCGTTTATCTTCTCCAACAGTTAAAATTGGAAAAGAAAAAGGCAATTCCCAATTGCTGGATTCTCAAGACTGAATGTTTGGAAGATGGAAAGCTTTGCATTTTGAATCCGGTAAGTAACAAGAAAATCAAGGTCTTGACGGAAACCCTTTTCCCTAAAGCGTTGAACACTCTTAATTTTCGCGTTTTTGAGATATGTAAGTCTTATAATCTTCGGTATATAAACGACTCAAATCCTAATCACGATTATCATGATTTAAATTTTGCTAAGAAAGTTGTTCTTTCGCGTTATTGTGATAGTGATGATTATGCAGTAATGGCTATCGATAAAGTCGATAAGTTGTGGAATGTTAAATCTGGGCAGGAAAAATGGACTATGGCGGTTGATGGTTATCATAATAGTAAGTATCAAGATATTGTGAATTTTAGAGGACAATTCTATGGGGTCAATTTTGCAGGGCGTGTTTGGGTTTTCGATTCGTTGTTTAAGGCAGTGAAGATCACGGGTCCGGTATACATCATAGGTCCGGTATACAATGATGCTTCGAAACCAGGGTGAGCATTCGGTCCGAACTGAACCGAATTTCGGTTCTAGCCCGGTTCGGTTCTGAAAAATGAAGGACCGTTTACCGGACCGAAATATTCGGTCCGGTTCGGTCCACTGTGTACCGAATTAGCAGCTAAATTATTATTTCACATGCCCAATTTTGAAAATTTGGTCCGGTTCGGTACAAAATGGTTCGATTCAATCCGGTTCGGTCCGGATCTAGATTAATGGAAAAGATATAGAGGGGAAATGGAAAAGAAGATTCCAATTTCAAACAAATTAGAAGAGGGGAGAACAAGAGAGAATTCTTATTTCATAATACATGTTGGGTTTAGCAGCTGCCCCGAACCCAAATCAAACTTGTTTTCTCATAATTGATATATATACATACATTTTTGTTATCTTCCAATTGTATTCAGGAGTACAATTCTGGCCGGATCTGGAAGATTTGACAAGTAATATGCATATAGCATACGCAACAATTATTTATGGAAAAAAAGGGAAGAGTACACATTTTTTTTTAGCAGTAGAGAATGGGTATTTGTTGTGCTTTGAGAATTCAGGTGTTGGAGATCATCATAGGTTTCCTTATGGATCGTCAATTCAGGTGAGGAGACGGTAGGGCTGATTGGAAGAGGAGAAGAAAATTGGAGGGCGACGAAGGAGGAGGAGGCGGCGGCGGCGGCGGCTGGAATGTTGGAGGAGAAGAAAATTGAAAGGGTTTTGATTTGGAAGAAGAAGCGGCTGGGTCAATTTTGCTAATGGGTAACTAGGGCAAGTGGGTACTGGGTAATAGGAAACAAAAAACAAATATAATTCGGTTCAACCGGTTCGGTTCGGGGAACCGACCGGTTTTACCGAAAAAAACCGACCCCTATTCTCTGAGGTAAAAACCGACTATCGAACCGATTTTCCAGTTCTGTACTCGGTCCGGACCGATTCGATCGGTCCGGTCCGGTTCGATCGGATAACCGAACCGGTCTCAGCCCTGTTCGAAACGACACCTGGTGGAATTATATAACGGAGAATTGTGTTTGGAATTATAAGGAAACTTGCAAATGCGATGATATCGATATTGGATGTACATGTGGATTTTCCAGAACTCGTTTTAAAAATACCGCTAAGGTAATAATCATCTATAGGATGGATAAGGAAGCACAAGTAAGTTTTTCTTGTATGTCCTGTGATAAAATATCTGGTTGTATCTTAACATGTGTTTAGCCGTGATGCACTGATTATCACTAATCGGTCATTTTTTTATGCACAATATTAGCAGCAGATTAAAAAAGGAGTTTGCAAAAGCAAAACCTCACAAAATAATAAACTATTCTAGCAGACCCAAATGTAACAGTACCGTTTTGTAACTAAACCGCACTAAACGATAAGTTTACTTATCGACAGCGAAACATGCACAGACTTGGTCAAAATTACATACGCCGAACAAAATATACATTATAATATGGAACGATACGTTTGGTGGTCGAAATTAACACGTCAATCTATTCGTCGACTGTATTAAATACAATAAAATTGTCAAGGAGAAGTATTTTGTTGCATTGAATAAAAACTAATAATATATTTTTTTCCTACGTTAGTTATGCGTTTTATAAGTAGAATTACAAATTAGCTAATTGTCAGCTATATTATAAATATAGTAAATAACCAATACCTTTACGAATAGGCATTATACAGCTATATTATAAATATTGTTGGATGAAGATGAAGATAGAGTGTGCTGAAGTTAGAAAAGCTAAGGGAGGTTTTGATGATTTCCAAACATCAAGATCAGCTAAGTATGAAAAACTTAGTTGAAACCCTTAAAAGAATTTTGACCAAGTGAGAAGACAAATCAGAAGGGTCAAATATTCAAGGTCCAGAAGACTACTGATCTGCTGAAGTAAAGAAATCAGACTGGTGAAGATCAGCCGACTCAAATCAGATTTGTTCAAGTTTGTGATCAGCTTTGCTCGCCATCAGACTTGATCTCTCATCAGCCAAGTGGAAAGGATCATGAAGTCGCCCCAACGGTAATAAATGCACTTGGAGTAATAAATGCTGAAGACCGAGGTTTTTAATGGCAAATGATTGAAGAAATACCTCGTATCAGCTAGGTGCATTAAATGCTGCCTGACAGAAAGTACAGTCTGCAGTACTGTCACTGTGCAGAGAGCCGTTCGCGAAAATTAAGGACCAGAAACCAAGAAATTCAAACTGGGTCTCTCTTCAACGGACACTTTTTAAATCTGTGAGTATAAATAGCTGAAGAGATGAAGAGAAAACGGCGAACACAACATCTGAGAGATTATCTAAAGTAGAATATTTTCTAAGTCTCAAGAAGCTTAACAGCTCACTCGCCTGCTGAAGTCATTTGTTGACAGAAGCTTGTTGAAGCAAAAATAATACATTTTCAGAGTGAATCTGTGTAAAAGAGAGTGTTGTGAGGAGTTCTTATCCGTCTTTGTGAGTGATAAGACTCTGTAGAATAGGTTTTCTTTGTGATTTCCTATTGTGCACTCGTGGCCTTTTCATTTGTTGATTGGCGCAAGCAGAGTATACTGTAAATTTAGTGATTATAGTATAACCCAAGATCTGTGTGACTTGGAAGAGTGGACTAAAGGATTTACATTCATATAACCACTATAAAAATCCTTGTGTTTTTACTTTGCATTTTTACCTGCATAATTTTTAGTTTGCATAAAACATTTTGATAAAAGTGTTTGAAAAGACTTTTAAGGAGTTTTGATAAAACTGGGGATAAAATCTTTCAAACTACCAAGCTTACTTGTGAAAAACACTTAAAACATCCGCTGCAAATATTCTAGTATTAAAACTGATTTTGACTAAATCAGCTAAGTAATTATCAGATTAGTGGTCTAATCGTGTTGTTCAAAGATTTGTTCGAGATCAGCTTAGTCAGTCTACTGTTCTATAACAGCTTAGTCTGCTGAACAGTTAAGCAAAAGTTTTAAAGTTAAAATTTGATAAAATTTTCAGAGGTCTATTCACCCCTCCCTCCCCCCCCCTCTAGACCTCATCTGACCACTTGGGACCAACAAGTGGTATCAGAGCGGGTGGTTCATTAGAATCAGCTGCCTGATCAACGAGCTTGACCCGAGTGTTTTTCAAAAGTTTTCAAACTTTTTCAAAATAGCACATTTTTGAAAAATAAAAACTTTTTGAAAATGGATTGTATCAGCCATGTTCCCCACATTGCTGGTATGAGTTTTGAGGACTGGAAGATCAGAATGGAGATCTTCTTAGCTGCCTATAATGATAACATGTACACATGTATCATCAAAGGTCCATTCAAATTCACCAAGACTATAAAGGTTGATGAAGTCGACATAGTGGTGGAAAAAGATATGAACGAGATGACAGCTGAAGAAATCAAGCTATTCAATCTGGATAAAGTTGGCCGTTTCATCATGACCAAGGTCCTGGACAATGACAGATTTGATAAAGTCAAGCATTGCAAGACTGCCAAAGAAATGTGGGATAAGTTTCATAATATGAGCGAAGGAAACAACGCCATCAAAGAGCATCAGCTGAGTGTTGCTCTGAAAAAGCTGGATAACTTCAAGATGAAGTATTCGGAAACCATTGACCAGATGGATACAAGGTTTACAAGGACACTGAATGAAGTTCTCAATCTTGGAAAAAACCTTCACAGACAAGGAGATAACCGTCAGGGTGATGAAGGCTCTACCTCCAAAGTTCAACATGAATGTGACAGCCATGGAAGAGTCAAGAGATTTGGGAAAGATCTCACTCACCGAACTGTTCTCAGTACTCAAGGTGTATGAGTATAAACTGCCAAGAATGGGTGTTGAAGAAACCTCAATTTCAAGTCCCACAGCTGCCCTGATTGCTGCTGAAAATTCTAGAAGACCAGCATACAAAAGCAAAGATGTGGAATCATCTGATGAAGCCACAATACTCAACAAAAAGGAGTACATAGCTGGAGACGTTGCATTGCTGATGAACAACTTCAAGAAGTTCTATAAAAGAAAAATGGAGAACAAATACAACAATGCTTCTACTTATGTGGTAGTACAGTGCCCGTGAGTTTTTTTTTTTTTTTTTTTTTTTTTTTTTTTTTTTTTTTTTTTTTTTTTTTTTTTTTTTTGTGATTTAACGTCGGTATGAAAATTGAAAAATGTTGATTGATTTTGGTATGAAATGTGTCATTCTGAAAGGTGTGGTATGCAATGTATAAAGTAGGTAAATGTTTGGTATGAAAAGTGAAATTCAGAACTCTTGCCCGAAATATACCCCCCCCCTCCCTGTCCGCGACACTTTTTTTTTCCTTTTTTTTTTTTTTAGAGTTATCGGACACGTGCGGCACACGTGTCCAATTCCGTCCAAAATTTAACGGTGGTATGTAAATTGAAAAATGTTGATTGATTTTGGTATGAAATGTGCAATTATGAAAGGTAAGGTATGAAATATATAAAGTAGGTAAAAGTTTGGTATAAAAAGTGCAATTCCCTCTTATTAATAGTGACAACTTAAGTTTCACGTACTCATAAATAACTATTAGCATGGGCGAATCTGTAATTACTAAGGAGGATGTGGATGATGTTAGGAGAGAGATTCAGATAATGCACCACCTGGCAGGGCACCCAGGGACGGACCATAGTGGGAACTGGGCGGGGCCATAAGAAAAAATAACATTATCTATTCATATACGTATATGTTATCAAATTAACTGTTTTGGCCCAATGGAATTGTCCTTTTAAAAGTTGGAGAAGGTCATTAGTTCCATCCCAGAGATACTCACGTGGTATTTTTTCACATCATTTTTCATTCAATATAATTTATTTTGCTATTTATCAAGATATTACTCCTATTACATTTCTATGTATATCTCTAACTCAAAATAGCATTTGGCATAATTCGTAATTCTGTTTCTCAGGCTGACTAGTACATATAATATTT
The DNA here is from genome assembly GCA_003313485.2 of Penstemon barbatus. NCBI lineage: Eukaryota > Viridiplantae > Streptophyta > Magnoliopsida > Lamiales > Plantaginaceae > Penstemon > Penstemon barbatus. The sequence goes on from CM064882.1 coordinate 6,084,449, forward strand.
TTCTCATCATTTTTTTATCCAATTTCATTTTGATTTCCTATTTATCATCAACATCTAAAAGCGACATTCATTAAATGTCTTTTCAAATTTCTATTTATCATATGTCCTAATAATTTTGTTTGTATCATTTTTATGGAATTCCATTTTCTTTATATAGATTATATTGTCACACATGATTTCATAACTTTTGTGTTATGCACAATTTTACGATACTATTTTTAATGTATGATAAATAAAAAAATTAATCTTATTTTCATGTCTTGTCTAAGTAACATTTATTTGTTTTCTGTCCAACTGAATTCCGTCTTGAACATTTTATATTGAATGTTTCACACTTCATACTCTTAAAATAATTCCTAGTATATTTTTTCACCTTTCGTTGGACAACATTATAGTATTAATATATCATAATTTATATTTCTATAATTTCATCAAAATATCGAGTTTGACACCAAAAAAATCTTCGCCCCCCCCCCCCCCCAATGAAAGTGGTCTAGGTCCGTCCCTGCCCCTCTTAATACCAATACTTAACTCTTGTGGATTCCCTCCAAGTCAGGGATTTTTTCAACTAAGAGTTGCTAGATTACAAGTCAAGCCTATAGGTTCCCACAGATTTCCTAAAGCGATGAAACAATGTATAAAAATTTGTGGTCGGCAAAGCTCCATAATAAACATAAAATCCTCATTTGGAGGATAGCTCATGACCCGTTTCTCACAAGGAAGAGACTTTACTTCATCTCGCATCGTTAACCTCCTTGCTGCCCGGTTTGTAATGGGAATGATGATAGCATTGAGCATCTTTTTTTCCACTGCACGTTCACTGCTGCGTTTGGTTTCACTCAAAGTGGAGTCTCCGTATTGAAGCTTTCCACCATCTTAATGTTCGGGATTGGATTGTTGCCTTCCTTATTAAAAATGGGAATCTCTTCCCATCGGAAGAGTATAGGGAAGATTTCTTGATTTTTGTTCCTTGTACTTTTGATTGTATTTGGTTTTATCGAAACTGTATTTTTCATAATAGTGTTGTCCCTATTTCTGTGCAGGAGATCACTTTGAAAATTTGCAAGCAAGCTGATGCACACATATTTGCTCAACGAACCATCCAGGCGACCAAACACATCCCCAACTCCTTAAGTTGCTGGCTGCCCCCACCAAAGGACTAGTTCAAAGCAAACTCGGATGCGGCTTTAAAAAATTGCGAGACTGCATGTATTGTGGTTGTTCGTAACTCTTTTGGATCAATTGTGTTTCTTCTACTTCGTTCACCTCCTGTTTGAATGCTTCAGTTGCAGAGACGCTCGCAATTCGGGAAACCTGTTGGTTTTTAAACGAGAACGGTGTTCACAATGTTATTTTTGAAAGTGATTGTCTCGTTGTTGTTCAAGCTATTTTGTTTTGGGAAGAGAATATGGATTGGGCAATTTTTTTGATCATTTTGGAAATCCACAAGTTGTGGGCTTCTTGGCCTAAATGGCGTTTCAAATTTGTTTCAAGATCGGCTAATTGCGCGGCCCATAATCTTGCCGCTTGGGCTTTTTCCCGTGGTCCTTATTTTTGTATTAACCAGGATTGTTTACCTATTACTGTATTTTGTAACGGTGGACATCCACATGTAAACTGGTTATCTTTTGTCTAATATATATGAATTTTATTTATCACAAAAAAAAAAAAAAAGGAAAATGAGATATGAAAAATTCAGTTTTAACTGAATTTGGTCAGGATTTATAATTACACAAAAATGGCGAGACTGCATGTGCTGTGGTTGTTCGTAACACTCTTGGATCAATTGTGTTTGCTTCTACTTCGTTCACCTCCTGTTTGAATGCTTCAGTTGCAGAGGCGCTCGCTATTCGGGAAGCCTGTAGGTTTTTAAACGAGAACGGTGTTCACAATGTTATTTTTGAAAGTGATTGTCTCGTTGTTGTTCAAGCTATTTTGTTTTGGGAAGAGAATATGGATTGGGAAATTTCTTCGATCATTTTGGAAATCCGCAAGTTGTGGGCTTCTTGGCCTAAATGGCGTTTCAAATTTGTTTCAAGATCGGCTAATTGCGCGGCCCATAATCTTGCCGTTTGGGCTTTTTCCCGTGGTCCTTATTTTTGTATTAACCAGGATTGTTTACCTATTACTGTTTATTGTGACGGTGGACATCCACTTGTTAACTGGTTATCTTTTGTCTAATATATATGAATTTTATTTATCAAAAAAAAAAAATAAAAAAATAAAAGGAGATATGAAAGATTCAGTTTAAACTGGATTTGGTCAGGATTTATAATTACCCAAAAGACTCATTTTCCCTTCAAACATCTGCTCATCCGAGACAGGTTAGGCAACATAAAAACACCCTAACCTTTTCACATTATTCACAAAGTCCAAACCCTCCGACATGGCCGCCGCTACCGCCGTCGCTAACATTACTTCGTCCACCACACGCCTCCCCCATATTCCATCGCCCACCAAACCCTTTTCCCTCTTATTCCTAAAAACCCTACAAAGAACCCTTTTTTTAAAAATATTTTTTCTTTGTTTAGAGTAGAATTTCGATCTTGCTTTACCAAATTTTTTTCCTCTCCTTATCTTTGTTTACTGCTTATAATTGTCACATGTACATGTGTCAATTAATTATTAGTGATACAGAAGAGTGGTACACTAAAAAATGGTACAGTGAATCTTAAGCCGTTTATTTTTATCAGACCTCGAAACAAGGACAACCTACTCTCTCCGTTTCCCAATGCATATTTCTTAATTATATAAATAAGATAAAAACTTTAAATTGAATAAAAATCAAAATAATATATGTAAATAAGATAAATTATTATATATATATATATATATATATATATATATATATATATATATATATATATATATATATATATATATATATATATATATATATATACATATATATATATATATGTATTATCATTTTCTATATTTCGTATTTTATATTTAATTATTTAATATGTTTTTTTTCCATTTATTTTCATTTAATAGTTTCGTTTTTTGTATGTTTTCAAGTTGCACGTTTTCTTCTTGTCTGTTCATCAACTTGTTTTTTTTTTTAAATTTGTATTATTTTTTCTTTGTTGTTTTGTTATTATTGGTTTTAGGGTTTAGGGGTAATAGTATTAATTATAACTTGTTAGTAACCTGTTAAGTAGGTAATTTATTAGTGAGGTGTCATAATTCTATTGATAATAACTTAGGTCATGTGACGTGACTGTCACCTTAGAATTTTCCTTGAAACTCTTCTAAAAAATACTAATTGCCTAGTGGATCTGGCTGTTCATACATGTTGACCATGTTCTCCATTAATAATACAATTCATTATTCATTTTAATGCATGTGCCCACCTACCAGAACTCTTCATCCGCTGTCGCACGGCACCGATGACGGCCGCTTCCACCGCCACCTGATGACAGAGACTCTTCATCCGGGCCCACAGAAAGATTAAACCAATTTTAAAAAAAGCAAGAGTAATTTGTGTTCGATTTATGTTCGTCGAATTACATATCGACAATCATAAATTTCGGAAAATAAGGCAAAAGTATATTGCGTTGGAATCTCACGACCTAAACTATTTTGCCAAAAAGGAAAACCTATATTTTTTTTAACTATGTTAATTAAATTTTATGCTATAATAAGTTATGAAAAATTATTTAAACATATAACAATTAACTTAAAATCTTAAGTAGCATTATTGTATATACTATATATATATACATTTGAATATAAATATCTCAACTTTAAAAAATTAAAAAAATACACATAATTATATCACGTATAAATATTTAAATACAAAATATCGAAAAATAAAATATAAATATAAACTCATAAATTAATATATATGAACTTCAATTTAAAATTAAGCAACACAAGTTTCCGAACAAAATATTATAATCCACATCCACTGTCGTCCATAAACTATGAATACAATTTTATATTCGACCAAAACTTGTGCATAATTTAAAAAAATATTATTAACAAACACCATCTAATTAATTTTTTTTTACCTAAAACCATAAATACAATTAATACAGTATTTTGAAATAAAAATATAATTTCTAATTTTATAGCATTCATCAAGCTAATACAACACCCCATATATTGCAAACATAGCGTAAATAGCAAATTTGATTAAGCTGAAAAGCAGGAATGATGTGATGCTTAGAAATATCTACATATTTAGTAACTATTCATAGTGTTACTTAACATTGGTAATTAAACTTTTAAGTAGATGGTGGCGCATGGATCGATGCTAAATATGCAATATAATTTCATAAAAGCGATTTTTAAAACATACAACTTATTGCAAAAGGCATTATAGTAATTTTATAGTATACATGGAAAATAGTAATGTTCGATATTATACATGTCGAAATAAACATTATATGCAATGGTACATCATTTTGGTAGAAATAAAAAATGTCGATTTAAACATCGACTATACTATATATAATGTAATGATCAGGTAGAAAATATATTAGTTGGGAAACGACGTAGAGAATGAAGATGAAAAAAAAAAAGAACATCACCAAAGCAATAAATTATGTATAGATATCTGAACTTGAGTGTCTTGTAAAACGTACCGTAAACAAATAATCAAAATGCTGCGATTTACATCCTTCGGGGTTCTAGGGCAAGGGTTCTGAGGGTCCAGGATTAGTCTAGTGTAAGTTTGTACACCTGGGTTATCAAAAAAAAAAATGCCTTTTGTTTTATGTATATAAAGAGTCTTCCCCAAATATTATACAAAAAAACCGCCGTATAGTATTAATATATTTTGATTAACCTAAACAACAAGAATTATAAATAAATAATGACACGTTGCTATTATTACTCAACAACATTATATTTATTTAAATAAATAAATTTATGCATATTTCAAGATTCTTAATTTATTATCGAATATATTTAAATGTTTTTTTTATAGTTCAGCATTGTTAAAGGGGAATTTTTATGAAGTTTAATTTAGGGAGATTTTTTATTTTAAAATAGTTGATAAGAACATCTTGCTTAATATATGAATAAAATACAGTATTAGTAAATAAACTACATGTTTATATGTACATATGTTTCATATATGTTTTTATAAGAACCAAAGTACTACATATAAACTTGCAAATTACATAGAATATTGATACAATATTATTTTTTATATTATTAATAAAAAAAAATCCTTTTTTTAAGTATATGGGCACGTTTCCAGAATTCCAGTTGTAAAATCTATGCCTTTTATCTAATAAATTAGTTCTTGTGCGTTAGATCCTTATCATTGCTACTATAAATTGAATGATTTTAATTTATTTCCAGAACGATAATATGAAATATACTTACATCAATGTTTTGTTGTGGAAAAGTAAGGATGATAAAATTGGGTAAGGATTAATTATATGTGAATGATGAGTTGGTATGGGTGAAATTAGAAATATCTTATAATCCAAGATATGTCACCCAACTTGAAATATATCATAATCTCTAATCAAGTTGTCTTTTGGATCGAGGATAGTTGTGTTTTGCACATTCTATCATAGTATGGTAACCCAGCACAACGCTGATTTGGGACCAGTATACTAAGGTATTATATACTGGTTCCATTCTGGAAAACAAGAAGAGTTCGAGGGAGTAAAGAAATTTAATGATTAATAGCAGTTTCATTCTTTTATCCCAAAAAATTGCTCTTCTCCGAATATCATTTATCTTTTCATGTGAAGTAATAGTTTAATTCATGGTCAGTTTGTTATATTTTGAAATTGTTCAATTATCTTTTATCACATCAACTTAATTTTTGTTTTTTTTCTCTATTTTAACTCCTCTCTCACTTTTCCATCTTTATCTCAAACCGATTTCCTCATTCTTTTATATCTTTCTTTCTCATTCTTCTATCTCACTTGTCCAACGTCCTCATTATTATTCATTTTCCGACCTTATAATCCTTCTCACTTTTATATCATTTTTTTCTAATACTATGTATAGGTTGTATAATTTGTAATCAATTTTTGTAAATAGTATTCTGATTAATAAAATATTCATTTTATCATATTTTTATTTTAACCTCATCGGATTATTGTAATTACCATTCTTGCTAATTTGTTCTATTTCGAATTAATTAACATGTTTGGAATTTGAAAGGAAATTTAAAAAGAACTGAGCTTATGAGTAAATGAAAAAAGGATTTCCTATAACATAATTTTAAAAGAATCTTTATTCATTAAGTTTGGTTTATGGACATCTAAGATGTATATTCGTAGTTAAACAATATTTAATATAATTTTTTTTAGTTAAAATTATTTTACGTATATTAGGAATACTAAACTTCAAATGTACTTTTTACGACTTTTCATGGCACGATTTCGACTTTACGCATACGTAGTATTGTATGAACATCATGTTATAAAGGATATTCAAAATTTTACATTATTATATTTTGGCTGTTCTCGTCCATGAATTTTTTGAATTAGGTCCAATAAGATAGCCTATATAAGCAAACTTCTCTTGACCATCCTCGGAAATCGAGATATGTTTAATTTATCTTTTGAATGAATTTGTAAATAAGTATATGTAATATATTACTTATGTTAAATTAAATTAGATAAATAAAACTTTTAGTTTTTATTATATAATATTGTTTATATTTATTTTATTTATATATCTAAAGATTAATTTCAAAAGTTGAGGCCAGAACATTTCTAGCGCACAATTATTTAGTAATTTATTTAACTTTATGCAAGTGATGCTATTTTTTTTAAAAGGAAGACTTCTTATATTATGTTTTGATTGAATAATTTTTAAGCCATTCCTTACAAAATTATATCGATTATATTAATAAAACACGTGAATATATTTGTAAAATAAAATATTAATATGTAATCTATTTTCTTTTATAATGTTAAATGTAATTATTCTAATTTAATTTGATTATTTTATCCTTTTTCGGTGAATAAAATAAATAACCATTATGTTTATGTCATTCAACAAAATTGTTTTATACATATTAAATTACTTAAATATAATAACTATTATCAAGATATATTTAATAAGTGATTTATTATTAAATAAGTAGTATTTCATAATTCTATATTAATTACTTAAAAAGATTTCAAAATAGTTGCATATCTTTTTAATTTTGTAAGTTTATTTATTGTGACATTTTGATAGTTTATTTTTCTAAGTTTATTTATACTTTATAGAATATAACTATAAAATTAAGCTGCCATATAAAGTTGATATCTTTTAATGAAGCTGAACACCAAGGTGATTTGCTGCTTAGAAATATATAAATATATTTTCATCTTTGAAGTAAATGGCGGTACATTGGTCAAAGCTGACTTAATCGATGCACATACAGAAAACAATAAGAGTAAAATATTCATATATGTCAGATAAATACATGGTTACTATTCACGTAACTTCTATATATATGCTGGTATGTAGGTAGAATAATTTTTAATCGATAAAGATATGCGGACTTATAATAAGTCCAATAATATCTAATCTCTTTGGTTGAAGAAAAGGATTAAATATTGTCTTGGATATTTTTCTGCATGTTGCATTAACTATGAAAAAATCGTTCTTTATTAATTGTTAAAAAGCTGGAATATAATATTTACTTGCTGAATAAATAGCTGAGGCTACAATTTCAGAAGATAATGGCTTGAAGACTGCATTTGCTAATAGCTTAACCAACAATATAGTAAACAATGCTAATACTGTGGATGCCTCTGATCATGAATTCACTACACAAAGAAGTATGAAGACTTATAAATATTTATGTACTACCTAGATTATGCAAGTTTCCATTAGAAGGTTTGTTATTAGATGTTCTATATGAAATGACATCGAAGAGTTTTGAAAATTTTTTAGAAGTGTTTTGAGGTTTATCAATTTAAGGAACCAAGCTTGTTCAAGTAGGGACTGCATATAAAAGTGATATGTGAAATATACACTGTATCCGTCGATATTTAAATGCGAATGTATGTTGTGATTGAAAGTCACCACACCAGGTAATGATTATTTAATTTTTTTTCTCATAACAATATCGAATAATAAAAGAAGTTTCTGAACAAATAAAGAAGTGTAGATATGCAAATATTTTGTAATAAAATCTAAAATTGGTCTTGCTAGCATAATAGATGGAATGGAAAATTTTGTTTTGCCTTTGTCCCAAAACAGCCCCAAACGCTATATCACTAGCATCGCACATTACTTCGAAAGGTAAGCTCCAATCCGGTGCCACAAAAATTGGTGCCGAGATTAGCATTTGCTTCAAAGTTATGAAGGCTTGCAAGCATTCGTCCGTGAAGACAAAAGGAACGTCTTTCTCCAATAAATTGCACAAAGGCTTGGAAATTTGTGAGAAGTCTTTGATAAACCTTCTATAAAAGCCCGCGTGCCCAAGAAAACTCCGAATTCCCTTCACGGATATAGGTGGAGGTGGCTTCTCTATTGATTCAATTTTTGCTCTATCCACCTCGATACCTTTGCTAGAGATCTTGTGACCCAAGACGATGCCTCCTTTTACCATCACGATAAGCTTGTTAAAACGATAACAAAGAAATCAACGTGCTGTTACAAGATTCTAAACGACTTAAGCTAGGATCTTATTAAAACAGTTAAAAAGAAATCGAAAACCTATTATACAACCAATTGAATTTTTGTTCATCCGCCCTTCTCTGAGCTTCCGGAAACCCGTTTTTCCCTCATGGCTCAACAATTCCTAAGACAATGTAATGACACATGTACATATGCAGATTGATAAACAATGTTTTCTGGGCTATAACTAAACTCTTTGGGCAGAGGTGAAAAGACTGCTCATACATACAGATATATATAAACATGTGTACAATATTTGTTCTTAATCGTTGAGTTGAGGCTCGTGGAAGTGTTGTAAATGTTATTTGTGTTGCAAAGGCTTCATCTCCTAGAAATTTGTAATCAAAATCTTTTTCTATTCTCAGCAAATGCTTCTAGGAGATCTATGATCCAATTTCTAAATAACATTCACATGGTTCACGCAGAAGCTTCTCCACAGAAAACCCCCTTTACCGATACCACCCAATCCAAAAGGTATAATTGTTCTTTAATCTATCCGGAGGTCGAGGAGGTGCAAATATTAAGAAAGCACTCGTCGTCGATATGGAAAAATGGAGATTCACTAGAAGGATAATTGTCGGTTTATATATTTGTTTTTCTTGATAAATTTCTTTAGGATTATATGTTGGAGGATACATGTTTGGAATTTTGGTAATAGAGTATGTGGTAAGCTTCAACCCCCCACCCTTTTTATAGACCCAGATTATCCGATTGGATGGTCAAGAGTAATTATGATAAACGGTTCAAATCGAGTTTCATAAATATATTATTTTAATAAAATCAAATTTTCAACAAAGTTTATATATGATTTGTTCCCCTGGCCTTCAGATTTTTCTTCATAATAATCCAGCGTTTCCATTAGAACCAATACCGAAAGCCATATTTAATGATTAATTTATGCCTAAAAGTTTAAGCCTGTTAGTTTGATGTTTCCCAAAAAAATTTCGTGTTTGAGAAATGCCAAACAAACATGTTTTCTATTTTCTGAAATAAATTTTTCATCTCTCAATTTTCTCAAACTAATCTCTCAAAATCCAAACAAACAACAATTTTCTTATCTCTAAACAAAACCTATACTAACTCTACTTTGATTTGACATAAAGTAACCTATCTCTTACACAATTTATCTCACAAAAAACATGATTTGACATAAAGTCTTACACATCTTACACCTACAACCTAATATCCTAAAAAAAAAACCTACATCTACTTTATTTCTCAAACCACTCCCCCAAAACCCAAACAAACAACATTACGCAAATCGAGATTATTTCACAAACCTCCACTACTCTCCCAAACTCCTTTCCCAAACACCAAACAAACAGATCATTGAGAATTCACGTGTCTTGTTAGACGTACCAATTAAAAAATTAATTTGTTTTATGATGGTTGATGTCCTTTCACCCAAAATAATGATGAAAGCTGATTTGACAAGGAGTAGAACGTGAATGTTAACGACGACGAATATTCTGAAAGAATTGAAACGATTTGTAAACTGACTTTGTCGATATAAAACAAATTACAGCTTCTCATATTATTCATAAAGATTGATTATATAAAAGCTTCATCGCCATCTGAAATTGCCTATCTAGTGAAAGGTGCCAAAAAAAAAAAACCTCAATAGCATTTTGTTTTACGATGGTTCATCCTCTTCGTATGGTGGTAGCATCAAAGTTGATTTACAATCCACATCTTCAATGAGACTAACAGAGACTTTATTTACTATGCAAAGATGACTGTGTAACCGGTTAAGTTCCTCTGGTTTATTTCCAATACCACCATCAGTAGTGGTAAAAACGTATCCATAAGAATGAGGAATTAATTGCCTTCCTCGTTCTGAAAAATAAGGCTTATTAAGAATGATAACAGTATAAGGATTAGCCATGTGAGAGACTTCCTTAATGGCAACCTTTAAGACTTTAATCCAGTCCTTTCTGGTCCAATAACCATATAGGAATTTAGTAAGTCGTGGTTCGAGACTTCTTTTGCGAATTGCTTTTAGAAGAAAAATGGGTTTGACTTCAATGGCAAAGTAGCTAATCATTCACAGGCACCAGATGTACCAGTAACCTTCACTTGGTAGGGTGATATCAGCATGGAATGTAATGATCAGGAGAAAAGGATGATCTGGGTAGAACTTTCCTTGTTCAAGAAGAATATTCATTAATAACAGAAACTTGGCCTGATAATAGAAAAGATGATTTTTAGCAAAGCTTTTGATACGGCCTGGACTATCCAAAGAATGAGTAGTTTCTGGAAATTCTGGTAATTCAGAAGGCTTGCTTTGAGATGATGATGCCATTAGAATCAAAGGAATGGATTTCGTGAAAGTGATAAGATGGACCTATTTTGGCCTTGATAATAAATCTGGGATAAGATTTCGATCCCCTTTTATATGTTGATCTTGAAACTGTTATTTGAAAAGGCTAGCGATATTGCTAGAGCAGCAATTATTGCTGCCAGAGCAAAAATAATATATTGCCAAAAATGCCCTTATCATGAAAATGAATGTTCTATATTATATTTCCTAAATTTATTAAATAAGTACAATAATTAATGAGTTTATATACTTAATTCCTTTTAACAATAGTTGTTGCTTTGTCTCCTCCATGATACCAACCATTACTTAATATTCAATTATTACACTTATGCCCCTCATGTACATAGATTATTCATTTTGGTCTTTGGTGTAGATAATTATATTTCCCTCAAGATTTTCTTTCCAAAACGTTTTTTTATTTCTCCATTCGTTTGATAAGCTTTGAAGCTTAGTTCAACACTCAACTATAGTTCACTCAATAAAAGTTCGTTTCAGCTCGATTCGTTTGACAATAATCAGACCAAGCTAAAAAAATTGGACACAAAATTCAATTCAAGCTTTAATAATGTATTGTTTCATACTACTCAACTCGTTTATATATGTGTGTACGAGCAACACAAACACTTAGATTGAGGAAAATTGTGAAAACAAGTTTTCAAAATGTAACTAAAAATCTGATATTAAAGTATTGAAGTTCATGGAGCTATAGTCACAGACGTACAAGAGAACTTATCAAATTATTGTGAAATTGTACCTTTTTTTTTATATTGTACACTTCTACATGTTTAGTAAACAATTGCATCAAATTTTGGTTTTCGATTCGTTGTTTAAGGCAGTGAAGATCATGGGTCCGGTATACATCATAGGTCCGGTATACAATGATGCTTCGAAACCAGGGGTGAGCATTCGGTCCGAACTGAACCGAATTTCGGTTCTAGCCCGGTTCGGTTCTGAAAAATGAAGGACCGTTTACCGGACCGAAATATTCGGTCCGGTTCGGTCCCGGTTCGGTCCACTGTGTACCGAATTAGCAGCTAAATTATTATTTCACATGCCCAATTTTGAAAATTTGGTCCGGTTCGGTACAAAATGGTTCGATTCAATCCGGTTCAGTCCGGATCTAGATTAATGGAAAAGATATAGAGGGGAAATGGAAAAGAAGATTCCAATTTCAAACAAATTAGAAGAGGGGAGAACAAGAGAGAATTCTTATTTCATAATACATGTTGGGTTTAGCAGCTGCCCCGAACCCAAATCAAACTTGTTTTCTCATAATTGATATATATACATACATTTTTGTTATCTTCCAATTGTATTCAGGAGTACAATTCTGGCTGGATCTGGAAGATTTGACAAGTAATATGCATATAGCATATGCAACAATTATTTATGGAAAAAAAGGGAAGAGTACACATTTTTTTTTAGCAGTAGAGAATGGGTATTTGTTGTGCTTTGAGAATTCAGGTGTTGGAGATCATCATAGGTTTCCTTATGGATCGTCAATTCAGGTGAGGAGACGGTAGGGCTGATTGGAAGAGGAGAAGAAAATTGGAGGGCGACGAAGGAGGAGGAGGAGGAGGCGGCGGCGGCGGCTGGAGTGTTGGAGGAGAAGAAAATTGAAAGGGTTTTGATTTGGAAGAAGAAGCGGCTGGGTCAATTTTGCTAATGGGTAACTAGGGCAAGTGGGTACTGGGTAATAGGAAACAAAAAACAAATATAATTCGGTTCAACCGGTTCGGTTCGGGGAACCGACCGGTTTTATCGAGAAAAACCGACCCCTATTCTCTGAGGCAAAAACCGACTATCGAACTGATTTTCCAGTTCGGTACTCGGTCGAATCGGTCCGGTCCGGTTCGATCGGATAACCGAACCGGTCTCAGCCCTGATCGAAACGACACCTGGTGGAATTATATAACGGAGAATTGTGTTTGGAATTATAAGGAAACTTGCAAATGCGATGATATCGATATTGGATGTACATGTGGATTTTCCAGAACTCGTTTTAAAAATACCGCTAAGGTAATAATCATCTATAGGATGGATAAGGAAGCACAAGTAAGTTTTTCTTGTATGTCCTGTGATCAAATATCTGGTTGTATTTTTACATGTGTTTAGCCGTGATGCACTGATTATCACTGATCGATCATTTTTTTATGCACAATATTAGCAGCAGATTAAAAAAGGAGTTTGCAAAAGCAAAACCTCACAAAATAATAAACTATTCTAGCGGACCCAAATGTAACAGTACCGTTTTGTAACTAAACCGCACTAAACGATAAGTTTACTTATCGACAGCGAAACATGCAAAGACTTGGTCAAAATTACATACGCCGAACAAAATATACATTATAATATGGAACGATACGTTTGGTGGTCGAAATTAACACGTCAATCTATTCGTCGACTATATTAAATACAATAAAATTGTCAAGGAGAAGTATTTTGTTGCATTGAATAAAAACTAATAATATATTTTTTTTTCCTACGTTAGTTATGCGTTTTATAAGTAGAATTACAAATTAGCTAATTGTCAGCTATATTATAAATATAGTAAATAACCAATACCTTTATGAATAGGCATTATACAGCTATATTATAAATATTGTTGGATGAAGATGAAGATAGAGTGTGCTGAAGTTAGAAAAGCTAAGGGAGATTTTGATGATTTCCAAACATCAAGATCAGCTAAGTATGAAAAACTAAGTTGAAACCCTTAGAAGAATTTTGACCAAGTGAGAAGACAAATCAGAAGGGTCAAATATTCAAGGTCCAGAAGACTACTGATCTGCTGAAGTAAAGAAATCAGACTGGTGAAGATCAGCCGACTCAAATAAGATTTGTTCAAGTTTGTGATCAGCTTTGCTCGCCATCAGACTTGATCTCTCATCAGCCAAGTGGAAAGGATCATGAAGTCGCCCCAACGGTAATAAATGCACTTGGAGTAATAAATGCTGAAGACCGAGATTTTTAATGGCAAATGATTGAAGAAATACCTCGTATCAGCTCGGTGCATTAAATGCTGCCTGACAGAAAGTACAGTCTGCAGTACTGTCACTGTGCAGAGAGCCGTTCGCAAAAATTAAGGACCAGAAACCAAGAAATTCAAACTGTGTCTCTCTTCAACGGACACTTTTTAAATCTGTGAGTATAAATAGCTGAAGAGATGAAGAGAAAACGGCGAACACAACATCTGAGAGATTATCTAAAGCAGAATATTTTCTAAGTCTCAAGAAGCTTAACAGCTCACTCGCCTGCTGAAGTCATTTGTTGACAGAAGCTTGTTGAAGCAAAAATAATACATTTTCAGAGTGAATCTGTGTAAAAGAGAGTGTTGTGAGGAGTTCTTATCCGTCTTTGTGAGTGATAAGACTCTGTAGAATAGGTTTTCTTTGTGATTTCCTATTGCGCACTTGTGGCCTTTTCATTTGTTGATTGGCGCAAGCAGAGTATACTGTAAATTTAGTGATTATAGTATAACCCAAGATCTGTGTGACTTGGAAAAGTGGACTGAAGGATTTACATTCATATAACCACTATAAAAATCCTTGTGTTTTTACTTTGCATTTTTACCTGCATAATTTTCAGTTTGCATAAAACATTTTGATAAAAGTGTTTGAAAAGACTTTTAAGGAGTTTTGATAAAACTGGGGATAAAATCTTTCAAACTACAAAGCTTACTTGTGAAAAACACTTAAAACATCCGCTGCAAGTATTCTAGTATTAAAACTGATTTTGACTAAATCAGCTAAGTAATTATCAGATTAGTGGTCTAATCGTGTTGTTCAAAGATTTGTTCGAGATCAGCTTAGTCAGTCTACTGTTCTATAACAGCTTAGTCTGCTGAACAGTTAAGCAAAAGTTTTAAAGTTAAAATTTGATAAAATTTTCAGAGGTCTATTCACCCCTCCCTCCCCCCCCTCTAGACCTCATCTGACCACTTGGGACCAACAAGTGGTATCAGAGCGGGTGGTTCATTAGAATCAGCTGCATGATCAACGAGCTTGACCCGAGTGTTTTTCAAAAGTTTTCAAACTTTTTCAAAATAGCACATTTTTGAAAAATAAAAACTTTTTGAAAATGGATTGTATCAGCCATGTTCCCCACATTGCTGGTATGAGTTTTGAGGACTGGAAGATCAGAATGGAGATCTTCTTAGCTGCCTATAATGATAACATGTACACATGTATCATCAAAGGTCCATTCAAATTCACCAAGACTATAAAGGTTGATGAAGTCGACATAGTGGTGGAAAAAGATATGAACGAGATGACAGCTGAAGAAATCAAGCTATTCAATCTGGATAAAGTTGGCCGTTTCATCACGACCAAGGTCCTGGACAATGACAGATTTGATAAAGTCAAGCATTGCAAGACTGCCAAAGAAATGTGGGATAAGGTTCATAATATGAGCGAAGGAAACAACGCCATCAAAGAGCATCAGCTGAGTGTTGCTCTGAAAAAGCTGGATAACTTCAAGATGAAGTCTTCGGAAACCATTGACCAGATGGATACAAGGTTTACAAGGATACTGAATGAAGTTCTCAATCTTGGAAAAACCTTCACAGACAAGGAGATAACCGTCAGGGTGCTGAAGGCTCTACCTCCAAAGTTCAACATGAATGTGACAGCCATGGAAGAGTCAAGAGATTTGGGAAAGATCTCACTCACCGAACTGTTCTCAGTACTCAAGGCGTATGAGTATAAACTGCCAAGAATGGGTGTTGAAGAAACCTCAACTTCAAGTCCCACAGCTGCCCTGATTGCTGCTGAAAATTCTAGAAGACCAGCATACAAAAGCAAAGATGTGGAATCATCTGATGAAGCCACAATACTCAACAAAAAGGAGTACATAGCTGGAGACGTTGCATTGCTGATGAACAACTTCAAGAAGTTCTATAAAAGAAAAATGGAGAACAAATACAACAATGCTTCTACTTATGTGGTAGTACAGTGCCCGTGAGTTTTTTTTTTTTTTTTTTTTTTTTTTGTGATTTAACGTCGGTATGAAAATTGAAAAATGTTGATTGATTTTCGTATGAAATGTGTCATTCTGAAAGGTGTGGTATGCAATGTATAAAGTAGGTAAATGTTTGGTATGAAAAGTGAAATTCAGAACTCTTGCCCGAAATATACCCCCCCCCCCCCCCTGTCCGCGACACTTTTTTTTTTCCTGTTTTTTTTTTTTTTTAGAGTTAACGGACACGTGCGGCACACGTGTCCAATTCCGTCCAAAATTTAACGGTGGTATGTAAATTGAAAAATGTTGATTGATTTTGGTATGAAATGTGCAATTATGAAAGGTAAGGTATGAAATATATAAAGTAGGTAAATGTTTGGTATAAAAAGTGCAATTCCCTCTTATTAATAGTGACAACTTAAGTTTCACGTACTCATAAATAACTATTAGCAGGGGCGAATCTGTAATTACTAAGGAGGATGTGGAGGATGTTAGGAGAGAGATTCAGATAATGCACCACCTGGCAGGGCACCCAGGGACGGACCATAGTGGGAACTGGGCGGGGCCATAAGAAAAAATAACATTATCTATTCATATACGTATATGTTATCAAATTAACTGTTTTGGCCCAATGGAATTTTCCTTTTAAAAGTTGGAGAAGGTCATTAGTTCCATCCCAGAGATACTCACGTGGTATTTTTTCACATCATTTTTCATTCAATATCATTTATTTTGCTATTTATCAAGATATTACTCCTATTACATTTCTATGTATATCTCTAACTCAAAATAGCATTTGGCATAATTCGTAATTCTGTTTCTCAGGCTGAGTAGTACATTTAATATTTTTCTCATCATTTTTTTATCCAATTTCATTTTGATTTCCTATTTATCATCAACATCTAAAAGCGACATTCATTAAATGTCTTTTCAAATTTCTATTTATCATATGTCCTAATAATTTTGTTTGTATCATTTTTATGGAATTCCATTTTCTTTATATAGATTATATTGTCACACATGATTTCATAACTTTTGTGTTATGCACAATTTTACGATACTATTTTTAATGTATGATAAATAAAAAAATTAATCTTATTTTCATGTCTTGTCTAAGTAACATTTATTTGTTTTCGGTCCAACTGAATTCCGTCTTGAACATTTTATATTGAATGTTTCACACTTCATACTCTTAAAATAATTCCTAGTATATTTTTTCACCTTTCGTTGGACAACATTATAGTATTAATATATCATAATTTATATTTCTATAATTTCATCAAAATATCGAGTTTGACACCAAAAAAATCTTCGGCCCCCCAATAAAAGTGGTCTAGGTCCGCCCCTGAGGGCACCCCAATGTTATTTCTGTAGTGGGAGCTTACGAGGATGCTGTTGCAGTTCACGTGGTGATGGAGCTTTGTGCAGGTGGGGAGCTTTTTGATAGGATTATACAGAGGGGGCATTACACGGAAAGAAAAGCTGCTGAGCTTGCAAGATTAATAGTTGGGGTGGTAGTCTGGTAGAAACCTGTCATTCATTGGGAGTTATGCATAGAGATTTGAAGCCAGAGAATTTTCTTTTTGTGAATGAGAAGGAGGAGTCACCACTTAAGACCATCGACTTTGGGCTCTCGGTTTTCTTCAGGCCAGGTACTCTTGTATGTTCATTTGCCTTTAATGTTTGTTGATTAATTTTATTACAATTTACAATACGCTGCTTTTGAATTAATTTCGCTTTACATAAGATAGGAATAATGAAACTTATAAATTTATTAATTTAAGAAAGCCGAAAGAAAAGTTTGAAGTGGTCTTAATTTTTATTATTAGTAGGTAGAACCGTAGAAGTTATGAATAGAAACACCATTTTTTCTATTCCATATGGAATCTCTTTACTCACCAGTTATGGCATGTGTATTGTTAGTAACATCATTTTTTTTCAGAGATCGAGTTTGAATTATTGAACTAGCAGCCACTTTAACTGCTTCATGTTTTGAAAGGCCACTCATATTGTTAAATTATTGTGAATTTACCACCAATCGAGTAGGCAAAGTCATTTAGGAAGTGCTTGCAGAAATTTAGGCATTACCTACCCTCTAATCTTTCTTCAAAAAACTGATAGATATTTTTTATGACATACAACTTTCACACGCTTGTATTTCTGAACTCAAGAAATTTCATAAATATGGTTAGGTGTTAAGCTTTGATTTTGATATCTATGTTGTTGCATAATAGCTCAGTTTACTGATATTATTTGGTGTTGATTATAAACAAGTATCAAAAGTTTCAATTAATAACTTAAATTGTGTCCTTTTACAACTTTAGATATGATAGTGACCAAGAGAAACAGTATCCTGATCATCTTATATTCTTGTTATGGGTAGAATAACACATATAGAATGTTCATCATCTTACATATACCCCGTTAGCTGAGTAGAGTCATGCTGTGTTATAACTATTTGAGAGGCCACTATATTGCTAATTCCTTGTACTTAGTCACTCTTTCTCATGTCTGATTAAATGGTGATATAAAACACTTACCAGGTGAAACATTTACTGATGTGGTTGGAAGCCCTTATTACGTGGCTCCAGAAGTATTAAGAAAGCACTATGGCCAAGAATGTGATGTCTGGAGTGCTGGAGTTATTCTTTACATTTTGCTAAGTGGTGTCCCGCCATTTTGGGATGGTAAGTATTTTCTTGATCATTGTTAAGTGCTTGCTGCGTTTCTTTTTTGTTGGTTAACTTAACTTCCTACCAATGTATATTTTGGAACAGAGACGGAACAGGGAATTTTCGAGCAGGTCTTAAGAGGGGAACTTGACTTTGTATCTGAACCTTGGCCAAGTATATCTGATAGCGCAAAAGATCTTGTAAGAAAAATGCTTGTACGAGATCCCAAAAAGCGACTCACAGCTCATCAAGCTCTTTGTGAGTTTACTATAATCTCTCATATTTTTCAAATTCTATCACTTATGTAGAGTGTATACTGATGTGGATTATAATTATTGGTTTATGCTTTTGAATAGTAGCGCAATGGGAGATTAAATTTCTTGTGCTGCCAAATATTTTATTATAAGCTATCAAAAACAAACTTTTATGGATCAACATACACTAAACAAACTCAAAGAGAAGTTCACTTCTTAAGCAGTTTTGAAGGTTGGCAGCTGCAACAAGAGATTTCATATGGTATGAGCCAATCAACAGTATTCTAAAGTCAAAATAGTGATTTGGTTCTCAAAGTGGTGGATGGAGAAAATGAAATGATAGAACATATGAGGATACATAAATCTTTAGTATTTTGGGGATGAACCAATTGCATTACTAGCTAAGTTCCAACAAATGGGTATTATTTGCATGCTTAGACAAATAACTATTGTTTCACACTCTGTACTGAAGGGAATGACATCTACAGTCGTAATATGTTTGCACAGGCCATCCATGGATACAAGTAGGCGGTGAAGCACCAGACAAACCTCTTGATTCTGCTGTTCTATCTCGTCTGAAGCAATTTTCCGCCATGAACAAATTCAAGAAGATAGCTATCAGAGTAAGTTTCCTCAGTTGTTGCTTCTCAAAGTCCAGCTATAAACATGTGTAGCACAACCTTCATTTGTCATCCAATTAGGTTTGCACTGGGTTAAATATAGGTTATTTTCTAGTTGGCTTCACATCTTCATACTTCCCAAAAACTAGAGAGTAACACCTAGAGACTCACAATACCATGATTCATTACCAGGCTTTTACTATTTAATTAATTTTATGTACTACCTTAACTTAGGAAAAGAACAAAAACAAAATATTGTGAAAGGTTGTTGTAACAATGGATCAAATTTCCATGGAAATGGTTTTACGTTTTACTCAATAGTAATTGAAATAGATGTTAAGTCCATTCTGTTTGTTAGTATTTTTCCTTGCTCTATCTAATAGTCTTCATTTGCATTTCTCACTCTGAATGTAATTTTGTATAGAAAAATAAATAATCCTTTATTTTTGTCATTTACAACGAAAAAACCCAGAGGAAAAGTTATATTGTTGCATACTCTTTATTTCATCCTATGGCTGATAAAACTATTCTAATCATCTATATAGGTCATTGCTGAAAGCCTCTCTGAGGAAGAAATTGCTGGACTAAAGGAAATGTTTAAAATGATAGACGTGGATAATAGTGGAGCCATTACCCTTGAAGAACTCAAAAAAGGTTTGCGCAGAGTTGGTGCTAATCTCAATGATTCAGAAATAGTTGGTCTCATGGAAGCTGTAAGTTTAGACTAATTTTTCTTCTTATAATGAAATAATGTTTTTACCCACAATTTTCTATAGTCTCATCTTTATGCAATAAATTATTCTTTGACTATGAGCAATGATAATGTCACACTTCTTTATTATAGTGTCAGCCTAATTTTAATCTCTTTTGTGGTACTTTTTTTATGTTGGGCTTTTTCTTTAAACATTGGATTCAATTATGATTCTCATTTAGATTTCGCTATATATTTTATTTCCATGAAAATTCAGGCTGATGTTGATAATAGTGGAACCATTGACTATGGAGAGTTTGTGGCAGCAATGTTGCACCTGAACAAAGTCCAGAAAGAGGATCATATGTATGCAGCATTTTCATATTTCGATAAAGATGGTAGTGGGTACATTACAAAGGAGGAACTTCAACAAGCTTGTGAGCAATTTGGTCTTGGAGATGCTCATCTAGAAGACGTAATCCGTGAAGTTGATCAAGATAATGTAAATATTTTATCCTTGAAAATTTGCACTTGTTTTTGAATTTTAGACAAGAATATTTAAGTTATCTGTACGATTTTTTTTTATATTTCAGGATGGGCGGATCGATTACAATGAGTTTGTAGCCATGATGCAAGACCCTGGTTTTGGAATAAAGGGATTGCAGCTAAAGTCTGGTAATTCAGTGTAAATTTCATTGTGTTAATGGTCTGCAAAATATAAGTGTATTGTTGTGTAAGATTAGTTAGGGTTTATAGCAGGACTGTGAGTTTTCTTGTCCCTATTAGTTTGTTCATATTTATTTATATATTGTTAGGTTGTATTTTGTTCTGGACCACTATTGTCTGTAATTAAATTTATTATTTGATTTACTAGTTTCGGCCATTTCAATAGATAACTGTAAAAATATCTTTACTAATGGTTACCTCAATTCATGCACTAGTCTTTGAAATGGGCATCTAATTTGTTCGAACACAAAGTAACTATATGATAAGGACAAACCCAATAACAAAAACTTAAACACAAAAATATTATGAATAAAGTATGAATAATTTTTTTTAGTCTAAGTGCTTAAATTATATTTTCAATTAAATTAAAAAATCATATTGTTCAAATATATAACAATCCATATTCTAATTAAATGATTTAGTTTTAATTGTCAATTTTAAAAAAGAAATTAAAATTTTAATTTAATAAATTAAAATTATTGATGCTTGCGAAAAGCTGTCGGGAGCTTATTCTATGGTGTTTTGTTCTGAGGACAACAAATTGGTAGCGGTTGGAGACCCTTAGAGCATCACCAGTGGTGTACCCATATGGGAGCCCAAATTAGTTTAGATCCAAAATTTGCAAAAAGTACCTCACAGTGGAGGACCTAAAGGGAAGTGCAAAATGCACCCAGAACCCATTTACTTCTAATTGAACCCAAATTTGATCCCTCAAAATTGCTGAACCCATTTTCAACATCCAATCATAAATTGACACGTATACGATGTGGGAAAGAAATCTGATAAGAAATTTCAACAAAAAAATCTTATATGAGATCTCAGTATCTAATCATAAATTGACACGCATATAAAAATATTATCACAAAACTTTTCATAATATAATATCAAATTTCGATTCAAATGGATAAAAAAACATATCAAAGATAGAATAATTATTACATAAAATATAAATCCGCACTTGAAAAAAATAATGAAGACACCATCAATGAGTTAATCGTCTACAATTAATAATTATTAAAAAATTACAAATATTTTGAATATTATTTATTTTTCTTTAGTCCAAAATTACTTTTGATTGTATTTTTAAATAGATTTTAATTTTAAGTTAGTGAAATAAATTTAATTTAAATTGATTTTAAAAATGGGTTCACACTTTTGATGTTTATTGCTGCAGAAAAAAAACTTTTTCAGAGAGTGCAAAACACTGTAGCAGGGTGCATATGAAGAATTTGGGTCCAATATTTGAGTACACCACTGGTGATGCTCTTATGGATTCAGACCATTGGTAATGGGTCGGACGAGGAATGTGGGTATTGTTTTTGCGTCAGAGACTTGTGCCTTGGATTTGATCAAGGCAACATACGAAAGAGAGGTTATTCCTGGTGAAGTTATTGTTGTTGATAAGTTACAAGGGTTTAATCTTATCATTTAACCCTCCGCTCTAGCTCTAAAGAAACGAATTTTTGCAACTTGGTCTATGGCTTGAAATTAAACAACTTTAGCACAACTTTATATAACACTTATTAAAAGGCACAAGCTACATTTAATAAGATAATTCATCAACAAATGCAGATCTAAATAGAGTCAACACCAAAAACCTAGAGCACATACCAACAGATTCAATTCAAAATAACCAATCAAAATAAATCTCATCAAACACATACGCAAATTAGGAGGAAATAAAAGAATCGGAAAAGAGAAACGGAATTTACCAAAGCGAGGGTGCTTGTGCCAGAGTATGGTCCAGGAAGCGGCGCATGAGTTATATTTTGTAATTTATCACGCCGTGAGGTTTGTGTGACAGAGCGATTTGTGATATTTTATGGGCTTTGGTTTTATAAATTGGCGGAAGTTATCGCGTGGGCTTGGGTGAATGATAATAAGAGATATGTCTAACTCCTATTCTTTACTTCGATCGATGCAAAGGAATAAATGAATTTACCTTAAGAAGAAAAGAGATATGAAAAAATCAGTTTAAACTGGATTTGGTCAGGATTTATATTTACTCAAAAGACTTTCTTTTCCATTCAAACATCTCTCATCAACATCTGCTCATCCTAGACAGGTTAGCTAACATAAAAACACCCTAACATTTTCACATTATTCACAAAGTCCAAACCCTCCGACATGGCCGCCGCCACCGCTGTCGCTAACATTACTTCGTCCACCACACGTCTTCCCCATATTCCATCGCTCACCAAACCCTTTTCTCTCTTCCTCCCAAAAACCCTACAAAGAACCTCTCTTCATATTACCCTCTCCAAAAACAATCCCATCTCGGATTTTTTCCCACCCAATAAAAATTCTCCGGCGAATCATTACGATGATGATTATGATTGCAATGATGATAAACCTAGAGAAGAGTGCGGTGTGGTCGGAATATACGGCGACCCAGAAGCCTCCCGCCTCTGCTCACTCGCCCTCCACGCGCTACAACACCGCGGCCAAGAGGGCACCGGAATCGTATCGGTGCACGATAGCCTCCTACAATCGGTTACCGGCGTTGGGCTTGTCTTCGATGTATTCAACCGGGAGTCGTGGAAATTACTGCCCGGAGATTTAGCAATAGGACACGTCAGGTACTCCACTGCTGGTTCTTCTATGCTTAAAAATGTCCAACCTTTCGTGTCCTCGTCAGAGTACAAGTGCAAATTCGGAGTTGCCCACAATGGTAATTTAGTAAATTACCCTGCCCTCCGTTCCGAGCTTGAAGATAATAACGGGTCGATTTTTAATACGAGTTCGGATACAGAAGCGGTTCTCCACTTAATTGAAGCATCCAAGGCCCCATCTTTTATTTTAAAAATTATTGATGCTTGCGAAAAACTGTTGGGAGCTTATTCTATGGTGTTTTGTTCTGAGGACAACAAATTGGTAGCGGTTCGAGACCCTTATGGATTCAGACCATTGGTAATGGGTCGGACGAGGAATGGGGGTATTGTTTTTGCGTCAGAGACTTGTGCCTTGGATTTGATCAAGGCAACGTACGAAAGAGAGGTTATTCCCGGTGAAGTTATTGTTGTTGACAAGTTAGAAGGGGTTCAATCTTATCATTTAACCCCCCGCTCTAGCTCTAAAGAAACGAATTTTTGCATATTCGAGCACATTTACTTTGCACACCCTAGTTCTCATGTTTTCGGTCGATGGGTGTCTGAATCTAGGCATGCATTTGGTGAAATCTTGGCTACAGAATCACCCATAGATTGTGATGTGGTCATTGGGGTGCCAGATTCAGGTCTAGTGGCCGCACTCGGTTACGCTAAGAAAGCAGGGGTACGATTTGAATTTGGTTTGGTCAAGTCACCTTACGTGGCTCGAACTTTCATTCAGCCGTCTCAAGAAATTAGAGACAATCAGGCCAATTTGAAATTAGCAGCCGTGAGGGCGGTTGTGGAAGGGAAACGCGTTGTGGTGGTTGATGATTCGATTGTCAGAGGAACTACTTGCCCGAAGATTGTTCAGAAGTTGAGAGACGCCGGAGCTAAAAAGGTTCATGTTAGAATCGCTAGCCCTCCAGTTATAGGGTCGTGTTATTATGGAGTTGATACACCTAGTCCTGAGAAGTTGATTGCGAATAAGATGGATATGGAGGAGATGAGGAAGTATATTGGTGCGGATTCACTTGCGTTTTTGCCCATTGATGAGCTGAAGAATTACTTGGAGGATGATTCAAAGAAATATTGTTATGCTTGTTTTACGAGGAAGTATCCGGTGGAGCCAACTGGAAAAGTGAAGACAAGTGTGAATTAAGCGGGGGAGATGAGTAAATAAAATTGAATTGGAGAACATGATTAAGTTAATTTTTATTTTTTTTAGGATTTACGGAAGTGTTTATTTATTTATTTTAAGGTTAGAAGATTGGAATTTCGAGGTTTATATAAGTCTCAAAGACTAGAATTATATGAGAAATTTTCTGGAATAATAACAAAATTAACAATTATATATTTGCCAAACAAGAAGCATGCATGCATATGCAAGTGGACATGATTTGTCCTCTCGATTTGAAAAACTATTGGGCTAAACAAAACATGCATGGAACACAATATTACTTACTGTCAAGTGATATTATACGTACAATGTTGTTTGATTCTAAAGATTTCGGGAATATATGCTGGGACCTTGTCTTTGAAATTAAGATTAAGTGGGTTTAATAGTGATCTTTGAAGAACCGGACCACATGGAAGAGAAAATTAATTAAATGTAATTTTAGTTTAAGCTCATTTCGATCACAACCATATTATATTGTTACTGCCCCAAATATAAATTATTGTCCTGTGATTTAACGTACACAAATTATGCCTAAACGAGAATACTTCTTGTGACAGAAATAGAAAACAAGCCTTGATTTACTTGACCGATTATACATGATTATTCTTCAAGTAGAAGCCAAAAGCACTTTTAGATTTATTTTAATAAAACTATTTTTTCATATTTCAGAAGTCAAAACTACTTCTTAAGTAACCATTTTGGAATAGTAATTACTGCATGGACTTATGACTACATATACATTACAAATGCAGTAGACATCTTCAGAAGAAAATGCAACATGATGGTAACGTAGCTAAACTTAGCTAATAGAAGTGCACATGCTGCCACATATGTTAAAGTCGTCATTTTTTCATTAGAATACATTCAACATCAATCATTTCATTAACTATTCAAGTATAAAAAATTACAAATAATAAATAACAGCCAAATATTAGTATTTTCTTAAATTAAGAGAAAAACTCACTTTAATAGGAATTGAACTCAATATCTCTTAGACTTGAACATCAACTTTACATGTAAATTATCAATAGACTACATCCTCGTAACAGATATAAAAGCTGTTAGGACACATGTTAAGTCATTAGGAAACTTGTTTTTACATTTTAACAAGATAGAGGAAAGAGATCATTTCAACACGGCGGTTGTACCGACTCCTTAATTGCATGCGTATATCAAGGGCCAATCAATTTTCACCGCAAATGTTGGTTGAAATGATTTTATCTTTGGTCTTTCACTCAAGGCCTATATTTGTATCATTATGACTGAAGGGCGTAATGACAAAACGTTAAAGCTATTAAATTGACATAAAGTTACAGCCAAGAATGACTGAAAGATTAATTGAGACATTAAAGAAGAATATCTAACCAAATGAACTACTATATTTATTCTACAAGCACATTCCTACACTACACATTTAAGGAAAAAAATAATTTAAAACTAAATTTCTCATCAATTATTTCATCGGACACAAAATATAAAAAATACAAGAAGCAGTCGACTAGTGATGTCCCTTGGCTTCAGCTTTCTTATGAGACTTGGCCTTTGCCTGGTAAAATATAATATGATAAAGCTAAATGTCAGTCTTCTAAGCCATATGGAAATAACAATACACTTATCAAAGCAGAAAACTAGGCAAGTAACACAAAGGAAGATTGTTTCAATAAGGGGAAGAAAAAAAAAAAAAAGAAATTGAAATAAAGTAACCTAGTGAGCCAGCTATATGCATTTGCCAATTTATAAGAACATTAAATCACCATCTGCTATCTGATTATATGTTACTCACTTTAACAAACTTGAAGCGGCTCATTTTAACAAGCAGAACTAGCTATATAACCAATGAAAAGGTCACTGTGTATTTGTTGAAGGTATGATACTCATGGATGTGTTTGATAAACTATGGAAAAATGTATATTTCTAAACATCTTCATGCAAAGTTGATATGAAGAAATGATAGTGCTTGCTCATTCAACTTCAGATAACAAGTAGAAGCTGACATATATTTCCTACAACATTCAATGACACCATCCTTGTCTCGACATCTCCTCAAACATCATGAAACAAGAGTATAACAGTCATGTATTTCCATACAATATATTCTCATAATAAAATTCCCAATTGTCTTAAAAGGTTATCAAGAACGTTGACGTACAAGATATTTGCAGGGAAATGAGATTACAACTAACGATCATTCACCAGGTGTCAACAGCTGATACCACAAACCACTTAACAATTCTGCAACAAATTTAATCCTCGTTCCAATGCAAAGGTCTAGGATGTTTCTTAAATGAGCCACTCCCAAACACATTTAAACCAAATACTGCCATTCACACTTCAACATCATACATCAAGAGAGGCAAAGAATAAATGAATTTACCTTAAATAAAAGCTCTGTTCTCTCTCCTCGAGTAGAACCCTCACTGTAGGTCTCAGGTTTTCCGCCTGGTTTGTCTCCTCCGGTGACCTCCCCGTTCGTCCTTTAGACGTTGTGACCAATCCTCTCTTCTTTGCCTCTTGTTCCCTGTTTTGTCGTCCATCTCTTCCCCCTTCTTGTGAATCCCTTTCTCTACCCTCATTTTAGCCTAATCATGAAAATTGATTCTCATCCAATTAATGCCCTCATCTAGGAAACACAAAATCTTGAGTGCTCAGATGATCCTGAATTAGATACCCACTTTAATTAAAATGCCGAAATTGGTTTCACTATCCTACCCAAAGTCATATCTGAAAAAATCCACAATAATAATGCCATAAAAAATACCCTCCAAAATAACTGGAATGTCCGTAACAAAATAACAGCAAACTTTATTGAAGCTAATACCATAGCTTTTGTTTTTGAAAATGAAAATGACTACAATAAAGTCATTAACCAATCCCCATGGAGTTTTCGGTCTTGCCAAGTTGTTGTGCAAAAATGGCCACCGGAAAAATCTTACCAAGAGTTGGAGTCGAATAAATCTACTTTTTGGATCCAAGCTTTCAATATCCCAGTTTTCCAAATGACTGAAAATGTTGCAAGGAACATCGGTAATCATGTCGGAAAATTCATAAAAGCAGAGCTCGGCACAACGGCTCATAAATAGAAGAAATCCCTCCGAATCAGGGTTGAAATTGACATCAACAAAGAGCTGATAGATGATTATATCCTCACAAGAAAAGATGGGGAACAAATCAAAGTTGAAATCAGGTTTCAAAGACTAGCTGATTTTTGTTATACTTGCGGAAAATTGGGCATAAACTCCAATCTTGTGAAGAAAAAATAACTGAGAGTATTGTTACTCAACCAAAATATGGTGCTTGGCTGAAGTTTGAACCATCCCTTACCCCGAAACCAAATTACCTAACTGGAATTACCCCACCATTATTGAACTACACCGCTAACTAACCACCGGAAAACCCCACCAACCTAGAAAATCCCCCCAACCTAACACCGAAAAAACCATACCCTGCATATCCGACGTGGATGATTCTGATTCATTAAAGCAAAAGGATTTTGAACCTCACGACTTCACCTCTACTTTCTCTGACATCGGCTGCTCAAAATTCCTCTCTCCAACCGCCAAATCTTTTTTTCCAGACAAATCAAACTCTAACTTTGTGAAACCTACTCATATCCAGGATAGCCCACCCCTTCCTGTACCCCACAATATGGATCTCACATTTTGTGGGCCTCAAATAATTAATAACACCCATAATCCTTGGCCTTTTCTAACTTCGGCCCTATCAACCAACAACATGGATCCATTAACCAACCCCCTTTGGACTCATTTACCAGCTGCCCAATTACCTTACTCTTGCCCCCCAAAATAATACCAAAAGAGAGGCCCTTCTGAGCTGGCCCAATTACGAAACAAAAAACAAAAAATGACTTTTAACTCAAATTCCACCAACCCGACCTTCACTACCACAGAACAAATAACCTTCCCAACTCACAAAATCTCAAATTCTGCTCTGCACCATAATTTGGAAGAAGTAACACTATCTGAAGTTATTCAAATTCAAAGGAAAGTCATCAAAATGAAACGTAGTATTATCCTTCAAGAAGAAGAAAACCAAGGAAAGTGCACCTATGTTTCCACCACCCCTGCAACAACACAAACCCTCTCAATCTCTGATATTGATTCCGATGGCCCGGAGGGGCCAAAGTTGTAATCTGTTTATTCTCTCTCTCATCCCCATGAGAGCCCTAGCGTGGAACTGTCAAGGGCTTGGAAAGCCTAAGGCAGGAAGAACCCTAAGGGCCCTCCTGAGGGAGTGTAAACCTGACATAATCTTTTTAAGTGAAATAAAAACCTCCAAAATTACCATGATTACTAATATGCTCATTGCAAATAGTCTCACCAACCATGTGTTCGTACCCCCTTTAGGTATAGCTAGTGGTCTTTGTCTTGCCTGGAAAAACCACTTAAATATCCAAATTACAGTTCTTGAACGAGGCAATTTCACAAATGCCACAGGGAGAAATAGAAATTTCTCAAATGCCAAAATACATATTCAGTTAAAAAAAAAAAAAAAAGTTAAAAAAACCTAATCCCACTTAACTTATTACACTATACCCCCTCAATTTCTTTAATAAACCAAAAATACCCCACCCCAACCCAAACCCTTAACAAAACAAAATAAAAAAAAAAAAACCTCACACACAAATCCATCGCAGAGGCAAAGAGAGAAAAAATCACTTTCAATTTTTTCTCAAATTGAACCAAATCTTCCATGGCAGATCAACACATTATCGATGATGGTGATAGAAACATGCGAGAATGGCCATTTGAGGTAAGAATTTCGTGTTTTTTCCGCGATTTTCGTTTGAAGTTACGCGACCTGTCCTTGGCGTGTGGCCGAGGTACACGCCAACACGCCAACACGCCAACAGTGTATTCATGAACACACTATTGGCGTGTTGGCGTGTACCTCAGCCACACGCCAAGCACACAATGTTGGCGTGTGGCTGAGGTACACGCCAACAGTGTGTTCACCATGAACATATTGTTGGTGTGCTGGCGTGTTGGCGTGTACCTCAGCCACACGCCAAGCACACAATGTTGGCGTGTGGTTGAGATACACGCCACACGCCAACACGCCAAACAGAACATTAATTTTATTTTTTTGTTGTTTGTATTGTAGGCATACAGAACATTACCCACCTCGGCCCTACAGGGAGGAGTACTACCACCCTTTCACTACAACAATGTAATAATGCCGAAGAACCAAGACAAGAAAGAAGAGTACAGATGATAAGAAATCCTAGTAGGCTTATTACAAGTCCTTTTACCCCTAATGTTAGGAAAACAAAATCCACTAAGTAATTTTATTTTATTTTTTTTGTAATATTTAATTTCTGTTAGGGACCATTTGTATAAAATTAGGTGGTAAAATTGTAATTTTTGAGTGAACATTTTAATTTTGTGCATCCAATGTTACTGAATCGCAATTATGAAATAGATCATAAATTTTGGGGGTAAAACTGTAATTTTTGGGTGATAAATTGACAAAATCGTAAATTGGGTGATAAATTGACAAAATCGTAAAAAATTGACCAATATGTACGAAGTTATGATTTACGGAGGACATAATGTTCCTATAAGTGTTACTTCTCCATTTGGTTGATAAATTGACAAAATCGTAAAAAAATTGACCAATATGTACGAAGTTATGATTTACGGAGGACATAATGTTCATGTAAGTGTTACTTCTCCATTTGGTTGATAAATTGACAAAATCTTAAAAAACTGATCAATATATACGAAGTTATGATTTACGGAGGACATAATGTTCATGTAAGTGTTACTTCTCCATTTGGTTTATAAGTTGACAAAATCTTAAAATATTGACCAATATGTACGAAGTTATGATTTACGGAGGACATAATGTTCCTATAAGTGTTACTTCTCCATTTGGGTGATAAATTGACAAAATCGTAAAAAATTGACCAATATGTACGAAGTTATAATTTACGGAGGACATAATGTTCCTGTAAGTGTTACTTCTCCATTTGGGTGATAAATTGACAAAATCTTAAAAAATTGACCAATAATGTACGAAGTTATGATTTACGGAGGACATAATGTTCGTGTAAGTGTTACTTCTCTATTTGGGTGATAAATTGACAAAATCGTAAAAAATTGACCAATATGTACGAAGTTATGATTTACGGAGGACATAATGTTCATGTAAGTGTTACTTCTCCATTTGGGTGATAAATTGACAAAATCGTAAAAAATTGACCAATATGTACGAAGTTATGATTTACGGAGGACATAATGTTCCTGTAAGTGTTACTTCTCCATTTGGTTGATAAATTGACAAAATCGTAAAAAATTGACCAATATGTACGAAGTTATGATTTACGGAGGACATAATGTTCATGTAAGTGTTACTTCTCCATTTGGTTGATAAATTGACAAAATCTTAAAAAATTGACCAATATGTATGAAGTTATGATTTACTTCTCCATTTGGGTGATAATAAGGTTTAGGGTTTAGGGTTAGGGTTAGGGTTTAGGGTTTGGGTTGTGGCATTTGAAGTTTGGTCCTTACAAACTTGCATTTAACACATAATTGCAGTTTGGTCCCTTCGAACTCATATTTAACATGAAATTGCAGTTTGGTCCCTAACTTTTTAAAAATTACAATTTTACCCTCAATTCGAATTTGCATAGAACACGAAATTGCATAAAACATCCATTACATCAAACGTTGTTCAATAAACATCAAATACAACTTACAAATTCACTAAACATCTAAGATTCACTTTCGTGGTTGCCCGAACTCTGGCCGCGTTGGGGACATCTACTGGCATTGTGATCGGTACTTCTGCAAATTCCGCACTTGTATTTTCTCTTCAATTTTTCAAGGCATGATACATGTCGTGTCTTTTTAGGCCTTCCACGGGTTATTTCTTCGGTTGTCGAGTAGTTCCTCAAACGAAATTGCCCTATCCACCATTATTGGTTTCCCCGAATCTCCACTCCAATGCAATTTATTATTGATTTGGCGTGTAAATTCACCTTTATATAGAAGAACTACAATAAGTTTGTCCATTCCTAGAAGTAAAAACAAAAATTAATACACAAGCTATCTAAATAAAAAAAATGCATCAATAAGTTAGATACTGCCAGGTTGGCGTGTTGGCGTGTGCAAAGATCCACACGCCAACACGCCATGAACGTTGTTTGGCGTGTTGGCGTGTGGCATGAAGACACGCCAACACGCCATGAATATAAGCATGGCGTGTTGGCGTGTCTTCAAGCCACACGCCAACACGCCAAACAACGTTCATGGCGTGTTGGCGTGTGGATCTTTGCACACGCCAACACGCCAAAAAACGCGAACTTCAGTTCGATTCGAATTCTCGATTTTTGTTAACTAAATTGCTCAATAATACATCAAAACTTCAATTAACTTGCAAATGCTTACCTTTTATGTTGTTTTTCCTCCTTTTCTTCCTTGATTTGAGTGAAATTTGTGTAAATTGGGTTATGGTTTGAAGGGATTTTTGGAGAGAAATTTGATTTTGGGGTGGGTTGATTTTGAAGTTTTTAAAATTTTGGGGTATATTTGTTAAAGTTTGATTTAATTAGAAATAGTTAATTAAATAAGATTAGTTGGTTAATTATAATTATGGCATTTGAGTAATTAGCATTTTTAGATATGGCATTTTAGAAATTTTTTTTTTTATTTTGTGGCATTTTTGAAAATGTCTTGTTCTTGAACCTTCACATATCAATGCCATTATTAAGTCTGAACCTTCTGTCCATCCGTGGTGCTTTACCGGTGTCTATTGTCCCTGTTACTACCCCCTAAAAAATCTGTTTTGCGATCAAATGAACAATCTTGAATCTGAGTTTCCTGGCCCAAGGCTCCTTTTGGGTGATTTCAACGGAATCACATCTCATACCGAAAAACTAGGTGGAAGACCTTTTGCGTGCTCCTCACGAAATAACCTTTCTGTTAACCTCCACTCCTTAGGACTTGTCGATCTCGGGTATACTGGCCATCCTTTTATTTGGAACAATAAAAGAGCAGACTTCGCTAACATCCAATCACGCCTTGATAGAGGTGTTGCAAACGATGAGTGGTGTTTGATCTTCCCCCATGCACAAATTTCCCATCTCCCAGCCATCTCGTCGGACCATTGCCCCCTTCTTTTAGATTGTTATGGTCCCCTCTCTCTGGCCCTCGTCCCTTCCGTTTTGAGGCAATGTGGCTCTCTGACGAGTCTTGCCCTGGTGTTGTTCATAATAGTTGGTCTGCTGATGTTTGCGGCTCTCCATCCTTTCAACTTCTCTCTCGTTCTAAAAATGTCAAAGTTGCTTCGAAACTTTGGAATAAAAATTGTTTTGGTCACTGCCAATCTAAAATTCGATTGGTAAAGGAAAACATTGTGAGACTCCAGTCAGAGGATCAAAAGGCCGAGAACCTTGCAAATGAGGAGGCTATTCAAGTCGAATTAAATGAACTTCATAAAAGAGTGGAGATTATGTGGCACCAAAAATCAAAAGAAAAATGGTTGAAAATGGGGGATGCAAATACAAAATTTTTTCACTTAACTGCTGTTTTTCATGGGCGTACAAACAAAATCCAATTTATTCAAAATCATGATGATTATATTGTTAGAGGTTGGAATAATATTGGGTCTTGTTTTACTGATTTTTACAGTAACCTTTTCTCCTCTAGCTTTGTTGATCCACAGGCCCCGTTTCATGAAGATGTTGAAAATTTGTTTCCCCGTATCATTGATGATGTGGAGAATTCCAAAATCTGCATGCTCCCCACACCAAAGGAAATCAAGCAGGTCATTTTTTCTTTTGCCTCAGGTAAGAGCCCCGGGCCTGACGGGCTACCGACAATTTTTTATAAGAACTTTTGGAGCACCACAGGTAACGCCCTCATTCAAGCTGTTCATCATTTTTTTCGTACTGGATATATGCTCAAGGCCCTTAACCATACTTTTGTTACTTTAATCCCAAAAGTTGCTAACGCCAATAAAGTTGATCAATTTAGACCAATTAGTCTTTGTAATGTCTCTTATAAAGTTATATAAAAAATTATTGCAAATAGACTAAAACCTCTTCTTGACAAAATTGTTTCCCCAAACCAAATGGCATTTGTGCAAGTTAGGAATATTAATGAAAACTCCATCATATCACAAGAAATCATGCACTACATGCACAAAAGAAAAGGGAAAAAGGGTTTTCTTGCTCTTAAAATTGATCTCTCTAAAGCTTATGATAGGGTTGAGTGGAAGCTTCTTATTCACATACTTGAGAAACTTGGTGTGTGCAACAGATTCACGAATTGGATTGCTCAATGTATCATGACTTGTAGTTATTCGTTCTTGATAAATGGTGCCCCTTTTGGTTTTATTCGTCCCGGTAGAGGAATTAGATAGGGAGATCCCTTATCACCCTATCTTTTTATTATCTATTCGGAACTTCTCTCTCGTTTGATCATTAGGGAAGAATCTCTTGATACATTTAGAGGGGCTAAAGTTGCTAGAACTGCCCCCACTATTTCTCACATTCTTTATGCTGATGATCTCGTTATCTATTGTAGGGCCACTCAAGAAGATGTCAATACTATTGTCGGAATTTTGGAGAAGTTTTCTTCTTGGTCTGGACAAATTATTAATTCGGAAAAATCTTCAATCCATTACAGCCGTAACGTGGAGAACAACTTCAAAGATTGTGTCATGAATAGGTTTGGTTTCAAGGTGTGTGACCACCAAATAAAATACTTGGTTTCAAAGAGATTATTATCAAGCTCCAAATGAAACTCAGTGGTTGGAAAAGCAAAAATCTTTCGCAAGCAGGGAGAGGGATTCTCCTTAAAGCCGTTGCCCAAGCTCTTCCTATGTATCCAATGTCAACCTTCTTGCTTCCCAAAAATTTGTGTGAATCATTGGATGCCATTATGCGTAAATTTTGGTGGGGCACACATCAAAACGGTAATTCCCTCATGCTTAAATGTTGGAGCTCCATTTGCACACCAAAATGCCTTGGAGGGCTCGGTTTCAGAAGATCTGAAGACTTTAACAAAGCTCTTATCGCCAAGTTGACTCGGCAAGTGGCTTCTAAGGTGGACAAACTATGGATTCAAGTTTTCGGTGGTAAGTATTTGAGAGAAAGAAATCTTTTGGATATTGCAAAAGCACCTAATGACGCTTCTTGGATTTGGCAAGACATTGTGAAGTGCATTGATGTGATTAGAAAAGGTGCTTGCTTCAATGTAACCCATGATTCTAACGTTCCAACTTGGAGTGCTCCGTGGATTCCATCAATGCCAAATTTCATTCCGACACCCAAAGTGGACTGCCATTTCGACCCAAATAATTACAGTTCGGTTAAATGCCTCTTTCACCCAAATACGTGGGATTGGGATATGATTACAATCTCTGGGCTTTTCCCACAGGATGTGGCATTTGAGATCTCGAAGATCATTATCTCCCCTCCTAATATCAATACTAAACTCTTGTGGATTCCCTCCAAGTTAGGGATTTTTTCAACTAAGAGTTGCTACATTACAAGTCAAGCCTATAGGTTCCCACAGATTTCTCAAAGCGATGAAAAAATGTATAAAAATTTGTGGTCGGCAAAACTCCATAATAGACATAAAATCCTCATTTGGAGGATAGCTCATGACCTGTTTCCCACAAGGAAGAGACTTTACTTCATCTCGCACCGTGAACCTCCTTGTTGCCCGGTTTGTAAAGGGAATGATGATAGGATTGAGCATCTTTTTTTCCACTACCCGTTCACTGCTGCGGTTTGGTTTCACTCAAAGTGGAGTCTCCGTATTGAAGCTTTCCACCATCTTAATGTTCGGGATTGGATTTCTGCCCTCCTTGTTAAAAATGGGAATCTCTTCCCATCGGAAGAGTATAGGGAAGATTTCTTGATTTTTGTTGCTTGATCTAAGAGAGTTACGAACAACCACAACACATGCACATGCAGTCTCACCATGCACATGCACATGCAGTCTCAACAGATTCACGAATTGGATTGCTCAATATATCATGCCTTGTAGTTATTCGTTCTTGATCAATGGTGCCCCTTTTGGTTTTATCCGTCCCTGTAGAGGAATTAGACAGGGAGATCCCATATCACCCTATCTTTTTATTATCTATTCGGAACTTCTCTCTCGTTTGATCATTAGGGAAGAATCTCTTGATACATTTAGAGGTGTTAAAGTTGCTAGAACTGCCCCCACTATTTCTCACCTTCTTTATGCTGATGATCTCGTTATCTATTGTAGGGCCACTCAAGAAGATGTCAATACTATTGTCGGAATTTTGGAGAAGTTTTCTTCTTGATCTGGACAAATTATTAATTCGGAAAAATCTTCAATCCATTACAGCCGTAACGTGGAGGACAACTTCAAAAGATTGGGTCATGAATAGGTTTGGTTTCAAGGTGTGTGACCACCAAACAAAATACTTGGTTTCAACTAAGAGTTGCTACATTACTAGTCAAGCCTATAGGTTCCCACATATTTCTCAAAGCGATGAAAAAATGTATAAAAATTTGTGGTAGGCAAAACTCCATAATAGACATAAAATCCTCATTTGGAGGATAGCTCATGACCTGTTTCCCACAAGGAAGAGACTTTACTTCATCTCACACCGTGAACCTCCATGTTGCCCGGTTTGTAAAGGGAATGATGATAAGATTGAACATCTTTTTTTCCACTGCCCGTTCACTGCTGCAGTTTGGTTTCACTCAAAGTGGAGTCTCCGTATTGAAACTTTCCACCATCTTAATGTTCGGGATTGAATTGCTGCCCTCCTTGTTAAAAATGGGAATCTCTTCCCATCGGAAGAGTATAGGGAAGATTTCTTGATTTTTGTTGCTTGATCCAAGAGAGTTTCGAACAACCACAACACATGCACATGCAGTCTCGCCATGCACATGCACATGCAGTCTCAACAGATTCACGAATTGGATTGCTCAATATATCATGCCTTGTAGTTATTTGTTCTTGATCAATGGTGCCCCTTTTGGTTTTATTCGTCCCGGTAGAGGAATTAGACAGGGAGATCCCTAATCACGCTATCTTTTTATTATCTATATGGAACTTCTCTCTCTCATTTGATTATTAGGGAAGAATTTCTTGATACATTTAGAGGGGTTAAAGTTGCTAGAACTGCCCCCACTATTTCTCACCTTCTTTATGCTGATGATCTCGTTATCTATTGTAGGGCCACTCAAGAAGATGTCAATACTATTGTCAGAATTTTGGAGAAGTTTTCTTCTTGGTCTGGACAAATTATTAAATCGGAAAAATCTTCAATCCATTATTGCCGTAACGTGGAGAACAACTTCAAAGATTGTGTCATGAATAGGTTTGGTTTCAAGGAGTGTGACCACCAAACAAAACACTTGGGCCTCCCTTTTTGTAAACCTAAATCGAGATCTGCAGCTTTCAAAGAGATTATTATCAAGCTCCAAATGAAACTCAGTGGTTGGAAAAGCAAAAATCTTTCGCAAGCAGGGGAGAGGGATTCTCCTTAAAGACGTTGCTCAAGCTCTTCCTATGTATCTAATGTCAACCATCTTGCTTCCCAAAAATTTGTGTGAATCGTTGGATGCCATTATGCGTAAATTTTGGTGGGGCACAAATCAAAACGGTAATTTCCTCATGCTTAAATGTTGGAGCTCCGTCTGCACACCAAAATGCCTTGGAGGGCTCGGTTTCATAAGGTCTGAAGACTTTAACAAACCTCTTATCGCCAAGTTGACTAGGCAAGTGGCTTCTAAGGTGGACAAACTATGGATTCAAGTTTTCGGTGGTAAGTATTTTAGAGAAAGAAATCTTTTGGATATTGCAAAAGCACCTAATGACGCTTCTTGGATTTGGCAAGACATTGTGAAGTACATTGATGTGATTAGAAAATGTGCTTGCTTCAAAGTAACCCATGATTCTAACGTATCAACTTGGAGTGCTCCGTGGATTCTATCAAAGCCAAATTTCATTCCGACACACAAAGTGGACTGCCATTTCGACCAAAATACTTTCATTTCGGTTAAATGCCTCTTTCACCCGAATACGGGGGATTGGGATATGATTACAATCTCTGGGCTTTTCCCACAGGATGTGGCATTTGAGATCTCCAAGATCATTATCCCCCCTCCTAATACCAATACTAAACTCTTGTGGATTACATTACAAGTCAAGCCTATAGGTTCCCACAGATTTCTCAAAGCGATGAAAAAATGTATAAAAATTTGTGGTCGGCAAAGCTCCATAATAGACATAAAATCCTTATTTGGAGGATAGCTCATGACTTGTTTCCCACAAGGAAGAGACTTTACTTCATCTAGCACCGTGAACCTCCTTGCTGCCCGGTTTGTAAAGGGAATGATGATAGCATTGAGCATTTTTTTTTCCACTGCCTGTTCACTGCTGCGGTTTGGTTTCACTCAAATTGGAGTCTCCGTATTGAAGCTTTCCACCATCTTATTGTTCGGGATTGGATTGCTGCCCTCGTTAAAAATGGGAATCTCTTCCCATCGGAAGAGTATTGGGAAGATTTCTTGATTTTTGTTGCTTGTACTTTTGATTGTATTTGGTTTTATCGAAACTCTATTTTTCATAATAGTGTTTTCTCTATTTCTGTACAGGAGATCACTTTGAAAATTTGCAAGCAAGTTGATGCACACATATTTGCTCTATGAACCATCTAGGCGACCAAACACATCCCCAATTCCTTAAGTGTCTGGCTGCCCCAACCAAAGGACTGGTTCAAAGCAAACTCGGATGCGGCTTTCAAAAATGGCGAGACTGCATGTGCTGTGGTTGTTCGTAACTCTCTTGGATCAATTATGTTTGCTTCTACTTCGTTCACCTTCTGTTTGAATGCTTCAATTGTAGAGGCGTTCGCAATCCGGGAAGCCTGTTGGTTTTTAAACGAGAACGGTGTTCACAATGTTATTTTTGAAAGGGATTGTCTCGTTGTTGTTCAAGCTATTTTGTTGGGAAGAGAATATGGATTGGGCAATTTCTTCGATCATTTTGGAAATCCGCAAGTTGTGGGCTTCTTTGCCTAAATAGCGTTTCAAATTTGTTTCAAGATCGGCTAATTGCGCGGCTCATAATCTTGCCGCTTGGGTTTTTTCCCATGGTCCTTATTTTTGTATTAACCAGGATTGTTTACCTATTACTGTTTTTTTGTGACGGTGGACATCCACATGTAAACTGGTTATCTTTTGTCTAATATATATGAATTATTTTATCAAAAAAAAAAAAAAAAAAAAAAAAGAAAAGGAGATATGAAAATTTCAGTTTAAACTGGATTTGGTCAGGATTTATAATTACCCAAAAGACTCCTTATCCCTTCAAACATCTTCTTATCCGAGACATGTTAGGCAACATAAAAACACCCTAACCTTTTCACATTATTCACAAAGTCCAAACCCTCCGATATGGCCGCCGCCACCGCCGTCTCTAACATTACTTCGTCCACCACACGCCTCCCTCATATTCCATTGCCCACAAAACCCTTTTCCCTCTTCCTCCCAAAAACCCTACAAAGAACCCCTCTCCATATTACCCTCTCCAAAAACAATTCCATCTCCGATTTTTTCCAACCTAATAAAAATTCTCCGGCGAATCATTACGATGATTATTATGATTGCAATGATGATAAACCTAGAGAAGAGTGCGGTGTGGTCGGAATATACGGCGACCCAGAAGATTACCGCCTTTGCTCACTCGCCCTCCACACGCTACAAAACCTCGGCCAAGAAGGCACCGAAATTGTATCGGTGCACGATAGCCTTCTACAATCGGTTACCAGCGTTGGGCTTGTCTTCGATGTATTTGATAGAATAGTGTCCTGCAAGCCAACTATTTGGTTGCATTTAATTGAAAGGACCATTCAATTGGATTAATAAATGCATTTTATTATTATATGGTCATCTTTATCTTATGTAATAATTATCTACGCATAAGGATAGAAGTCCTTAGATCACAGGGCTATGGGACAACCCGTGGACTGATCTCCAAGGCCGTGATCTAGAATATATTCAAGAGTCGTAGAATTCAATCGAGATAGGACATCATTGGATTCGGTTAGACTCTCACTATTGTGTATACTCCGATGAACTGGAGAATGCTGGGGTCCACGAGCGTGACTGGGATAGTCGATACACATAAGTGGGTGGCTTGCTGGGATGGCAAGGGCACTGAATACCCCAATTAGGAAATAACTCACCATGGAAGCGGTAGTCGCATATCGGGGTTGAAGTTATTCCAATTTACAATAGTATACGAGGAACGATCCCTAACTACTTGAGATGATAGGGTTTATCTGGTGCGAGAACGTCTATGCTTTGATTTGAGTCCCGACTGACTGGAGATCGCCAGAAAGTCTTTGTGGACTCATATTGGGTATAGAGGAACTCGTATGCATATTCATATCATCAACAAAGGATCCATTGACCCGACTTGATAGGTTGGGAAATTCTCCTATGGATTTCTGTGAGAAATTAATTCTGGTAAAATCCTCGGCCGAGGTATCTGACGGCTTTATGTAAGTAGCTCATAAAGGTTAAATCAAAGAGAATTATTTCGAGACCAGAATGCATAAGGTCAAGACAAAAGAAAAGGGAAACCGATGAAAGACCATACCCTTAAGTCTCGACTGGGAGATTGATCGATGGAGAGATTATGTCGTATATGGAAATTGTAAATGAGATAAAAGGTTCACTGAATTAATTCACCAGTGATTGGGCTCCATGGGCTTGTGGCTGGATATCGACCGTGGAGTGTGGGAGAATTCCCAAATTGGCAGGGGTGCTAATTTTGGAATGGTCAATCGACAGAGTGTTCGATTGATTTAGAGTAAATCTTACTCGAATAATAATATTTAATTATAACCCACGGCCAATTATGTGGTGAACCTACGGGGGCATACACAATACACATGAAGCGAAAGCGAGGAAATAAGAACGACCGAGTCGACTGGGTGAATAATCGACTGGGTCGATTATTATGGGTGGGTCGACTGGGTCGACCCAATTGGAACAAATTGGGATCCAATTGGAATTGGATCAGGATCATAAATTAAATTGGAATTTAATTTGTGGATTAATTAATTAAGTTGGATTTAATTAATTAGAATGGATTTTAATTAAATGGGCTTAGAGTCTGATTTAATTAAATGAGAGATTAAGTTAATTAATTGGGCTATTTAATTGGGAGATTAAATAAAGCCTGGTCAAATTAATTAACTGGGCCATGAATTAATTAGAAGACTTGGTCTTCCAATTAAAGAGGGCCATGTCCCATGTAGGAGAGAAGAGCCCTAGTCCTAATAGGACTAGGTTAGGGAGATAACTATAAGTAGCTATCTTGTAGTTATTTTTCACACAACTCAATAAGCAAAAATTGAGCAAGAGCAAAAAATTCTCTCTCCCCTCTCTCTGTGTAGTCGACCGAACCCTGTCTTCCTTTTGGAAGAATTTTTCGTTTTCGACTTTGTTCCTAAATCGTTCCTAAATCCTAGATCATAATATATCTTGTGTTCTAGCTGATCAAGATTTATTATTTTCGTGTAATTGTGGTGTATCAACCCGTAGAGGCGCAACACGTGGGGCGCTACTGCAGAGCTTGGGTCGATTTTGCTGAGGAGAATTTCAGAGTCCGTTTTGCTGACTGCCAACTTGGATTTGCAAGGAGATAGGTATAACGTGCAAACTTATACTATCGTTTTATTTATTCATATATATACAACTAGAGAGTATCCTGGCAAGATTCCGTAAGAGGTCCTAAAATTTTTATATTCCGCTGTGCCTAGGCTGTTTATCTTACCGAATCCCAACAGTGGTATCAGAGCCAACTCTAGGCTTTGTATATATATGAATTTGCAAATTATGTGATTTAAATCATATGTTTGATTTATGTGGCTAGTTCTTTAACTTTGCATGTTTTAGAACATAGATCTGTTAACTTAGAGTTAATGTAAAATTTTGATTCGAAATTTTATCATGTTAATTTTTATTTTGGATTGTGATTTAGTTAATAGGATCTATTTAATTAAATCAAAAGTAATTGAAACACAAACAAAAAAAAAAATTTTATGGATCCAACCGCGGTGGCACGCGGCGGTGCACGGCAACGCACCGCGGCTGGGCGGCCACCGCGAGCTGCTGCCCACAGCAGCGTGCGAGCAGCACACTGGCTGCGCGTGCGGCACACGATAGCAGCCCACGGGCTATCTGCCGCATGCTGTCACGCACAGCCGTGCGCCGCCGTGCACTGCTACGCGCAGCCGCGGCTGCCACAGACAGCCCACGCGCGGATTTTGTGGTCGCGTGTGTTGGCCACGTGGCAATCCTCGATTGGTCACATATAAGCTGACTTTCGGTTGGACTCTAATTCTGCCTATTTTGATAAATCTGAAAATCTTGGAGATTTGATTGTTATGGAATCTTGGTGAATCTTGGATTGATCTTAGAGATCTAATTAACAAGGAAACTTAGAATTTCATTTGTGATAGGACATTCAATTAAAATTAATGTCTTCTAGTTAATTACCAAGATTAAAGATCTTAGAGATCTTATTAAACAAGGAAACTTAGAGTTTCAATTGTGATAAGAGATTTAATTAAAAT
The DNA here is from genome assembly GCA_003313485.2 of Penstemon barbatus. NCBI lineage: Eukaryota > Viridiplantae > Streptophyta > Magnoliopsida > Lamiales > Plantaginaceae > Penstemon > Penstemon barbatus. The sequence goes on from CM064882.1 coordinate 6,126,658, forward strand.
TAATCTCTTCTAGTAAGTTACCAAGATTAAAGATCTTAGAGATCTTATTAAATTAGGAAACTTGGAGTTTTGGATAAGGTAGAAATCTTGGTGGATTTGGACACTACCTTAGTTAACTATTCTAGTCAAAATAGGATTATCTTGAGAATCTTGGAGATTTGTAAAATTGGGAAACTTAGAGTTTTGGATAAGATAGTAATCTTGGAAGATTTGTAACTATCTTAATTAACCAACTTTATCAAGATAAGAATTGTGGATTACTTAGAACTCAAGTAAGAGTTAATTAATCTTAGAGATTAATTGTTAATTCAAAATTAAATTAACTTGGATAATTTTTGTGAATTAAAATTAAAGGAGCCGGTAAATTTACATTTATGCCCTTATGTGAATTTATGCATGTTCTTGAGTGGATATGTGGATTGGTCGATTTTGCCCTTAAGCCCTGTGTAGTTTTGGTTTATTTATTTTATGGGTTGTAATTAAATGGGCCTGATTGGTGCCCTTGCTTGCGCAAACCAATGTAATAGAATAGGGCCTTTATTTTTATAAGCTAGGCTTAGATTAGGCTTGGAGCCGAGAAGACCTCATGAAGACTTGGAGATCCGCATGGAGGCCCATTTACCTTGGAGGACATGGAAGTCCAATTCATTACATGGAGGTCCAATCAAGCTGGATATTACAAGAAGGCCCATGATGTATGGGTTTGAAAATTGTAATAGTTAGGACATTTAATTTCCACCCTAGACTGACCAATTGATTCATCACTTGGCTCGTGATGAATCGCATAGGATGGGCAATCGATCAATCATATCATGCTAGGTGATGAATGTTTACTTTTTCGTAATTATTCTTTGATGTATGAGATGCATGCTTAGGATAGAAAAACGTAAACAAGATAAAGCATAATCTGATGAGACCTCGCACGAAGAAAACTTAAAACCTCCAATTGAACTTAAAAGCTCAATTAGAATATTAAATCGATTAACGGGCGCATATGAATGGTGTCTATGGTCCGAGCCTATCCAATTACTAGGTCTTAGGCATATTGTACAAATATATCTCGATGTCTCACGAGTCGTGGGTCGAGCTATAGGAAGATGATATGTCTATTACCTCGATGCACAGTTTAGTGCCAAGGGAGGGGATAGCAAGGTTCTAGGCGCTGTCTCACGAGTCGTGGGGCGTCTAGGATTGAACTATTTCTCTTCACGAGTATTGGACATGATTTAACGCGAGTAAGTATGGATGTCTCACGAGTCGTGGGTCCATAACGAAAAACGAGGCTAAATGAACTCAAGGGTTAGCTGCGATGGTTAACCGACGATGTAATCGCCCACCAAGTGGATCAATTGGTATGGCCAACGAGTCGTGGGTACTGAGCGATCGCATTTGGGCCTTGAGCCCATTAGGAAATTTTTATTTCCCGAACCTTATGTGGGGGCATAAGTATTCGACAAAAATAGTGGGAGTAATTTACAAACGAAAACCATGTTTGTAAATTATGCATTGATATTAATCTGCCGCGTATTTATCGTCATGTTTATGATAGTTTATCATAAGTTATGTATCCATGAATATTTACCATCATACTTGAATCAAATAAATTTACTGAACCCAAATGAATTTGAATGACTTCAAAACCTGAGAAATTATTCTCGAGTCCAAGCAAGGACTAATCTCCTTACAAAGATTTCATTGTTTTTCCTTTCGAAGTTACACTTCGACTGGAATGGTGATAGGTTTCACCAAGTTGCCTTTTACGAAGTTACTCGTCAAATAAGAAAGGTGATAAGTTTCACCAGAAGGTTGAGGATGGTTCTCAAGCCCAAATTTTCTTGAAGGCAAACATGAAATTCTCCCATAAATGGGAAAGTAACATCTCGTTGAAAAGCTCAAAAGACTTAGGAGATGGAAGAAGAGGAGTGAATCCTCTCTGAAGGGAAATAACCTTGGAGGTTTTTCTGTAAGGATGATAAGTTGAAAAGTCAATCAAAATGATTCTTCCATGGATTAAGATCAAGGGAAAAGGGAATTGAACTTATTCGTCCCATAAGGGATGATTAAATTTTTATTGAACTTAACCTTATGGTTAAAGTAATGCATAAGGGTGTTGGATGCCCGATGAAGCACTCATTGATGCATTCAATGCATCTAAAGCCATGAATTATTTAGATCATTGGAATTTGCTTATATCATCCCTTGTCTTAAGGGATGTGCTAGTTCCATAATGGTTGGAACTGATTGCGCTATAAGATATATACGCAAAAAGTGAACATAAGCAAATGAGTATGGATACTCATATATCGACTAAATAAAATATGCATAGTCAATAAAGTATAAATAATCAAGATTTCACACACTTGAGTCGTTGTAAAAACCGAAAGGTGATACACGAATACTAAAACATATTTCCGAATTAAAAGATTCAAAGACTGAGCTCGACTGGGTCGAGCTTGACTGGGATGCTGTACATAGTAACCGACTTTCGAATCTTGCTTAATGGAAATTAGATTTAGTAGTTGGTTGCTAGGCAACCAAGAGGCATAAACAAATGCAATGGATTTAATCCATTTATAAGTGTGTAGAAACGCTAAAGCATTAGTGGGAGATAAGGCGTCTCTAGTACCCTCATGGGTAAAAGTACGTTGTGATGTACAATTCCAAATTACTTTTGGAATAAAGAAGAGAACCTAATCAATGAAAGCATGTAAGAGATTTGAATCGATTCAAAATCGAACATGCATTAGCAGTACGCCATTGATTATTTAATAGAGAATTAGATTCTCGAAATGTAAGACCCGCTCGAAACGTTGTCTGTTGTCAAGCATTCTGGACATGTAAATGTCCATTAAGAAATCTTACATGAAATTCCTTATTCAAACAAATGAAACTTGATCGAGAAAATCGAAGATACTGAGCTAAGTATCTCTGAAGCCAGATCCAAAACATATCACGTGATATGAGTTTTGGTATTGTACCTTCATATGCATTCATGCGCATATGGGGTCTCCCGCTTATGTGAATAAGCTGGTGGGAGATAAGTTAGACGTAAAGTCCATCTTATGCAATTCGTGGGGTATCCAGAAAACTCTATAGGATACAAGTTCTACGATCCTACAAGATAAACTACGTTTGTCTCAAGGAACGCAGACTTCTTAGAGAAGGATTTCTTGGTGGACAAGAAGGAACACAACGTAGAACTAGATGAGGTCACTGAAGCTGAAAAGGCCGAAGAGGTCGATCAAGCTGACCCATCACCACGGGCAGTGGGAGAACAAGAGCATGAAAGTGCACCAGAAAGTACAACGATACTTCGTAGGTCAGAAAGACAACGTAGAGAACCCGAGAGGTACTACAGTCTGCTGCATGAGACTAGACAGTCTCTAACCGACCCAAGGACTTACGAAGAGGCTATGCTAGGCATAGACTCGGGAAAGTGGCTTGAAGCCATGGAAATCGAATTGGACTTCATGCACTCGAACAAGGTCTGGGCCTTGGTAGATCCACCAGTGGGAGTAGCTCCCGTGTGTTGCAAGTGGATCTATAAGCGAAAGCTTGGAGTGAACGGAGAGGTAATAACCTACAAGGCGCGACTAGTGGCCAAAGGATACACTCAAAGGCCAAGCATCGACTTTGAGGAGACCTTTTCGCCTGTCGCAATGCCTAAATCCATTCGAATCTTGCTGGCCATAACTGCGTGGTATAACTACGAGATATGACAGATGGATGTGAAGACTGCCTTTCTCAATGGGGACATTGAAAAGGAGATCTACATGGAGCAACCAAAAGGATATGCATCCAAAGGAGATGAGCACAAGGTGTGCAAACTCCAGAGGTCCATTTATGGGCTGAAGCAAGCTTCCCGAAGTTGGAACATCCGTTTCGATGAAACAATCCAAACTTTTGGATTCATCAAAAACGTGTTCGAACCTTGCGTGTATAAGAAGATCAGTGGGAGTACAATTGAATTTTTGGTGCTTTACGTTGATGACATTCTTCTCATTGGAATGTGAAAGTGTTGTCCGAAACTAAAGCATGGTTATCTACACAATTCTCAATGAAGGATTTGGGAGAAGCATCCTTTGTACTAGGTATAAAGATCTACCGAGATAGATCAAACTGACTGCTGGGCCTCTCCCATTCCCAGTACATAGATAAAATCTTGAAGAGATTTAATATGGAAGAATCCAAGAGAGGATTGCTTCCAATGAGACATGGGATTGCACTCTCTAAGTCTATGGCCCCAAAGACGTCTGAAGAGAGAAGCAATATGTCTCGAGTACCATATGCATCTGCAATAGGAAGCATAATGAATGGTATGTTATGTACGAGACCAGACGTAGCATACGCTTTAAGCGTTACAAGTTGCTACCAGTATGATCCAGGTGAGCAGCACTGGATAGCCGTAAAGACAATTTTGAAGTACCTGAAAAGGACTAAGGAATTGTTCTTGGTATATGGTGGAAGAGAATTGAAATTGGAAGGCTATACTGATTCTAGCTTCCAATGTAATGTAGACGACTTCAAGTCGACATCTGGATACGTGTTCTGCCTCAATAGTGGTGCGATAAGCTGGAAGAGCTCCAAGCAAAACACTACCGCAGATTCAACAACCGAGACAGAATACATTGCCGCGAGTGAAGCAGCAAAGGAAGGTGTTTGGATGAAAAACTTCATCCAGGAATTGGATGTGATACCTAGCATTGTCGAGCCATTACTATCTTCTGAGATAATAATGGAGTTATCTCACAAGCAAAGGAGTCGAGATCTCATCAGAATCCAAGCACGAACTAAGACGATACCATTTGATATGTTATATCATTGGTAGAGGAGACATAAAGATGGAACGTGTCACCTCAAGGGATAATACGACGGACCCGCTGTCTAAGCCATTGCCTCAAAGGCATCCGAAAACATCTGTCTAAGATGGGAATCAGAAGTATGAAAAGTTGGCTTTAGTACAAGTGGGAGATTGATAGAATAGTGTCCTGCAAGCCAACTATTTGGTTGCATTTAATTGAAAGGACCATTCAATTGGATTAATAAATGCATTTTATTATTATATGGTCATCTTTATCTTATGTAATAATTATCTACGCATAAGGATAGAAGTCCTTAGATCACAGGGCTATGGGACAACCCGTGGACTGATCTCCAAGGCCGTGATCTAGAATATATTCAAGAGTCGTAGAATTCAATCGAGATAGGACATCATTGGATTCGGTTAGACTCTCACTATTGTGTATACTCCGATGAACTGGAGAACGCTGGGGTCCACGAGCGTGACTGGGATAGTCGATACACAGAAGTGGGTGGCTTGCTGGGATGGCAAGGGCATTGAATACCCCAATTAGGAAATAACTCACCATGGAAGCGGTAGTCATATATCGGGGTTGAAGTTATTCCAATTTACAATAGTATACGAGGAACGATCCCTAACTACTTGAGATGATAGGGTTTATCTGGTGCGAGAACGTCTATGCTTTGATTTGAGTCCCGACTGACTGAAGATCGCCAGAAAGTCTCTGTGGACTCATATTGGGTATAGAGGAACTCGTATGCAGATTCATATCATCAACAAAGGATCCATTGACCCGACTTGATAGGTTGGGAAATTCTCCTATGGATTTCTGTGAGAAATTAATTCTGGTAAAATCCTCGGCCGAGGTATCTGACGGCTTTATGTAAGTAGCTCATAAAGGTTAAGTCAAAGAGAATTATTTCGAGACCAGAATGCATAAGGTCAAGACAAAAGAAAAGGGAAACCGATGAAAGACCATACCATTAAGTCTCGACTGGGAGATTGATCGATGGAGAGATTATGTCGTATATGGAAATTGTAAATGAGATAAAAGGTTCACTGAATTAATTCACCAGTGATTGGGCTCCATGGGCTTGTGGCTGGACATCGACCGTGGAGTGTGGGAGAATTCCCAAATTGGCAGGGGTGCTAATTTTGGAATAGTCAATCGACAGAGTGTTCGATTGATTTAGAGTAAATCTTACTCGAATAATAATATTTAATTATAACCCACGGCCAATTATGTGGTGAACCTACGGGGGCATACACAATACACATGAAGCGAAAGCGAGGAAATAAGAACGACCGAGTCGACTGGGTCGACTGGGTGAATAATCGACTGGGTCGATTATTATGGGTGGGTCGACTGGGTCGACCCAATTGGAACAAATTGGGATCCAATTGGAATTGGATCAGGATCATAAATTAAATTGGAATTTAATTTGTGGATTAATTAATTAAGTTGGATTTAATTAATTAGAAGGGATTTTAATTAAATGGGCTTAGAGTCTGATTTAATTAAATGGGAGATTAAGTTAATTAATTGGGCTATTTAATTGGGAGATTAAATAAAGCCTGGTCAAATTAATTAACTGGGCCATGAATTAATTAGAAGACTTGGTCTTCCAATTAAAGAGGGCCATGGCCCATGTAGGAGAGAAGAGCCCTAGTCCTAATAGGACTAGGTTAGGGAGATAACTATAAGTAGCTATCTTGTAGTTATTTTTCACACAACTCAATAAGCAAAAATTGAGCAAGAGCAAAAAATTCTCTCTCCCCTCTCCCTGTGTAGTCGACCGAACCCTGCCTTCCTTTTGGAAGAATTTTTCGTTTTCGACTTTGTTCCTAAATCGTTCCTAAATCCTAGATAATAATATATCTTGTGTTCTAGCTGATCAAGATTTATTATTTTCGTGTAATTGTGGTGTATCAACCCGTAGAGGCGCAACACGTGGGGCGCTACTGCAGAGCTTGGGTCGATTTTGCTGAGGAGAATTTCAGAGTCCGTTTTGCTGACTGCCAACTTGGATTTGCAAGGAGATAGGTATAACGTGCAAACTTATACTATCGTTTTATTTATTCATATATATACAACTAGAGAGTATCCTGGCAAGATTCCGTAAGAGGTCCTAAAATTTTTATATTCCGCTGTGCCTAGGCTGTTTATCTTACCGAATCCCAACAGTATTCAACCGGGAGTCGCGGAAATTACAGCCCGGAGATTTAGCAATAGGACACATCAGGTACTCCACTGCTGGTTCTTCTATGCTTAAAAATGTCCAACCTTTTGTGTCCTCGTCAGAGTACAAGTGCAAATTCGGAGTTGGCCACAATTGTAATTTGGTAAATTACCTTGCCCTCCGTTCCGAGCTTGAAGATAATAACGGGTCGATTTTTAATACGAGTTCGGATACACTAGCGGTTCTCCACTTAATTGAAGCATCCAAGGCCCCATATTTTATTTTAAAAATTATTGATGCTTGCGAAAAATTGTTGGGAGCTTATTCTATGGTGTTTTGTTCCGAGGACAACAAATTGGTAGCGATTAGAGACCCTTATGGATTCAGACCATTGGTAATGGGTCGGACGAGGAATGGAGGTATTGTTTTTGCGCCAGAGACTTGTGCCTTGAATTTGATCAAGGCAACGTACGAAAGAGAGGTTATTCCGGGTGAAGTTATTGTTGTTGACAAGTTACAAGGGGTTCAGTCTTATCATTTAACCCCCCGCTCTAAAGAAACGAATTTTTGCATATTCGGTCAATGGGTGTCTGAATCTAGGCATGTATTTGGTGAAATCTTGGATACAGAGTCACCCATAGATTGTGATGTGGTCAATTGGGTGCCAGATTCAGGTCTAGTGGCCGCACTCGGTTACGCTCAGATAGCAAGGGTACAATTTGAATTTGGTTTGGTCAAGTCACCTTACGTGGCTCGAAATTTCATTCAGTCATCTCAAGAAATTAGGGACAATCAGGCAAATTTGAAATTAGCAGCCGTGAGGGCAGTTGTGGAAGGTAGGAATATTAATGAAAACTCCATCATATCACAAGAAATCATGCACTACATGCACAAAAGAAAAGAGAAAAAGGGTTTTCTTGCTCTTAAAATTGATCTCTCTAAAGCTTATGATAGGGTTGAGTGGAAGCTTCTTATTCACATACTTGAGAAACTTGGTGTGTGCAACAGATTTACGAATTGGATTGCTCAATGTATCATGACTTGTAGTTATGCGTTCTTGATCAATGGTGCCCCTTTTGGTTTTATCCTCCCCGGTAGAGGAATTAGACTGGGAGATCCCTTATCACCCTATCTTTTTATTATCTATACGGAACTTCTCTCTCGTTTGATCATTAGGAAATAATCTCTTGAGACATTTAGAGGGGTTAAAGTTGCTAGAACTGCGCCCACTATTTCTCACCTTCTTTAGGCTGATGATCTCGTTATCTATTGTAGGGCCACTCAAGAAGATGTCAATACTATTGTCGGAATTTTGGAGAAGTTTTCTTCTCGGTCAGGACAAATTATTAATTCGGAAAAATCTTCAATCCATTACAGCCGTAACGTGGAGGATAACTTCAAAGATTGAGTCATGAATAGGTTATGTTTCAAGGAGTGTGACCACCAAACAAAACACTTGGGCCTTCCTTTTTGTAAACCTAAATCGAGATCTGCAGCTTTCAAAGATATTATTATCAAGCTCCAAATGAAACTCAGTGGTTGGAAAAGCAAAAATCTTTCGCAAGTAGGGAGAGGGATTCTCCTTAAAGCCGTTGCCCAAGCTCTTCCTATGTATCCAATGTCAACCTTCTTGCTTCCCAAAAATTTGTGTGAATCGTTCGATGCCATTATGCGTAAATTTTGGTGGGGCACAAATCAAAACGGTAATTCCCTCATGCTTAAATGTTGGAGCTCCATATGCACACCAAAATGCCTTGGAGGGCTTGGTTTCATAAGGTCTGAAGACTTTAACAAAGCTCTTATCGCCAAGTTGACTTGGTAAGTGGCTTCTAAGGTGAACAAACTATGAATTCAAGTTTTCGGTGGTAAGTATTTGAGAGAAAGAAATCTTTTGGATATTGCAAAAGCACCTAATGACGCTTCTTGGATTTGGCAAGACATTGTGAAGTGCATTGATGTGATTAGAAAATATGCTTGCTTCAATGTAACCCATGATTCTAACGTCCAACTTGGAGTGCTCCGTGGATTCCATCAATGCCAAATTTCACTCCGACACCCAAAGTGGACTGCCATTTCGACCCAAATAATTTCAGTTCGGTTAAATGCCTCTTTTACCCGAATACGGGGGATTGGGATATGATTACAATTTCTGGGCTTTTCCCACAGGATGTGGCATTTGAGATCTCCAAGATCATTATCCCACATCCTAAAACCAATACTAAACTCTGGTGGATTCCCTCCAAGTCAGGGATTTTTTCAACTAAGAGTTGCTACATTACAAGTCAAGCCTATAGGTTCCCACAAATTTCTCAAAGCGATGAAAAAATGTATAAAATTTGCGTTCCGCAAAGCTCCATAATAGACATAAAATCCTCATTTGGAGGATAGCTCATGAACCGTTTCCCACAAGGAAGAGACTTTACTTAAGCTCGCACCGTGAACCTCCTTGTTGCCCGGTTTGTAAATGGAATGATGATAACATTGAGCATATTTTTTTCCACTGCCTGTTCACTGCTGCGGTTTGGTTTCACTCAAAGTGGAGTCTCCGTATTGAAGCTTTCCACCATCTTAATGTTCGGGATTGGATTGCTGCCCTCCTTGTTAAAAATGGGAATCTCTTCACATCGGAAGAGTATAGGGAATATTTCTTGAGTTTTGTTGCTTGTACTTTGTATTTGGTTTTATCGAAACTCTATTTTTCATAATAGTGTTGTCCCTATTTCTGTACAGGAGATCACTTTGAAAATCTGAAAGCAAGCTGATGCACACATATTTGCTCAACGAACCATCCAGGCGACCAAACACATCCCCAACTCCTTAAGTGGCTGGCTGGCCCCACCAAAAGGACTGGTTCAAAGCAAACACGGATGCGGCTTTAAAAAATGGCGAGACTGCATGTGCTGTGGTGCTGTGGTTGTTCATAACTCTCTTGGATCAATTGTATTTGCTTCTACTTCGTTCATCTCCGGTTTGAATGATTCAGTTGCAGAGGCGCTCGTAATTCGGGAAGCCTGTTGATTTTTAAACGAGAACGGTGTTTACAATGTTATTTTTGAAAGTGATTGTCTCGTTATTGTTTAAGCTATTTTGTTTTGGGAAGAAAATATGGATTGGGCAATTTCTTCGATCATATTGTAAATTCACAAGTTGTGGGTTTCTTGGCCTAAATGGTGTTTAAAATTTGTTTCAAGATCGGCTAATTGCGCGGCCCATAATCTTGCCGCTTGGGCTTTTTCCCGTGGTCCTTATGTTTGTATTAACCAGGATTGTTTACCTATTACTGTTTTTTGTGACGGTGGACATCCACATGTAAACTGGTTATCTTTTGTCTAATATATATGAATTTTATTTATCAAAACAAAAAAGAAAAGAAAAGGAGATATGAAAAATTCAGTTTAAACTGGATTTGGTCAGGATTTATAATTACCCAAAAGACTCATTCTCCCTTCAAACATTTGCTCATCCGAGACAGGTTAGACAACATAAAAACACCCTAAGCTTTTCACATTATTCACAAAGTCCAAACCCTCCGATATGGCTGCCGCCACCACCGTCGCTAACATTACTTCGTCCACCACATGCCTCCCCCATATTCCATCGCCCACCAAACCCTTTTCCCTCTTCCTCCTAAAAACCCTATAAAGAACCCCTCTCTAAAAACAATTCCATCGCGGATTTTTCCAACCCAATAAAAATTCTCCGGCGAATCATTACGATGATGATTATTATTGCAATGATGATAAACCTAGAGAAGAGTGCGGTGTGGTCGAAATATACGGCGACCCAGAAGCCTCCCGCCTTTGCTCACTTGCCCTCCACGCGCTACAACACCGTGGCCAAGACCCGAATTGTATCGGTGCACGATAGCCTATTACAATCGGTTACCGGCGTTGGGCTTGTCTTCGATGTATTCGACCGGGAGTCGTGGAAATTACAGCCCGGAGATTTAGCAATAGGACATGTCAGGTACTCCACTGCTGGTTCTTCTATGCTTAAAAATGTCCAACCTTTTGTGTCCTCGTCAGAGTACAAGTGCAAATTCGGAGTTGTCCACAATGGTAATTTCGTAAATTACCCTGCCCTCCGTTTCGAGCTTGAAGATAATAACGGGTCGATGTTTAATACGAGTTCGGATACATAAGCGGTTCTCCAGATAATTGAAGAATCCAAGGCCCCATCTTTTATTTTAAAAATGATAAATGCTTGCGAAAAACTGTTGGGAGCTTATTCTATGGTGTTTTGTTCTGAGGACAACAAATTGGTAGCGGTTAGAGACCCTTATTGATTCAGACCATTGGAAATGGGTCGGACGAGGAATGGGGGTATTGTTTTTGCGTCAGAGACTGGTGACTTGGATTTGATCAAGGCAAAGTACGAAAGAGAGGTTATTCCCGGTGAAGTTATTGTTGTTGACAAGGTGGACAAACTATGGATTCAAGTTTTCGGTGGTAAGTATTTGAGAGAAAGAAATCTTTTGGATATTGCAAAAGCACCTAATGACTCTTCTGGGATTTGGCAATACATTGTGAAGTGCATTGATGTGATTAGAAAATGTGCTTGCTTCAATGTAATCCATGATTCTAACGTTCCAACTTGGAGTGCTCCGTGGATTCCATCAATGCCAAATTTCATTCCGACACCCAAAGTGGACTGCCATTTCGACCCAAATAATTTCAGTTCGGTTAAATGCCTCTTTCACCCGAATACGGGGGATTGGGATATGATTATGATCTCTGGGCTTTTCCCACAGGATGTGGCATTTGAGATCTCCAAGATCATTATCCCCCCTCCTAATACCAATACTAATCTCTTGTGGATTCTCTCAAAGTCAGGGATTTTATCAACTAAGAGTTGCTACATTACAAGTCAAGCCTATAGGTTCCCACAGATTTCTCAAAGCGATGAAAAAATGTATAAAAGTTTGTGGTCGCTAAAGCTCCATAATAGACATAAAATCCTCATTTGGAGGATATCTCATGACCCGTTTCCCACAAGGAAGAGACTTTACTTCATCTCGCACCGTGAACCTCCTTGCTGCCCGGCTTGTAAAGGGAATGATGATAGCATTGAGCATCTTTTTTTCCACCATCTTAATGTTCGGGATTGGATTGTTGCCCTCCTTGTTAAAATTGGGAATATCTTTCCATCGAAAGAGTATAGGGAAGATTTCTTGATTTTTGCTGCTTGTACTTTTAAATGTATTTGGTTTTATCTAAACTCTATTTTTCAGAATAGTGTTGTCCCTATTTCTGAACAGGAGATCACTTTGAAAATTTGCAAGCAAGCTGATGCACACATATTTACTCAACGAACCATCTAGGCGACCAAACACATCCCCAACTCCTTAAGTGGCTGGATGCCCCCACCAAAGGACTGGTTCAAAGCAAACTCGGATGCGGCTTTCAAAAATGGCGAGACTGAATGTGCTGTGGTTGTTCGTAACTCTCTTGAATTAATTGTGTTTGCTTCTACTTCGTTCACCTCCTGTTTGAATGCTTCAGTTGCAGAGGCGCTCGCAATTCGGGAAGCCTGTTGGTTTTTAAACGAGAACGATGTTCACAATGTTATTTTTGAAAGGGATTGTCTCGTTGTTGTTCAAGCTATTTTGTTTTGGGAAGATAATATGGATTGGGCAATTTCTTCGATCATTTTGTTAATCCACAAGTTGTGGGCTTCTTGACCTAAATGGTGTTTTAAATTTGTTTCAAGATCGGCTAATTGCGCGGCCCATAATCTTGCCGCTTGGGCTTTTTCCCGTGGTCCTTATTTTTGTATTAACCAGGATTGTTTACCTATTATTGTTTTTTGTGACGGTGGACATCCACTTGTAAACTGGTTATCTTTTGTCTAATATATATGAATTTTATTTATCAAAAAAAAAAATGAAAAGGAGATATGAAAAATTCAGTTTAAATTGGATTTGGTCAGGAATTATAAGTACCCAAAAGACCCATTTTCCTTTCAAACATCTGCTCATCCGAGACAGGTTAGGCAACATAAAAACTTCCTAACATTTTCACATTATTCACAAAGTCCAAACCCTCCGATATAGCTGCCGCCACCGCCGTCGCTAACAATTCTTCGTCCACAACACGCCTCCCCCATATTCCATCGCCCACCAAACCCTTTTCCCTCTTCCTCCCAAAAACCCTACAAAGAACCCCTCTCCATATTGCCCCTCCAAAATGAATTCCATCTCGGATTTTTTCCAACCCAATAAAAATTCTCCGGTCAATCATTACGATGATGATTATCATTGCAATGATGATAAACCTAGAGAAGAGTGCGGTGTGGTCGGAATATACGGTGACCCAAAAGCCTCCCGCCTTTGCTCACTCGCCCTCCACGCGCTTCAACACTGCGGCCAAGAAGGCACCGGAATTGTATCGGTGCACGATAGCCTCCTACAATCGGTTACCGGCGTTGGGCTTGTCTTCGATGTATTCAATCGGGAGTCAAGGAAATTACTGCCCGAAGATTTAGCAATAGGACACGTCAGGTACTCCACTGCTGGTTCTTCTTTGCTTAAAAATGTCCAACCTTTTGTGTCCTCGTCAGAGTACAAGTGCAAATTCGGAGTTGCCCACAATGGTAATTTGGTAAATTACCCTGCCCTCCTTTTCGAGCTTGAAGATAATAACGGGTCGATTTTTAATACGAGTTCGGATACAGAAGCGGTTCTCCTCTTAATTGAAGCATCCAAGGCCCCATCTTTTATTTTAAAAATTATTGATGCTTTCGAAAAACTATTGGGAGTTTATTCTATGGTGTTTTGTTCTGAGGACAACAAATTGGTAGCGATTAGAGACCCTTATGGATTCAGACCATTGGTAATGGGTCGGACGAGGAATGGGGGTATTTTTTTGCGTCAAAGACTTGTGCCTTGGATTTGATCAAGGCAACGTACGAAAGCGAGGTTATTCCTGGTGAAGTTATTCGTTCTAGATCAATGGTGCCCCTTTTGGCTTTATCCGTCCCGGTAGAGGAATTAGACAGGGAGATCCCTTATAACCCTATCTTTTTATAATCTATACGGAACTTCTCTCTCGTGTAATCATTAGGGAAGAATCTCTTGATACATTAAGTGGGGTTAAAGTTGCTAGAACTGCGCTTACCATTTCTCACCTTCTTTATGTTGATGATCTCATTATCTATTGTAGAGCCATTCAAGAATATGTCAATACTATTGTCGGAATTTTGGAGAAGTTTTCTTAATTCGACAAAATCTTCAATCCAATACAGCCGTAGCGTGGAGAACAACTTCAAAGATCGGGTCATGAATAGGTTTGGTTTCAAGGAGTGTGACCACCAAACAAAACACTTGGGCCTCCCTTTTTGTAAATCTAAATCTAGATCTGCAGCTTTCAAAGAGATTATTATCAAGCTACAAATGAAACTCAGTGGTTGGAAAAGCAAAAATCTTTCGCAAGCAGGGGGAGGGATTCTCCTTAAAGCCGTTGCAAAGCTCTTCCTATGTATCCAATGTCAACCTTCTTGCTTCCCAAAAATTTGTGTGAATTGTTGGATGCCATTATGCGTAAATTTTTGTGGGACATAAATCAAAACGGTAATTCCCTCATGCTTAAATGTTGGAGCTCCATTTGCACACAAAAATGCCTTGGAGGGCTCGGTTTCAGAAAGTCTGAAGACTTTAACAAAGCTCTTATCGCCAAGTTGACTTGGCAAGTGGCTTCTAAGATGGACAAACTATGGATTCAAGTTTTCGGTGGTAAGTATTTGAGAGAAAGAAATCTTTGGGATATTGCAAAAACACTTAATGACGCTTCTTGGATTTAGCAAGGCATTGTGAAGTGCATTGATGTGATTAGAAAATGTGCTTGCTTCAATGTAACCCATGATTCTAACGTTCCAACTTGGAGTGCTCCGTGGATTCCATCAATGCCAAATTTTATTCCGACACCCAAAGTGGACTGCCATTTCGACCCAAATAATTTCAGTTCGGTTAAATGCCTCTTTCACCCGAATACGGGGGATTGGGATATGATTACAATCTCTGGGCTTTTCCCAAAGGATGTGGCATTTGAGATCTCCAAGATCATTATCCCCCCTCCTAATACCAATACTTAACTCTTGTGGATTCCCTCCAAGTCAGGGATTTTTTCAACTAAGAGTTGCTAGATTACAAGTCAAGCCTATAGGTTCCCACAGATTTCTTAAAGCGATTAAACAATGTATAAAAATTTGTGGTCGGCAAAGCTCCATAATAGACATAAAATCCTCATTTGGAGGATATCTCATGACCCGTTTCCCACAAGGAAGAGACTTTACTTCATCTCGCATCGTTAACCTCCTTGCTGCCCGGTTTGTAATGGGAATGATGATAGCATTGAGCATTTTTTTTTCCACTGCACGTTCACTGCTGCGTTTGGTTTCACTCAAAGTGGAGTCTCCGTATTGAAGTTTTCCACTATCTTAATGTTCGGGATTGGATTGCTGCCTTCCTTATTAAAAATGGGAATCTCTTCCCATCGGAAGAGTATAGGGAAGATTTCTTGATTTTTGTTCCTTGTACTATTGATTGTATTTGGTTTTATCGAAACTGTATTTTTCATAATAGTGTTGTCCCTATTTCTGTGCAGGAGATCACTTTGAAAATTTGCAAGCAAGCTGATGCACACATATTTGCTCAACGAACCATCCAGGCGACCAAACACATCCCCAACTCCTTAAGTGGCTGGCTGCCCCCACCAAAGGACTGGTTCAAAGCAAACTCGGATGCGGCTTTAAAAAATTGCGAGACTGCATGTATTGTGGTTGTTCGTAACTCTTTTGGATCAATTGTGTTTGCTTCTACTTCGTTCACCTCCTGTTTGAATGCTTCAGTTGCAGAGACGCTCGCAATTCGGGAAACCTGTTGGTTTTTAAACGAGAACGGTGTTCACAATGTTATTTTTGAAAGTGATTGTCTCGTTGTTGTTCAAGCTATTTTGTTTTGGGAAGAGAATATGGATTGGGCAATTTTTTTGATAATTTTGGAAATCCACAAGTTGTGGGCTTCTTGGCCTAAATGGCGTTTCAAATTTGTTTCAAGATCGGCTAATTGCGCGGCCCATAATCTTGCCGCTTGGGCTTTTTCCCGTGGTCCTTATTTTTGTATTAACCAGGATTGTTTACCTATTACTGTATTTTGTAACGGTGGACATCCACATGTAAACTGGTTATGTTTTGTCTAATATATATGAATTTTATTTATCACAAAAAAAAAAAAAAAATGAGATATGAAAAATTCAGTTTTAACTGAATTTGGTCAGGATTTATAATTACCCAAAAATGGCGAGACTGCATGTGCTGTGGTTGTTCGTAACTCTCTTGGATCAATTGTGTTTGCTTCTACTTCATTCACCTCCTGTTTGAATGCTTCAGTTGCAGAGGCGCTCGCAATTCGGGAAGCCTGTAGGTTTTTAAACGAGAACGGTGTTCACAATGTTATTTTTGAAAGTGATTGTCTCGTTGTTGTTCAAGCTATTTTGTTTTGGGAAGAGAATATGGATTGGGAAATTTCTTCGATCATTTTGGAAATCCGCAAGTTGTGGGCTTCTTGGCCTAAATGGCGTTTTAAATTTGTTTCAAGATCGGCTAATTGCGCGGCCCATAATCTTGCCGTTTGGGCTTTTTCCCGTGGTCCTTATTTTTGTATTAACCAGGATTGTTTACCTATTACTGTTTATTGTGACGGTGGACATCCACTTGTTAACTGGTTATCTTTTGTCTAATATATATGAATTTTATTTATCAAAAAAAAAAAAAAAAAAAAAAAGGAGATATGAATGATTCTGTTTAAACTGGATTTGGTCAGGATTTATAATTACCCAAAAGACTCATTTTCCCTTCAAACATCTGCTCATCCGAGACAGGTTAGGCAACATAAAAACACCCTAACCTTTTCACATTATTCACAAAGTCCAAACCCTTCGACATGGCCGCCGCTACCGCCGTCGCTAACATTACTTCGTCCACCACACGCCTCCCCTATATTCCATCGCCCACCAAACCCTTTTCCCTCTTATTCCTAAAAACCCTACAAAGAACCCTTTTTTTTAAAATATTTTTTCTTTGTTTAGAGTAGAATTTCGATCTTGCTTTACCAAATTTTTTTCCTCTCCTTATCTTCGTTTACTGCTTATAATTGTCACATGTACATGTGTCAATTAATTATTAGTGATACAGAAGAGTGGTACACTAAAAAATGGTACAGAGAATCTTGTCCTTTCACCCAAAATAATGATGAAAGCTAATTTGACAAGGAGTAGAACGTGAATGTTAACGACGACGAATATTCTGAAAGAATTGAAACGATTTGTAAACTGACTTTGTCGATATAAAACAAATTACAGCTTCTCATATTATTCATAAAGATTGATTATATAAAAGCTTCATCGCCATCTGAAATTGCCTATCTAGTGAAAGGTGCCAAAAAAAAAACCTCAATAGCATTTTGTATTACGATGGTTCATCCTCTTCGTATGGTGGTAGCATCAAAGTTGATTTACAATCCACATCTTCAATGAGACTAACAGGGACTTCATTTACTATGCAAAGATGACTGTGTAACCGGTTAAGTTCCTCTGGTTTATTTCCAATACCACCATCAGTAGTGGTAAAAACGTATCCATAAGAATGAGGAATTAATTGCCTTCCTCGTTCTAAAAAATAAGGCTTATTAAGAATGATAACAGTATAAGGATTAGCCATGTGAGAGACTTCCTTAATGGCAACCTTTAAGACTTTAATCCAGTCCTTTCTGGTCCAATAACCATATAGGAATTTAGTAAGCCGTGGTTCGAGACTTCTTTTGCGAATTGCTTTTAGAAGAAAAATGGGCTTGACTTCAATGGCAAAGTAGCTAATGATTCACAGGCACCAGATGTACCAGTAACCTTCACTTCGTAGGGTGATATCAGCATGGAATGTAATGATCGGGAGAAAAGGATGATCTGGGTAGAACTTTCCTTGTTCAAGAAGAATATTCATTAATAACAGAAACTTGGCCTGATAATAGAAAAGATGATTTTTAGCAAAGCTTTTGATACGGCCTGGACTATCCAAAGAATGAGTAGTTTCTGGAAATTCTGGTAATTCAGAAGGCTTGCTTTGAGATGATGATGCCATTAGAATCAAAGGAATGGATTTCGTGAAAGTGATAAGATGGACCTGTTTTGGCCTTGATAATAAATCTGGGATAAGATTTCGATCCCCTTTTATATGCTGAACTTGAAACTGTTATTTGAAAAGGCTAGCGATATTGCTAGAGCAGCAATTATTGCTGCCAGAGCAAAAATAATATATTGCCAAAAATGCCCTTATCATGAAAATGAATGTTCTATATTATATTTCCTAAATTTATTAAATAAGTACAATAATTAATGAGTTTATATACTTAATTCCTTTTAACAGTAGTTGTTGCTTTGTCTCATCCATGATACCAACCATTACTTAATATTCAATTATTACACTTATGCCCCTCATGTACAAAGATTATTTATTTTGGTCTTTGGTGTAGATAATTATATTTCCCTCAAGATTTTCTTTCCAAAACGTTTTTTTATTTCTCCATTCGTTTGATAAGCTTTGAAGCTTAGTTCAACACTCAACTATAGTTCACTCAATAAAAGTTCGTTTCAGCTCGATTCGTTTGACAATAATCAAACCAAGTTAAAAAAATTGGACACAAAATTCAATTCAAGCTTTAATAATGTATTGTTTCATACTACTCAACTCGTTTATATATGTGTGTACGAGCAACACAAACACTTAGATTGAGGAAAATTGTGAAAACAAGTTTTCAAAATGTAACTAAAAATCTGATATTAAAGTATTGAAGTTCATGGAGCTATAGTCACAGACGTACAAGAGAACTTATCAAATTATTGTGAAATTGTACCTTTTTTTTATATTGTACACTTCTACATGTTTAGTAAACAATTGCATTATTATAGTAGTAGTAAATTTAAAAATGAATTATAAAAAAAATTAAACTTAAGAATGAAGTGTGAAAAAAAACACTGTATATAAATTTACAATCCACGTTAGATTCAACTCCCCTCCAGTCCCACTCCAAAACTGATAGTCCTTTCACCTTCTCTTCAATTTCGCCCTAGGGTTTAATAATCCCCTAATACTAACGCTGAAAATGGATAATCACAGAAGTAAGATCCCACGCTCTGATCTTCCCCAAGAACTTTTAGCAAAAATCGCCAAAGCCATACCCACCGATACCGACGTCTGCCGCTTTCGCGCGGTGTGCCATCCATGGCGCTCCTCAATGCCAACACCATTTAAGAAACCACTCAAAATTCCTTTCAACATCGACCCCGAGCCATCTTGTCATCCAAGATTTGACGGCGCATATTTCAATCTTGCCGAAAGGACCGTTTATCTTCTCCAACAGTTAAAATTGGAAAAGAAAAAGGCAATTCCCAATTGCTGGATTCTCAAGACTGAATGTTTGGAAGATGGAAAGCTTTGCATTTTGAATCCGGTAAGTAACAAGAAAATCAAGGTCTTGACGGAAACCCTTTTCCCTAAAGCGTTGAACACTCTTAATTTTCGCGTTTTTGAGATATGTAAGTCTTATAATCTTCGGTATATAAACGACTCAAATCCTAATCACGATTATCATGATTTAAATTTTGCTAAGAAAGTTGTTCTTTCGCGTTGTTGTGATAGTGATGATTATGCAGTAATGGCTATCGATAAAGTCGATAAGTTGTGGAATGTTAAATCTGGGCAGGAAAAATGGACTATGGCGATTGATGGTTATCATAATAGTAAGTATCAAGATATTGTGAATTTTAGAGGACAATTCTATGGGGTCAATTTTGCAGGGCGTGTTTGGGTTTTCGATTCGTTGTTTAAAGCAGTGAAGATGGGTCCGGTATACATCATAGGTCCGGTATACAATGATGCTTCGAAACCAGGGGTGAGCATTCGGTCCGAACTAAACCGAATTTCGGTTCTAGCCCGGTTCGGTTCTGAAAAATGAAGGACCGTTTACCGGACCGAAATATTCGGTCCGGTTCGGTACAAAAACCGATCGATCCGGTTCGGTCCACTGTGTACCGAATTAGCAGCTAAATTATTATTTCACATGCCCAATTTTGAAAATTTGGTCCGGTTCGGTACAAAATGGTTCGATTCAATCCGGTTCGGTCCGGATCTAGATTAATGGAAAAGATATAGAGGGGAAATGGAAAAGAAGATTCCAATTTCAAACAAATTAGAAGAGAGGAGAACAAGAGAGAATTCTTATTTCATAATACATGTTGGGTTTAGCAGCTGCCCCGAACCCAAATCAAACTTGTTTTCTCATAATTGATATATATACATACATTTTTGTTATCTTCCAATTGTATTCAGGAGTACAATTCTGGCCGGATCTGGAAGATTTGACAAGTAATATGCATATAGCATACGCAACAATTATTTATGGAAAAAAAGGGAAGAGTACACTTTTTTTTTAGCAGTAGAGAATGGGTATTTGTTGTGCTTTGAGAATTCAGGTGTTCGAGATCATCATAGGTTTCCTTATGGATCGTCAATTCAGGTGAGGAGACGGTAGGGCTGATTGGAAGAGGAGAAGAAAATTGGAGGGCGACGAAGGAGGAGGAGGAGGCGGCGGCGGCGGCTGGAATGTTGGAGGAGAAGAAAATTGAAAGGGTTTTGATTTGGAAGAAGAAGCGGCTGGGTCAATTTTGCTAATGGGTAACTAGGGCAAGTGGGTACTGGGTAATAGGAAACAAAAAACAAATATAATTCGGTTCAACCGGTTCGGTTCGGGGAACCGACCGGTTTTACCGAAAAAAACCGACCCCTATTCTCTGAGGTAAAAACCGACTATCGAACCGATTTTCCAGTTCTGTACTCGGTCCGGACCGATTCGATCGGTCCGGTCCGGTTCGATCGGATAACCGAACCGGTCTCAGCCCTGTTCGAAACGACACCTGGTGGAATTATATAACGGAGAATTGTGTTTGGAATTATAAGGAAACTTGCAAATGCGATGATATCGATATTGGATGTACATGTGGATTTTCCAGAACTCGTTTTAAAAATACCGCTAAGGTAATAATCATCTATAGGATGGATAAGGAAGCACAAGTAAGTTTTTCTTGTATGTCCTGTGATAAAATATCTGGTTGTATCTTAACATGTGTTTAGCCGTGATGCACTGATTATCACTAATCGGTCATTTTTTTATGCACAATATTAGCAGCAGATTAAAAAAGGAGTTTGCAAAAGCAAAACCTCACAAAATAATAAACTATTCTAGCAGACCCAAATGTAACAGTACCGTTTTGTAACTAAACCGCACTAAACGATAAGTTTACTTATCGACAGCGAAACATGCACAGACTTGGTCAAAATTACATACGCCGAACAAAATATACATTATAATATGGAACGATACGTTTGGTGGTCGAAATTAACACGTCAATCTATTCGTCGACTGTATTAAATACAATAAAATTGTCAAGGAGAAGTATTTTGTTGCATTGAATAAAAACTAATAATATATTTTTTTCCTACGTTAGTTATGCGTTTTATAAGTAGAATTACAAATTAGCTAATTGTCAGCTATATTATAAATATAGTAAATAACCAATACCTTTACGAATAGGCATTATACAGCTATATTATAAATATTGTTGGATGAAGATGAAGATAGAGTGTGCTGAAGTTAGAAAAGCTAAGGGAGGTTTTGATGATTTCCAAACATCAAGATCAGCTAAGTATGAAAAACTTAGTTGAAACCCTTAAAAGAATTTTGACCAAGTGAGAAGACAAATCAGAAGGGTCAAATATTCAAGGTCCAGAAGACTACTGATCTGCTGAAGTAAAGAAATCAGACTGGTGAAGATCAGCCGACTCAAATCAGATTTGTTCAAGTTTGTGATCAGCTTTGCTCGCCATCAGACTTGATCTCTCATCAGCCAAGTGGAAAGGATCATGAAGTCGCCCCAACGGTAATAAATGCACTTGGAGTAATAAATGCTGAAGACCGAGGTTTTTAATGGCAAATGATTGAAGAAATACCTCGTATCAGCTAGGTGCATTAAATGCTGCCTGACAGAAAGTACAGTCTGCAGTACTGTCACTGTGCAGAGAGCCGTTCGCGAAAATTAAGGACCAGAAACCAAGAAATTCAAACTGGGTCTCTCTTCAACGGACACTTTTTAAATCTGTGAGTATAAATAGCTGAAGAGATGAAGAGAAAACGGCGAACACAACATCTGAGAGATTATCTAAAGTAGAATATTTTCTAAGTCTCAAGAAGCTTAACAGCTCACTCGCCTGCTGAAGTCATTTGTTGACAGAAGCTTGTTGAAGCAAAAATAATACATTTTCAGAGTGAATCTGTGTAAAAGAGAGTGTTGTGAGGAGTTCTTATCCGTCTTTGTGAGTGATAAGACTCTGTAGAATAGGTTTTCTTTGTGATTTCCTATTGTGCACTCGTGGCCTTTTCATTTGTTGATTGGCGCAAGCAGAGTATACTGTAAATTTAGTGATTATAGTATAACCCAAGATCTGTGTGACTTGGAAGAGTGGACTAAAGGATTTACATTCATATAACCACTATAAAAATCCTTGTGTTTTTACTTTGCATTTTTACCTGCATAATTTTTAGTTTGCATAAAACACTTTGATAAAAGTGTTTGAAAAGACTTTTAAGGAGTTTTGATAAAACTGGGGATAAAATCTTTCAAACTACCAAGCTTACTTGTGAAAAACACTTAAAACATCCGCTGCAAATATTCTAGTATTAAAACTGATTTTGACTAAATCAGCTAAGTAATTATCAGATTAGTGGTCTAATCGTGTTGTTCAAAGATTTGTTCGAGATCAGCTTAGTCAGTCTACTGTTCTATAACAGCTTAGTCTGCTGAACAGTTAAGCAAAAGTTTTAAAGTTAAAATTTGATAAAATTTTCAGAGGTCTATTCACCCCTCCCCCCCCCCCTCTAGACCTCATCTGACCACTTGGGACCAACAAGTGGTATCAGAGCGGGTGGTTCATTAGAATCAGCTGCCTGATCAACGAGCTTGACCCGAGTGTTTTTCAAAAGTTTTCAAACTTTTTCAAAAGAGCACATTTTTGAAAAATAAAAACTTTTTGAAAATGGATTGTATCAGCCATGTTCCCCACATTGCTGGTATGAGTTTTGAGGACTGGAAGATCAGAATGGAGATCTTCTTAGCTGCCTATAATGATAACATGTACACATGTATCATCAAAGGTCCATTCAAATTCACCAAGACTATAAAGGTTGATGAAGTCGACATAGTGGTGGAAAAAGATCTGAACGAGATGACAGCTGAAGAAATCAAGCTATTCAATCTGGATAAAGTTGGCCGTTTCATCATGACCAAGGTCCTGGACGACAATGACAGATTTGATAAAGTCAAGCATTGCAAGACTGCCAAAGAAATGTGGGATAAGGTTCATAATATGAGCGAAGGAAACAACGCCATCAAAGAGCATCAACTGAGTGTTACTCTGGAAAAGCTGGATAACTTCAAGATGAAGTCTTCGGAAACCATTGACCAGATGGATACAAGGTTTACAAGGACACTGAATGAAGTTCTCAATCTTGGAAAAACCTTCACAGACAAGGAGATAACCGTCAGGGTGCTGAAGGCTCTACCTCCAAAGTTCAACATTAATGTGACAGCCATGGAAGAGTCAAGAGATTTGGGAAAGATCTCACTCACCGAACTGTTCTCAGTACTCAAGGCGTATGAGTATAAACTGCCAAGAATGGGTGTTGAAGAAACCTCAACTTCAAGTCCCACAGTTGCCCTGGTTGCTGCTGAAAATTCTAGAAGACCAGCATATAAAAGCAAAGATGTGGAATCATCTGATGAAGCCACAATACTCAACAAAAAGGAGTACATAGCTGGAGACGTTGCATTGCTGATGAACAACTTCAAGAAGTTCTATAAAATAAAAATGGAGAACAAATACAACAATGCTTCTACTTATGTGGTAGTACAGTGCCCGCGAGGTTTTTTTTTTTTTTTTTTTTTGTGATTTAACGTCGGTATGAAAATTGAAAAATGTTGATTGATTTTGGTATGAAATGTGTCATTCTGAAAGGTGTGGTATGCAATGTATAAAGTAGGTAAAGGTTTGGTATGAAAAGTGAAATTCAGAACTCTTGCCCGAAATATACCCCCCCCCCCCCCATGTCCGCGACACTTTTTTTTTTCTTTTTTTTTTTTTTGAGAGTTAACGGACACGTGCGCCGTCCAAAATTTAACGGTGGTATGTAAATTGAAAAATGTTGATTGATTTTGGTATGAAATGTGCAATTATGAAAGGTAAGGTATGAAATGTGCAATTATGAAAGGTAAGGTATGAAATATATAAAGTAGGTAAAAGTTTAGTATAAAAAGTGCAATTCCCTCTTATTAATAGTGACAACTTAAGTTTCACGTACTCATAAATAACTATTAGCAGGGGCGAATCTGTAATTACTAAGGAGGATGTGGAGGATGTTAGGAGAGAGATTCAGATAATGCACCACCTGGCAGGGCACCCAGGGACGGACCATAGTGGGAACTGGGCGGGGCCATAAGAAAAAATAACATTATCTATTCATATACGTATATGTTATCAAATTAACTGTTTTGGCCCAATGGAATTGTCCTTTTAAAAGTTGGAGAAGGTCATTAGTTCCATCCCTGAGATACTCACGTGGTATTTTTTCACATCATTTTTCATTCAATATCATTTATTTTGCTATTTATCAAGATATTACTCCTATTACATTTCTATGTATATCTCTAACTCAAAATAGCATTTGGCATAATTCGTAATTCTGTTTCTCAGGCTGAGTAGTACATATAATATTTTTCTCATCATTTTTTTATCCAATTTCATTTTGATTTCCTATTTATCATCAACATCTAAAAGCGACATTCATTAAATGTCTTTTCAAATTTCTATTTATCATATGTCCTAATAATTTTGTTTGTATCATTTTTATGGAATTCCATTTTCTTTAGATAGATTATATTGTCACACATGATTTCATAACTTTTGTGTTATGCACAATTTTACGATACTATTTTTAATGTATGATAAATAAAAAAATTAATCTTATTTTCATGTCTTGTCTAAGTAACATTTATTTGTTTTCTGTCCAACTGAATTCCGTCTTGAACATTTTATATTGAATGTTTCACACTTCATACTCTTAAAATAATTCCTAGTATATTTTTTCACCTTTCGTTGGACAACATTATAGTATTAATATATCATAATTTATATTTCTATAATTTCATCAAAATATCGAGTTTGACACCAAAAAAATCTTCGGCCCCCCAATAAAAGTGGTCTAGGTCCGCCCCTGAGGGCACCCCAATGTTATTTCTATAGTGGGAGCTTACGAGGATGCTGTTGCAGTTCACGTGGTGATGGAGCTTTGTGCAGGTGGGGAGCTTTTTGATAGGATTATACAGAGGGGGCATTACACGGAAAGAAAAGCTGCTGAGCTTGCAAGATTAATAGTTGGGGTGGTAGTCTGGTAGAAACCTGTCATTCATTGGGAGTTATGCATAGAGATTTGAAGCCAGAGAATTTTCTTTTTGTGAATGAGAAGGAGGAGTCACCACTTAAGACCATCGACTTTGGGCTCTCGGTTTTCTTCAGGCTAGGTACTCTTGTATGTTCATTTGCCTTTAATGTTTGTTGATTAATTTTATTACAATTTACAATACGCTGCTTTTGAATTAATTTCGCTTTACATAAGATAGGAATAATGAAACTTATAAATTTATTAATTTAAGAAAGCCGAAAGAAAAGTTTGAAGTGGTCTTAATTTTTATTATTAGTAGGTAGAACCGTAGAAGTTATGAATAGAAACACCATTTTTTCTATTCCATATGGAATCTCTTTACTCACCAGTTATGGCATGTGTATTGTTAGTAACATCATTTTTTTTTCAGAGATCGAGTTTGAATTATTGAACTAGCAGCCACTTTAACTGCTTCATGTTTTGAAAGGCCACTCATATTGTTAAATTATTGTGAATTTACCACCAATCGAGTAGGCAAAGTCATTTAGGAAGTGCTTGCAGAAATTTAGGCATTACCTACCCTCTAATCTTTCTTCAAAAAACTGATAGATATTTTTTATGACATACAACTTTCACACGCTTGTATTTCTGAACTCAAGAAATTTCATAAATATGGTTAGGTGTTAAGCTTTGATTTTGATATCTATGTTGTTGCATAATAGCTCAGTTTACTGATATTATTTGGTGTTGATTATAAACAAGTATCAAAAGTTTCAATTAATAACTTAAATTGTGTCCTTTTACAACTTTAGATATGATAGTGACCAAGAGACACAGAATATCCTGATCATCTTATATTCTTGTTATGGGTAGAATAACACATATA
This sequence comes from Penstemon barbatus, assembly GCA_003313485.2. Taxonomy (NCBI): domain Eukaryota; kingdom Viridiplantae; phylum Streptophyta; class Magnoliopsida; order Lamiales; family Plantaginaceae; genus Penstemon; species Penstemon barbatus. The sequence continues at coordinate 6,153,063 of CM064882.1, forward strand.
GAATGTTCATCGTCTTACATATACCCCATTAGCTGAGTAGAATCATGCTGTGTTATAACTATTTGAGAGGCCACTATATTGCTAATTCCTTGTACTTAGTCACTCTTTCTTATGTCTGATTAAATGGTGATATAAAACACTTACCAGGTGAAACATTTACTGATGTGGTTGGAAGCCCTTATTACGTGGCTCCAGAAGTATTAAGAAAGCACTATGGCCAAGAATGTGATGTCTGGAGTGCTGGAGTTATTCTTTACATTTTGCTAAGTGGTGTCCCGCCATTTTGGGATGGTAAGTATTTTTTTGATCATTGTGATGTGCTTGCTGCGTTTCTTTTTTGTTGGTTAACCTAACTTCCTACCAATGTATATTTTGGAACAGAGACGGAACAGGGAATTTTCGAGCAGGTCTTAAGAGGGGAACTTGATTTTGTATCTGAACCTTGGCCAAGTATATCTGATAGCGTAAAAGATATTGTAAGAAAAATGCTTGTACGAGATCCCAAAAAGCGACTCACAGCTCATCAAGTTCTTTGTGAGTTTACTATAATCTCTCATATTTTTCAAATTCTATCACTTATGTAGAGTGTATTGTATACTGATGTCGATTATAATTATTGGTTTATGCTTTTGAATAGTAACTCAATGGGAGATTAAATTTCTCGGGCTGCCAAATATTTTATTATAAGCTATCAAAAACAAACTTTTATGGATCAATTACACTAAACAAACTCAAAGAGAAGTTCACCTCTTAAGCAGTTTTGAAGGTTGGCAGCTGCAACAAGAGATTTCATATGGTATGAGCCAATCAACAGTATTCTAAAGTCAAAATAGTGATTTGGTTCTCAAAGTGGTGGATGGAGAAAATGAAATGATAGAACATATGAGGATACATAAATCTTTAGTATTTTGGGGATGAACCAATTGCATGACTAGCTAAGTTCAACAAATGGGTATTATTTGCATGCTTAGACAAATAACCATTGTTTCACACTCTGAACTGAAGGGAATGACATCTACAGTCGTAATATGTTTGCACAGGCCATCCATGGATACAAGTAGGCGGTGAAGCACCAGACAAACCTCTTGATTCTGCTGTTCTATCTCGTCTGAAGCAATTTTCCGCCATGAACTGTTGGGAGCTTATTGATGCTTGCGAAAAAACTGTTGAGAGCTTATTCTATGGTGTTTTGTTCTGAGGACAACAAATTGGTAGCGGTTCGAGACCCTTATGGATTCAGACCATTGGTAATGGGTCGGACGAGGAATGGGGGTATTGTTTTTGCGTCAGAGACTTGTGCCTTGGATTTGATCAAGGCAACGTACGAAAGAGAGGTTATTCCCGGTGAAGTTATTGTTGTTGACAAGTTACAAGGGGTTCAATCTTATCATTTAACCCCCCACTCTAGCTCTAAAGAAACGAATTTTTGCGTATTCGAGCACATTTACTTTGCACACCCTAGTTCTCATGTTTTCGGTCGATGGGTGTCTGAATCTAGGCATGCATTTGGTGAAATCTTGGCTACAGAATCACCCATAGATTGTGATGTGGTCATTGGGGTGCCAGATTTAGGTCTAGTGGCCGCACTCGGTTACGCTCAGAAAGCAGGGGTACGATTTGAATTTGGTTTGGTCAAGTCACCTTACGTGGCTCGAACTTTCATTTAGCCATCTCAAGAAATTAGAGACAATCAGGCAAATTTGAAATTAGCAGCCGTGAGGGCGGTTGTGGAAGGGAAACGCGTTGTGGTGGTTGATGATTCGATTGTCAGAGGAACTACTTGCCCGAAGATTGTTCAGAAGTTGAGAGACGCCGGAGCTAAAAAGGTTCATGTTAGAATCGCTAGCCCTCCGGTTATAGGGTCGTGTTATTATGGAGTTGATACACCTAGTCCTGAGAAGTTGATTGCGAATAAGATGGATATGGAGGAGATGAGGAAGTATATTGGTGCGGATTCACTTGCGTTTTTGCCCATTGATGAGCTGAAGAATTACTTGGGGGATGATTCAAAGAAATATTGTTATGCTTGTTTTACGAGGAAGTATCCGGTGGAGCCAACTGGAAAAGTGCAGACAAGTGTGAATTAAGCGGGGGAGATGAGTAAATAAAATTGAATTGGAGAACATGATTAAGTTAATTTTTTTTTTTTTAGGATTTACGGAAGTGTTTATTTATTTATTTTTAGGCTAATTTATCTAGTTAGTAAGGAAGAAGCTTCACCGGCAACGAAAAGAAAAGAGGGAAATTTATTGTGGTATAGTGGTATTATTTGATAAAGAAAAAACTGCATGTGTTTGGTGATTCTTTTGGTTTATTTCAATTGAGTTTTGATCCATGACATTATATAGGAGTTCTGATTGTGGTTTAAGTGTTATTATCTTATCTCAACGCATGATTACTAATGGGTTTGAATTGTTGATCATTTGCTCACATACTTTGGCTCTAGCTAGATTGGAAAGTTACTAGTTTCTAGTGATCATTAATCTATGTTGCACGGATACGGATACGTCGATACGAATACGACACCATACGAATACGGCGACGCGGGTTTTGAAAAATTTACTGGATACGATACGATATGAATATAAAAAATATAAATTTATATATTTATGCATATTGAAATAAGTAAAATAATAAATGTTTATATTCATATATATTGAAATAAATCAACTTAAGTTTCATAAGTACTAAATTGCATAATTTTCGGAAAAAAAAATTATTTTGTAATTTAATATTATTAATTATACATAATGTTCATTGTTTTATTATGTTAAATATAACATGTCCCGTTATATTTAACTCCAATCAACTCGACACATTTGATACTTTCGTCAAATTGGAAACGGAATTGTCACGTGGCCGTTAAAACTTTGCACATTTGATACCATAACTTATGTTGACTGATAATTTTACCCCATAACATTTTAGGTTACCAAAAAAGCCCCACATCTCCAAATTTAGTGCCGATTTTAGTCCACATTGTTGCAAAATTTCCAAATTGACTCGAATAAGACCACGTGCTGACCAATTTAGAACTTTACACATTTGATACCATTACTTATGTTGACTGATAATTTTACCCCATAACATTTCAGGTTACCAAAAAAGCCCCACATCTCCAAATTTAGTGACGATTTTAGTCCACATTGTTGCCGAATTTCCAAATTGACTCGAATAAGACCACGTGCTGACCAATTTAGAAAATTTTACTTATTTTATTTAAATAACTAATTTAATTTATAAACAGTATCAATAAATTAAATAATACATTAACTTAACTATCACCAAAATTAAGAAAACATATTCTTTTTAAAAATAAAATTTATATAATAGAATTGATCTATTTAATATTTATTAAAATAATAAATTATATAATTAAAAACTATTTAATATTTATTAAAATAATAAAAGAATCACCACCCACCCACCCAACCCAACCCACCCCTCCCCCTACCACCAGAATCCCAGGCCGCCGGCGGCCTGGGTCTTCTGTCCCAGGCCACCGCCGGCCTGGGACCGAAGATCCCAAGCTGGCAGTGGCCGGGCATCGAAGAACCCAGGCCGGCGGTGGCCTGGGACAGACGCGGCCTGGGAATCGGGGGTAGGGGGAAGGGTGGGGAGGTGGTGGGTGGGGTGGGGTTTTTTTTTTTAAATTAAAATTATTTATTATTTAATATTTTAATAAATATTAAATAGTTTTAAATTATATAATTTATTATTTTAATATATATTAATTCTATTGTATAAATTTTATATTTAAAAATAATATATTTTCTTAATTTTGGTGATATTTATGTTAATGTATTATTTAATTTATTAATATTGTTTATAAATTAAATTAGTTATTTAAATAAAATAAGTAAAATTTTCTAAATTGATCAGCACGTGGTCTTATTCGAGTCAATTTGGAAATTTGGCAACAATGTGGACTAAAATCGTCACTAAATTTGGAGATGTGGGGCTTTTTTGGTAACCTGAAATATTATGGGGTAAAATTATCAGTCAACATAAGTAATGGTATCAAATGTGTAAAGTTCTAAATTGGTCAGCACGTGGTTTTGTTCGAGTCAATTTGGAAATTTTGCAACAATGTGGACTAAAATCGTCACTAAATTTGGAGATGTGGGGCATTTTTGGTAACCTGAAATGTTATGGGGTAAAATTATCAGTCAACATAAGTTATGGTATCAAATGTGCAAAGTTTTAACGGCCACGTGACAATCACGTGACAATTCCGTTTCCAATTTGACGGAAGTATCAAATGTGTCGAGTTGATTTGAGTTATGGTATCAAATGTGTCAGGAGAAAAAATTGTGGTATCAAATCCCTAAAGTAGGTTGAGTTATGGTATCGAAAGTGAAATTCTCTCGAGGGAAATTTATTGTGGTATAGTGGTATTATTTGATAAAGAAAAAACTGCATGTGTTTGGTGATTCTTTTGGTTTATTTCAATTGAGTTTTGATCCATGACATTATATAGGAGTTCTGATTGTGGTTTAAGTGTTATTATCTTATCTCAACGCATGATTACTAATGGGTTTGAATTGTTGATCATTTGCTCACATACTTTGGCTCTAGCTAGATTGGAAAGTTACTAGTTTCTAGTGATCATTAATCTATGTTGCACGGATACGGATACGTCGATACGAATACGGCGACGTGGAAACGGATACGGATATGTCGATACGAATACGACACCATACGAATACGGCGACGCGGATTTTAAAAAATTTACTGGATACGATACGACATGGATATGAATATAAAAAATATAAATTTATATAGTTATGCATATTGAAATAAGTAAAATAATAAATGTTTATATTCATATATATTGAAATAAATCAACTTAAGTTTCATAAGTACTAAATTGCATAATTTTCGGAAAAAAAAATTATTTTGTAATTTAATATTATTAATTATACATAATGTTCATTGTTTTATTATGTTAAATATAACATGTCCCGTTATAGACAAACTATCATGTATTGCAGTTGTATATAATACAAAGTGTGGTTTGACGCCTTACATTGTTGATTGTTCTTACGAATTGTGGTGACTTAGCAAAATTCAGAATATAAAATATGTTGGATACGTCTAAATAAGTATCCGATACGTGTCTCCAACTTTTCTTTTTAATTATATTTACCGACTTACCATGTGGAGTGTCGAATACGTATCCCACGAGTATCCAAGAAGTATCGTATCCGAAAAGAGTCCGACACGATATTTTATAATTTTTTGAAATATCCGTGTATCATAGTCATTAATTAATTGTCCTATGGTACATAGAAAGGTTAGAAGATTGGAATTTCGAGGTTTATATAAGTCTCAAAGACTAGAATTATATGAGAAATTTTCTGGAAGAATAACAAAATTAACAATTATAGTGCCAATCAAGAAGCATGCATGCATGCATATGCAAGTGGACATGACTTGTCCTCTCGATTTGAAAAACTATTGGGTTAAACAAAACATGCATGGAACATATATATCACTACAATATTACTTACTGTCAAGTGATATTATACGTACAATGTTGTTTGATTCTAAAGATTTCGGGAATATATGCTGGGACCTTGTCTTTGAAATTAAGATTAAGTGGGTTTAATAGTGATCTATGAAGAACCGGACAACATGGAAGAGAAAATTAAATGTAATTTTAGTTTAAGCTCATTTCGATACACAACCATATTATATTGTTACTGCCCCAAACATAAATTATTGTCCTGTGATTTAACGTACACAAATCTTATATATATTTATATATAGGAGAATGGTCTTTTGACTTCAATTGTAAAATTTTGACTCAATTCTCAATTCTTAGAATTTAGAATTATTTTTATTTCAAATAATTAATTAAATTTGTTAAGTTACAATCTTCTCATAAATACTAATGTAGTTATTGACGATATAATCATATGTATGCAGCATTTTCATATTTCGATAAAGATGGTAGTGGGTACATTACAAAGGATGAACTTCAACAAGCTTGTGAGCAATTTGGTCTTGGAGATGCTCATCTAGAAGACGTAATCCGAGAAGTTGATCAAGATAATGTAAATATTTTCTCCTTGAAAATTTGCACTTGTTTTTGAATTTTAGACAAAAATATTTAATGTTATTTGTACGATTTTTTTTTATATTTCAGGATGGGCGGATCGATTACAATGAGTTTGTAGCCATGATGCAAGACCCTGGTTTTGGAATAAAGGGATTGCAGCTAAAGTCTGGTAATTCAGTGTAAATTTCATTGTGTTAATGGGTCTGCAAAATATAAGTGTATTGTTGTGTAAGATTAGTTAGGGTTTATATCAGGACTGTGAGTTTTCTTGTCCCTATTAGTTTGTTCATATTTATTTATATATTGTTAGGTTGTCTTTTGTTCTGGAAAACTATTCTCTGTAATTAAATTTTTTATTTGATTTACTAGTTTCGGCCATTTCAATAGATAACTGTAAAAATTTCTTTACTAATGGTTACCTGTATATATACTAAGATTAATAATCTATTTTATAATCAATTTATTGGGCTCTATATTAAATTACATTATATCACATATATTCCATTAGTAATAAAGTACAATACTTAAATCATCAATCATTATATCGAATCTATTTCATTGGTAATAAAGTACAAAAATAAATTTAAATTTAAATCATATCTCAAATTCTTAAAACCTACAAAATCAAATGTACGTCCTCGAACCACTAATTAAGACCAATCTAAAGAAAAATGAAAAAGGAAAATCGAATCAACACCGATCCATATGGACCACTAGGTGCATGCCCTACACTTGCATGCAGTACTGCATATGTACATAATAAATCTAAGAGATTAAAGAAGCCAGTTGTAGTTGTGTAATATGACCTTTTATTTGATTGCTCCTTCATCTTCATCTGGATCTATACATATATATATATGACAAGCCAAGACTAGCTAATTCGTGATGTACCTTCAATTTAATTTAATTTAATTTAATTTAATTTATTTCTTTGGATATTGATCGATAATGACAAATTATACTTATTACTACTTTTTCACGTCCAACTCTAAAATGTACAACCTCAGATCACAGCTAATATTTCTGATATGTATCTGTCACTGCCTCACTATATACTACGTACTATTGTCTATTGAGTTTTCATTACATGCTGCTAGAAGGCTAATTTATGGGTAAATACCATTTTTGGTCCCTCTTATCATTAACTTTTTACAGAGTGGTCCCTTTTATGTTTTTTTTCCCACTCTAGTCCCTACTATGAATTATTTGTTTCACTTTAGTCCCTACTATGAATTATGTGTTTCACTTTAGTCCTTATCAGGTGGTTCCGATAACACGTAACATGCATATGATTATTTTTTAGGGCATTTTCGTCCGTTCACTATTCAGACTATATGAGATATTGTTTAATTGGTGAGCAATTTTGGTGTTTGAAAAAGATTTTAGGAAAAAACTTTAGTTTGTAACGAAATGTACGATTAAGTTCGATTGGAATGAAAGCTTAGTTTGAAAATTTAGTTTTTTTTCTAAATAATTAGAAATACGAAATTATCCATGTTAGTTTACTTGAAATGACAAAATTGCCCTCATGAGCATATCACATGTTATCGGAATCGCCTTGGATCACTTGATAAGGACTAAAGTGATACAAATAATTCATAGTAGGGACTAAAGTGGGAAAAAAAACATAAGAGGGACCACTCTGTAAAAAGTTAATGATAAGAGGGACTAAAAGTGGTGTTTACCCCTAATTTATTATGGTATGTCGGTATGTCCTCATCATTTATTTTTTTTTTATTTTTCCTTGGCACGAGTTAATTGATTAGTAAATTTGGAAAATGCCAATAGCTGCCTTTTTCCATAATTTTCTAAACCCTTATTTAAGTTTGCCAATAACATTAATATTTTTCTGGCTGCACCATTTTTTATTGAGTGAATAGCAATTTAACTCTCTGTGTTATTCTAAATAGGCAATTTAACTCTTTGTGATAAATAAAATGGCAAAATACCTCCATGTGATATCCTAAATAGACAATTCAACTCCATGTGATAAGAAAAAGGGCAAAATGCTTCCCTGTGTTTTTATAAAAGAAGCACATTGCCTCCCTCTAAATTGCTCATTTATTCATATCATAGGGAGGTAAATTGCTCATTATTTCATTTGACAGGGAGGTAAATTGCCTATTTTTATATCACAAGGAAGTAAATTGCTCATTATTCATTTCACAGGGAGTTAAATTGCCTATTTTTATTTCACAGGGAGGTAAATTGCCCATTAGACATATCACATGGAGTTAACTTAAAAAAAAAACCTTTTTTATTTAATAACTATTGATTTCTTAAACAATGTTCCGATTCAAAAATAGGAAACAATATTCGTCTTTTTTTTATTTGTAGTACGATCGAATTTGCTTTTAGTATGGAGATAGTGACAATAAATGTGAAATTAATAATACAGTATTATAATGAATTTCTTCCATAGTGTGTACGTCAGTTTACACATGACCATTTAAAACCACTAAAAAAAATCAGTGACAAAATTAATATGAAATGATAAAGTGACAAGAATTTAAATATTGTCATTAAAATGATGCACATAGTGATAAGAAATGTGAAACATTTAGTGATATCCTAAAAGTGACAGCTAAAAAGTCGTCATTAAACTATAGTGATAATATTAATTGTTGTTAGGTTGTCACTAAAAATGTGTCACTAATTATTAATAGTGACGACTTAAGTTTCACATACTCATAAATAATTATTAGTGACAACTTAGTAATTTATTTTGTCACTGTTATTATTGTGATAAAACTAATAAATTTGTCACTAAATAAAGATTTTATCAATAAAATTCATTTTTTTTTTTTTTTGATAACCCAGGTGTACAAGCTTACACTCGACTAATCCTGGACCCTCAGAACCCTTGCCCTAAAATCCTGAAGGATGTAAATCGCAGGATGCACTTTATGAGTCAAACATAATGAATTAATAGATTTAAAAAGTCATATATTTGAATTAATGAAGCAAAAAACGTCAATTTCATGATTGGAGGATGAAAGAATGTAAAGGAGCAAACTTTGTTGTAAATTACGTTGTGATCATCAGAGAATAATCGTGAATATATCCATGCACGTGAGGAGCTGTAAATTAAAAAGCATGCAGTAGTAATTGATATTTTTTGGTACCACGTGTCTGGTGGAGTCACCGAGCTGTCTCCAGCCATTAGCCACCGTCCCCACCGCTGGTCCCTGTCACGTGCTATGGCCGGCACCGCCCCTTTCCCACTCCCGCCACCACTTCACTTCACTTTTCCTTTTTCTTTTGTTTCTAATTAATGTTATGGCACGTTTCATATTTTTACACAAAATCAAAAGTAAAAGTAGAAATTTAACTCAATCCTCATTTATGAACAAATGATCGATGTCTACTTCTCATACCTTATCAAGATTTCCCTTTTTTTGCAAAATAAAACGTCAATTTCCATCTCAATGACCATTTGGGGGAATACTCCATTTCATATATGTATATACTCCATCTGTCGTGTCTTTTTTTTTTTCTCATTTTGATAAAAAAAAATTATTTACTTTTATTTGTGTTTTAGTATTTCGATGAACATTATTCTTTTTTTTTTTTATCAATTTTACACACTTCTCGTTAATGCTTATAATTAATGCTAATTAAATTATTTAGTTAAAAGGGTATTTTGGAATTTTACTTCAATAAAGTGACTGTTTTTTAAATTTTTAGTCTGTGTACAATTCTCTAAAATGACAAATAAAAAAAAGAAGACAATATATTATATTGAAAAGTGTAGTATCTAACATCTTTTCATTTACAATCGTCATAATAATCGATCGATATTATAAACATATATAGGGGTTATTGCATTTTTTGTGCAATAACTTAAGTTCACTGACATTTCTACTCATTTTATTGGGTTGTCACATTTGGTATCACAACTTCAATTTCGATGGCAATTTTGGTCCACACTGATACTCAATTTTAAAATTGACCTGAATTAACATATGTGCAGGTGCCATGTGAATTGTAATTTGGGGATTTAGGTGCCACGACTTAAATTCACTGATATTTCTACCCCACATCTTATCGAGCTGGCATATTTAATAACACAACTTTAATTTCGATTGCAATTTAAGTCCAAATTGAACTCAAAAGTTTAAATTAGTTTATAGTACCTACTAATGTCTACTATGCACTCAATAATATTTGTAGAACTTTATGCCTAAGAGTATCAAGCACTCTCTCCATTTAATTTTATTTATCGTTATGGTAAAAAAAATTATTTCATTTATTTGTCATTTTAAAAGTTCAATTATTTTTTCTCTTTCCAAATTTACCATTTCCTATTAATTGTTATAACTCCTAATTAACAGAGAAGATAAAAACAACAATTAATACTCCATTGAGAGTAAGTATTTTAGGATTTTTCTCTTCAAATGGTAGTTATTTAATAGGATCTTTAATCTATGTGTCACTACAAATAAGACACGATGAACATTCTTGACTAGACATTGTGGTTGAAAAATATATCACAACATCATCGATCTTGAAAACACAACATCATCACAATTAATGATGTGATACATTTAATTAAAAAAATTCCAATTAAATAAGACGGATGAAGTATATTGTACATTAAGTGATGTATATTTAATTTACAGCTTCCTTAAAGTGGCTAGTTAGGGCCATTTAATGGGATGTTAGTAGTGGTTTTTCTATCTTTATGTTACAAAAGATATTGCTAAACTAAAGAACATATTTTCTGCCAAACTTCAATGATTAACTCCCTATTAGTTAGTGCTTCGATCATTACGAGCTTTCCACATGTATATACCAACAGTTTGTACGGACACGAATTTGTACTAAAATGAAACAGACAAGTGCTAATTATTATCACAATTCATTAGTAATCAATCCCATGTACTAGTATAATAATAAATGTCTGATTAATGACTAACTTTCGTACAATTATTAAACTCAAATAAAAAATATATCTAACACACCCCTAAGGTTTTTTCACAGGGATTAAGAAATCAATTAATACCCTAAATTTTAGGAAAATAAAAATTTAGTTGAACAAATTTATCTTTGAGAAGCAATTAAATTATTTGTAACTCCCTACAATCCATGTCTTTAATTCTTTACCAATCCATGTATTCTGGAATGGAGAGAGAGAGAGAGTATTACATTTGACTAAATAAGATAGAGTTTTTAGGTGTAATAAATAAGGACTAAATCGAAAAGGAGATAATTAATATAGTACTGAAATCCTAAAACAACCAATATTTTAAAACAAAAGAATTTCTGTAAAATAACAAATATTGTGAAAGGAATAGAGTTATAGGTAATCCTATTAATTAAACTGTATAGCCATACACAAATTTGTAGGACTAATATGTACCCAAAACCTGTAAATTTAATCGCATTGCCCTTGAAAGACCAATTAGCTAGTTTGAGAATATTTAAGCACTCTCTCCGTTTTTTTTTTTTTTTTTTTGTCATTTTGGAGGATTGTATACAAATTAAAAAATATCATAAAAAAGTTATTTTTTAAGCAAAAATTTCAAAATATCCTTTTAATCAAATAATGTCAGCATTAATTACAAATATTAGTTAGTCAAAAGGATAAAATTGGTAAAAAAATATTAATTTTACACTGAAATCATAAAATGATAAATATAAGTAAACAATTTTTTTTTTTTATCAAAACGAGAAATAAGCTGTGAAACGTTTCAAAGCTCATGGTCACCAACAAATCAAACATTAATCAATCACTAGATTTCACCCATACAAGAAAAAGATATACTACTATATTTTCAAAATTAATATTCGTCGGTCATCCTCAAATCAAATTTCCTCATAAATATGAAAAGTGATGACAACAATTATGATGGAATCATGATGAACAAAATAGTAATTAATAATTTTACATGGATAAATTGTCCCTTTAGATGTTTATATATGGCATACATTTAGCCACTTGTGGCACATATATAAATTGAAATATCACTACCAAAAAAAAAAATTTGAAATACTACACAAATTAATTCCACATCCAAAAAGAAAACAAATTAATCAATTAAAATGTGGTATGTATTTGATTAGGCAGAAACGTCCAAGATTTAACACGGTGCCATAGCAAGGAGGCAAGCTTAGATGAAACAATGGCCTCAAATTCTGTACGTAAGAATAAAGTCTTCTCCATTTAATGAATTTCATCTTATTCGTTGACCACCATGTAATTCTCAAGGCGGGACCTTATAATGAAGTTAAGAACAATTAATGTTGAAAGTTTAATTTATTAATGAGACACAAAATCTTGAGTATTCCCGGCAGTTTGATCGCACTTACATCATTCACAAACAAATTAAATATTTCTTCCGTTTTATATTATTTGTCATTTTGGGTAGTACGTGGTATTAATTAAATAGCCATCATTGTGAAGATAAAAATTCAAAAATACTCCTTCCGTTTTTTTTATTTCTCGCTTTGGCAAAAAAAAAAAAAAAATTATTTGCTTTTATTTGTCGTTTTAGGATTTCAATGTAAAATTAATGTTCTTTTATCAGTTTTACCCTTCTTATTAACTGATACTTGTCATTTATGCTAAGATTATTTAATTAAAAGGGTATTTTGAAATTTTTGCTTCAAAAAAGTGAATATTTATGACATTTATTAATTCGTGTGAAAATCTTCAAAGCTACAAATAAAAAAAAACGAAGGGAGTATCCTCACTGGAGTAATAATTGTTTCTCTAAGCTCTCCACTTAATTAGGAGTTTGAATAATTACTCCCTCCATTCCACAATACATGATATTTTGTTCCACAATACATGTCACTTTAAGAATTCAAGATATATGTAAATGCTATTTTGACATTTTTACCCTTCTTCATTAAAAAGAGAGAAGAAAGATGTATGGGAATTGGTAAAGAAAGAGATGTATTATAGGGAGTTACAAAAAAAAATTGCTTCTCAAGGGTAAATTTGTCCAACTACACTCTTATTTCCTAAAATTAGGGTATTAATTGATTTCTTAATCCATGTGAAAAAACCTTAAAGGACATGTAATATGGAATGGAGGAAGTAATATAAAAGGGTAAATCGGGAAAAAAATTAATTATTTTTGCATTGAACTTCTAAAACGACAAATAATATGAAACGAAGGGAGTATAATATATTTGATTTGTAATTTTTTTGAAAAAAATAACATCAACCGATCACTTGCTAACACCTTTATAAATGGAGAGTGTAAATCCATTAATTATGTCCAGAAATTTCATGACTAAATTCCTCAACATAATAGCTATATGGCCGAACACGTGTCCAGTACGAATAGTGTTATAAAAAGATTGATGATGTTAGCTTTCACGAATGAATGATCATATATAGCAATTCGAGAGTGGATCATCATCTTGCCAACACATTTTTGTTTTCTTTTTCTAACAAACGACAAATTATTGTAGGCTAAATATAGGGTAAATTATGGATATTCATTCAGAAGTTCCAATTATAAAAAAATTTCCCACGTATTCAGTATTACGAAAATTCCATTAATTAGTTTGTCACCATCTAAAGCCCCCTTGAGCATCCCAGCTAGGGGTGTAATCGAGTCGAGTAGTGTCAAACGATACACTGTTCAATCTTGATTTGATTTTTATCGAGCTTGAAATTTTGTGTTTGAGCTTGGTTTGATTTTAAATCGAGCCGAGCTCACACGAGCTTTTATCGGACGAGCTCAAACGAGCTTTTATCGAATGAGCTCGAGCCAAGTACCGAGTAGCTTGATATTTTACATGTAATTTTCTATTTTTTAGCTTATTTAGTCGAGCTCGAACCGAGCTTCAAAAGTCATCGAACGAAAAATGATGTTCAAGCTTGTTTGATTAGTGTGACGAACCGAACTTAAACGAACTTTTATCGAACGAGTATCGAGTAGCTTGATTTGATTTTCAGCCATAATCCCAACAGTAACATTTTTTGCTCTTGTAAGAGCAAAAACTAAATTATACATGATCAAAACCAAAAATTGTACTCTAGCAGTGAGAGCTATACTATATACTCTTGTTTAAATAATTTTTGAAGTTGCATATATGGATGTTCATGAATATTTATAAATGGATATTAGCTTATCACGACCCCATCCACCACCGCTGCTTTTTTTTTTTTAATATATAATTTATAAATGTATTTAAAGTTGTTGTTTATTTATTATTATTGTTTTAATTAAAAATGTGTTTAGTATTAATTTAGATAATTACTTATAGATGATGTATTTAAAGCATCTCCTACTTAAGTGTTTTGATTGTTGAGGAGCAAAAATCTGATTTTTACATACCCAAAAGAAAATAAATTAAATTCCCCATCAATGCTATGTTAATGTCATCTTGCCTATTTTTACATACCCAAAAGAAAATAAATTAAATTCCCCATCAATGCTATGTTAATGTCATCTTGCCTATAGGTGTCCATGTAAAGGGTAAACACCACTTTTGGTCCCTCTTATCATTAACTTTTTACAGAGTGGTCTCTCTTATGTTTTTTTTCCACTTTAGTCCTTACTATGAATTATTTGTTTCACTTTAGTCCTTATCAAGTGGTCCAAGGCGATTCCGATAACATGTGATATGCTCATGAGGGCAATTTTATCATTTCAAGTAAACTAACATGGATATTTTCGTCTTTCTAATTATTTAAAAAAAACTAAATTTTCAAAATAGGCTTTCATTCCAATCGAACTTAATCGTACATTTCGTTCCAAACTTAAGTTTTTTCCTAAAATCTTTTTCAAACACCAAAATTGCTCACCAATTAAATAATATCTCAAATAGTCTCAATAGTGAACGGACGAAAATGCCCTAAAAAATAATCATATGCATGTTACGTGTTATCGGAACCACCTGATAAGGACTAAAGTGAAACACATAATTCATAGTAGGGACTAAAGTGAAACAAATAATTCATAGTAGGGACTAGAGTGGGAAAAAAAACATAAAAGGGACCACTCTGTAAAAAGTTAATGATAAGAGGGACCAAAAGTGGTATTTACCCATGTAAATTTATACATGGACATCCACCTCGACAAATATGTAGATTTTGAATTCAATAGTAGATTTGTGAAAAAAAATCTATTTGAATTTGATAGCTTAATTAAATCGTTAAAATATGTAGATTTTGAATTTAAAGAAGTTTATTTCACTTATATTTTCTTTTTATCAATTTATTATATTTAAAAAAGCCAAGTCAATAAAATTTATATTTGACATATACAACATAGTAAAATATTATTTATATGTCATTTATAATTTAATATTGAAAGAAGTATAAAATATATTATTAATGAAAATTTTGAATAATGCCGGTTGGAGTGGGTAGCTAAAACTTGATATATAAAATATTGTTCATCATGTATATTTTGATACAGTTAATCAATTATAGATATTTTGATATAAATAATCAATTATACATGGCATTGCTGGAAATGCCCACCCCTAAAAAGTTTCAAGTTATTTTTTATAATAAAAACTTGAACATTTTAATATAACATATATAAATATAAAAGTTCTTTTACATTAAATTAAATAAGTTTTTTTATATTGAATTATAATGATTAATTAGTTAATAAATTCAAGAATTATATTACTTAAATAATATAATTAATTAATTGAATGCGTAAATAATTTTTTTATATTTATAATATATTGTTATTAAAATTCTATTTATTTGTTAGTGTAATGGTTATTTTTTAATAAATAAGTAAATAGTATTTTTTTTAATATCTCTTCTCAAGAAAAAAGATTTTTCAATCATCTACTTAATTTATGGGCAATTATAAGATCTTATCAATTTTTTTATCATAGTGTTAAATTTTATAAGATATTACAAACGTTACAAATAACTTCCATGGACAAAACTGAAACTTTTTAGGAGTAATTGACTAATTATCAGACGGTGACAAACCCGTAGGATTTTTTCGTTACATTTAATTCGCAAGGGAGATTTTTGTAATTATTACAATATATTCGTAATTTACCCAAAGCATATAAAACTCCCATGTGTCTCGAAAATTTCTGCATAGAAACTCCTTGTATTAATTTTATTCTATATCGTTGTATTTTACAAAATATTTTCGAAAAGCTTTTAGTTTTAGGAGTAGTATTTATTTTTACTACCCTCAAAGTAAATAACGAAAAAGTCAAGGGGCACAAATGTAACTGAAGGGTTCTTTCTCGATTGCCCCCCTATAAAAAGACCAAGCTACACATTAATAGGTTTCTAAAGTTATTAAGAGTGTGCCCACTTCAACATCTATCTATATATCCTTTTCCACTTCTTATTGCTCAATCATCAACTTTTTCCCAAGTGGTAAGCATAACTACCTAATTTCTTCATTTGTTCTTCAATATCTTTATAATTGGACAATAACACAAATATTAAATCAACAGGTAATAATGGAGAAACCAAACTCCAGTACAAGCAGTTTAATAAGAACAAAATCCGACCAATTTGTGGAGACAATGGCTGCAGCACTGGCTGCAATGAAGTCTCCAGTTTCATCCGGTGAAGTTGCCGCCAGTGCTGTTGGGGGTGGCGGCCCTGAGGGTAGCAGCAGCAGCTTCCACTCGAGAAAGTCCAGTCGAGGGCTCGCTTCAGCCTCGCCTGGCATGAGCAGTGGTCATATTGGCAAGAACACTCACATTAGGAAATCAAGAAGTGCACAAATGAAATTCGACGTTGATGATTTGAATAGCAGTGCTGCATTGAGTAGGGCTTCGAGCGCAAGCTTAGGCTTCTCTTTCACCTTCACCGGCTTTACCGTTCCACCGGACGAGATTGCTGATATGAAGCCATACAGTGATGAAGATATTCGTAAGTCATTTAGTTAGTAGAATTAAGTTTTATAACTTTCAAGAAATGGCGATTTACCCCATGTGATATTCATAATGTTCAATATACCTCCTTGTGATTTGAAAAATGGCACTTTAACCCCCTGTGTTATTATAAAAGTTTCATACCGTCTCCTTGGAATTTTTATATGAGACACTCTTAATTTCGGCAAGTGAGGCACACTCTCCGATTGAAGGAGGTAAATTGCCTCTTTAAAATTTTCACATGGGGTAAAGTGTTCTTTTTCAAATCACGGGGAAGGGGGTAAATTGAACATTATGCATTTCACTAGGGGGTAAAATGGCATTAGCTCAAATATTTTATACTAAATTTCATAGTCTTTATAAATTAGTACAGTTAGCATAATATATAGAGTAAACAACTCATATCTAGTTCTGGTTTTCCACTAAAACCAGAACAAAGCATAATTCTATCTCAAGCTAAATTCAATTGCATCCCAAAATTAATCACATTCAATTGGATGCACCAATTATTGGCAAGTTAGAGGAAAAAGGTTACCTTTTCTCTATAACTTGTATTGATGCATTGATTGATTGAAACTGGCACAGGCCCTGCTCACAAAAGATAAAAGATCACGTTAAACTTTTGGAGTCTGGCCCCTTAAACTTTCATAAAGCGCAATCGTAGAAAAGTTTCCATGAAAATGAAAGAAACTTCTGCATCATTATCCAAAATGGTTATCCTTTTCCTCAACAAAAGGGCAGACAAAAAGTGGACCCTCAAAGAAGGGCAAAATTGCATTATTAGTCCACATTAAAGGAACCTCGGGACTTTTGGTCCTCACTGTACAAAATTGTACTTTAGATGCCCAGTTGGAACTTTTGGTCCCGCACTTATTAATTGAACTTGTGGCCAAATTCTTTACAATATTTTGCACTTATGGTCCCGTAGATGAGTCACTATTTAGCATTTTTATCTCGTAGGATTGTCTCATGTTTGCATTTTTCTCCCCCGGGATGTGATGACGCCAAAAGTACATAACATTTTTAAAATACGGGACCAAATATGTTTGAGGATCCAAATCCTATAGGATTAAAAGTGCAATTATCTCAAATTAAAAAGAAAAAGGTATAGTTAAATAAAACGAGCTTGTCAACAAAATTTTAGATCAGATATCACATCAAATATGATACAGACAAGAGTAAATTATCACAAATGTCTGGAAAACCTCTAATTCAACGGATTTGGAAAAAGAGTCAACTGAAGTGAGCCACAGAAAGAGCCGCACTTTCGCAACTGTCACAGCCACTTGTCTAATTTTCTTTCACAATTGTAGGACAAAAAGTACTTTGATAAAAGTAGTTACACTTTGTTGACCCATTGGAAAAATGATGGCCCATGAATAAGGAATATATATACCATGAATCATCCAATAAGTTTGGGTAATCTATATATTAAGTTATTAACTATATTTTACAATTCAAATTTCAATCAAATTATGTGTCATGCTATATAAATCTTGTGCTTAATATGTTTATATATTTTACAATTCAAATTTCAATCAATCTATGTGTCATGCTATATAAATCTTGTGCTTAATATGTTTATCAGCTGAAGATCTTGAAGCAGGCATGCAAAAGAAAAAACTTCACACAGAACCTACCTTGCCAATTTACCTTAAGGTAACAATATACAAGTCCGCAAATAATTCATACTTAGTTTATTAATTTAAACAAAATGTAACCGATGTCAAGCCCGTGTTCACGAGCCTTAATTGATTTGATATCATGTATTTGGACAGGAAGGGTTGGAAGTTAAAAAAAAAAATTCTAGAGATCAAGGCACAACTCATTGAACATGGTTATCATGTCAGGTCCAGTCTTGTACAGAATTCTCATCTTACATGGCATTTTTGTACAAGACTTTCCTTAACCCATAAAGAAAAGCAACGAACAAAAGAATAGGTTCTAGACGGAAAAATTCATAGTTCAAGAGCCATATCACCAAAATTACCATCTAAATGTTATTGGGTACACTGAACACTTACTATAATTGCAAAATGCTAAATTGTGTTTCAGATAACCTACAAGAATTTTTGATCTTCACATTAATACAACATTCTTTTCCTTTATATATGCAGTTTACTGATGTAACATACAAGGTAGTTTTGAAAGGCATACGCACAACACTGGATAAGGAGATTTTAAATGGAATTACCGGCTCCGTTGATCCAGGAGAAGTTTTGGCACTGATGGGACCATCAGGAAGCGGAAAGACTTCACTGCTGAGTCTACTTGGAGGCAGAATAAGAGAGCCCACCATTGGCGGTTCCATTACTTATAATGATCAACCATATTCAAAGTACCTAAAAAGCAGGTAAATAAAATTACCTAGACGCTTCAATTTAAGGGCATTCTTCAAAAGAAATACTGGAAACATGGACAAACAAATTTCTAAAACTATGCCATCACCACAAACATTCTAATGAAAGTTTTTTGCTCCCACATAAGCACATAGAGTTTCTCTCAGAGCATATGAACTTAAGTTAGTTACCTAGAAGGTGACTATTACTTGATAATAAATGACCAAAAGTATTGTTATGCATGGAAACTTGCTACTAAATAGGATGAGGCTAGTGCTCTATTTTCTGATTAAATACTTAGAACCTAAAAGGGGCATATTTAATCACAGTCCTGCAGGTTGAAAGTAATGAGTATGGTTAATATACCTAAGTTATATACTAATTACTTATATATAAAGTATCAAAAGGCTAATATATGGAAATATAACATTTGGCAGGATTGGATTTGTGACACAAGATGACGTGCTCTTTCCACACCTTACAGTGAAAGAAACGTTATCATATGCAGCTCGCTTACGACTTCCAAGAACATTAACAAAACAAGAAAAGGACCAAAGAGCTATAGATGTTATATGCGAATTGGGACTAGAGAGGTAACTTTCTTCTCTTTAGGCTAGTTCAGCAGCTTTGAGCTCATCAATGGCTGATTGTTCAGGAACATATTTACAGGTGCCAAGACACCATGATTGGTGGTTCCTTCGTTCGGGGAGTTTCAGGTGGAGAGAGGAAGCGTGTATGTATTGGAAATGAAATTATAATTAATCCATCTCTCTTGTTCCTCGATGAACCGACCTCTGGCCTTGATTCTACAACTGCTTTGAGGATAGTTAAAACATTACATGACATAGCTGAGGTATACACAATCAACACTCAACTTATTCAATCTCATTAAATCATCACTAAAATTCAACAAATTTTAGTTATATAGTGAACTTTTGTAATGGTAATCGGAATAAATACCTGCCTTCTATGCTATGATAGGCTGGCAAAACGGTGATCACCACAATTCACCAGCCATCCAGCAGGCTCTTTCCTAAGTTTGACAAGTTGATTCTTCTTGGCAAAGGGAGCTTGCTTTATTTTGGAAAGGCATCAGAAGCAATGCTTTATTTTTCATCTATAGGATGTTCCCCCCTTATTGCAATGAACCCTGCAGAATTCATGCTTGACCTTGCAAATGGAAATGTAACAGACATTTCAGTCCCATCAGAATTGGAGGACAGAGTGCAAATTGAAAACTCTGAAGCTGAAAGAAAGAGTGGAAAACCGGCTCCAGCACTCGTGCATGAGGTAACATATAATTTATCACAGTAACAACTGTGAAATTACAAGATAATACTTTGATTGATAATATGTTATCCTTTTAAATCAGTATCTTGTGGAGGCTTATGAGACACGAGTTGTTGAAAATGAGAAGAAAAAACTTAGGTCCCCAACACCCATTGATGAAGAAATTAAGGCTAAAGTATGCACTACAAAGAGAGAATGGGGAGCAAGCTGGTGCGGACAATATTCCATATTATTTTGGAGAGGGCTTAAAGAAAGGCGGCATGACTATTTTAGCTGGTTAAGGATCACTCAAGTTCTTGCAACTGCAACTATTTTGGGACTTCTCTGGTGGAAATCTGGCAGTAATAACCCCGAAAAACTGCAAGATCAGGTACAATATTATAAAATCCCACATTTCTCAGAAATCATATTAGCAGAAATTGAATTTTAGAAACTGAAAGAGTATCAGCGGTTATTATAAAATCCCAAATTGCATTGCAGGCAGGGTTACTGTTCTTCATTTCAGTGTTCTGGGGATTTTTTCCAGTATTCACGGCCATTTTCACGTTTCCCCAAGAAAGAGCAATGCTGAGCAAGGAGAGAGCAGCTGACATGTATAGATTAAGTGCATATTTTGTGGCCAGAACCACAAGTGATCTTCCACTAGACCTGATATTGCCAGTACTCTTTCTTCTAGTCGTATATTTTATGGCCGGCTTAAGAATGAATGTCGGTTCCTTTTTCCTCACTGTGGTGACAGTTTTTCTCTGCATTATAGCTGCTCAGGTTTGCCCTCTTTTCTCATTTCTGAGATCATTAATTCCCACGTCAAGATTTTTAACATGTATAAGCAATGACAGGGACTTGGACTAGCTATTGGTGCTACACTGATGGATTTAAAGAAGGCAACAACTCTGGCATCTGTCACAGTAATGACCTTTATGCTGGCTGGGGGATATTTCGTGAAGGTACGTGCATTAATTTAGTGAAAATTCCTCAATATCTCCCTTGTTCTAATGATTTAATTCAGTCAATGTCTCTAACTTTCCAATGTACAGTTATTAATCAATAATAGATGGTTTATGGTTTTGCAGAATGTTCCAGTGTTCATATCTTGGCTTCGTTATCTCTCGTTTAACTACCACACCTACAAACTTCTCCTAAAAGTGCAGTATGAACACATAAGTCACTCGATCAATGGAGTCAAGATCGATGATGGATACAAAGAAGTGGGAGTTCTTCTAGCCATGGTAGTCGGCTACAGACTCCTAGCATACCTATCTTTGCGAAGAATGGAACTCCGGTGATGAGCTTAAATGATCCAGAAGCCATATATATACATATCAATGGTTTTATGAGAACCGAAGTCATAAAGTCCATGAGGGAACTGAAGTTTAACGAATACCACTGATACTGGAAAATTTTGCCTCAAACAGAGATTGTAAATCAATAACTTGGCCAATATATGCATAAAAATATCGCATCTAGTTCATTTGATATATATATGCAGGATTTGCTAAAAGTCATGTTTGTACTTTGTAGAAAGGTGTGTAAAAAACTGGTAGTGCTCTGAATATCAGTTTGCTAATAGTGATTTTATCCAATGCTAAATATTAGCAGAATCCATTAAAAATGTTTTAATTAGCTACTGCAAGGGGATCTAGGTGCACATATTCCTCCATGTTTGATATTTCTACTGGATGAAGCAATATATCAACTTAAAGGAACCAAATTACATTTTATAAAAACTAAAATTACTCAATCCGAAGAATGTTCATCATTACTCTATTACTAAATCAATGGAATGAGAAATCGATGTAAACAAAATTCAGATCCAGCTAACCTTATTGCCGAAACCAAAAATGACAGATGATCTCATCAAATGAGTATTCATCCTTTGGTTGCTTCCAGTTCCTGATGATTGACTAGACAAGAGGAGGAGGCGGTTGCCGTTTTTTTTAAGAAGAAAGAGGGCGACGGAGGTGACGGCGGCACGGTGAAAAAGTAAATTACGAGCTCGGATTAGGGATTGGAAAAACAAATATACGATCGATTTTATTAAAATTAATTTTGACAATAATTAAGTATAATAAAAATTAATTATAAACTAGAGTAATTGTTATTTCATAATTGCTTATGCACATTTAAATTAGGGTGAGTTTGGCCTAGCGGGGTGAGTTTGGCCTAGCGCTACGAGAAGCAATTATAGGAGAATTAATTTTAGTATAATTGACTTTGGTAATAATTGATTAAAATATAAATTAATTATAGAATAATTGCTTTTGTATAATAACTTTTGCAAAAGTAACACTTTAGTAGCTTCTAAAATATGTTGATTTTTTGTTTCTAGAGATCCCAAAAATGATTATGATCTTGGGGGCCAAATACCATAAAAATCAAAATTGAGCAGAATTTATTTTTATAATCGGAGCCAAACACTTCAAAAATCATAATAGAGATCTATAAGTAATTTTAAAAGCTCCAACCACTGGATCAAACTCACCCTTACTACGAATACTCCCGATTTCATGTCTATTATTTGTTATCAAGTTGAAAAACAATATCTTACTCGGATATGAAAAAAGTCTTGTCGGAATCACCACATTTGATCTCACAAGTTTTGGACCCAAGTTCGAATCCTTTTCCCAATAATTTTTAGGTCGAGTTCGTTACACCTAGTATGTTTAATGATTTACATTTCTCGTGTAATTTACGAGTTATTGCATAAGGGCGATATTTACCTTGTGAACGTCGATGGTTTGTAGGTAATCGACCTCCACCAACATAAAACTTAACTTTATTATTTTTAATTAATATAAATTGTTAATATGTATATTAGTATATATATAATTGAATATGATTTGCAGAGAGAATCTTGTAAAAGAAAAACTGTTTATTGATTGGAAGATTTTACAATGAATAATATGATGACTAAGTGAGTAAAGATATACATCAAACACCTATATATATACACGGCTAATCTAAGGGCAAAAGAGTAAAATACAAAAGACGGCTAACAAATAAGCTAACTTATCCTAACTGATAATTGAACAAGCTAACTAACAGAATACTAAATACAAACGTTTATCCCTAAATTAATTTGAAATTAGGGCTTCTCAATTTCTTCAATCTTCAGCCAATTTTCTTCGATTAACACCCCCCCCCCCCCACAAGATGGTAGGTATACATTTCGTATCCCCATCTTGTTAAGAATATAATAAAACTGAGGACGAGGAAGGGGCTTCGTTAATATGTTAGCCAATTGGGAATTTGATGAAATTGGAATCAAAGCTAGATGCTTCTGAAGGAGATGATCTCGGACGAAGTACAGATCGATTTAGATGTGCTTTGAACGCTCGTGGAACACTGGGTTCTTTGCAAGGTGCTGGGCAGACACGTTGTCACAAAACACAGGAGGAGGAGCTGCTTGCTGAATTTGTAAGTCTGTAAGTACTTGCTTTATCCATAATATCTCACTTGTTATAGACGCTAGGGCACGAAATTCAGCCTCAGCAGAGGATTTAGAAATCGTAGGTTGTTTCTTAGATTTCCAGGAAATTAGGGAATTTCCTATGTAAGTACAGTAGCCCGTTGTAGAACGTCTTGAATCCAAGCAGGAAGCCCAGTCCGAGTCACAGAACCCTGATAAAGCACAATTAGGATCCTTAGTATATAGTAAACCTTGACTAGGGGAGGATTTAATATACCTGAGTAAATGATGTACTGCTGTGAGATGAGCTTGAGTGGGTTTAGATAGATATTGACTTAATTTATTTACAGCAAATGTAATATCTGGTCTAGTAATGGTGAGATAAATTACCCTACCAACTAGCCTTCTATAGGGTGAAGGGTCAGGTAGTAAATCAAAGTCATTATTCCTAAGTTTGGATCTGGGGTCCATAGGAAGGAAAACAGGTTTGCTACCAAGATAACTTGTGTCTTGTAGCAATTGTAGTGCATAATTCCTTTGGCAAATGATAAGGCCTTGTTTAGAATAGGCTAGTTCAATTCCTAGAAAATATTTCAACTTTCCCAAATCCCTTAATTTGAAAATATTACTAAGTTTATGCTTAACATAACAAATTAGTGAGGAACTAGATCCTACAATAATAATATCTACATAAACTAGAATAGCAAGAAAATCCATACCTGTGCCTGTTGTAAACAATGAATAGTCTGACCTGGATTGGGAAAAACCCATAGTTGTAAGCACTTCTGTCAACTTATTGTTCCATTGCCTGCTGGCCTGTTTAAGGCCATAAATTGACTTCTTTAATTTGCACACTAATGTAGATGCAGTACATGTATTGTTGTTAGATTTGATTTTGTATCCCTTAGGGAGTTGCATGTATACTTCCTCATTTAGATCACCATTTAGGAAAGCATTAGTTATATCTAATTGCTGCATATCCCAGTTTTTTGCCATAGCTAATGCTAGTAAAATCCTAACAGTGATTAGTTTAGGAACTGGTGAAAAAGTAGCACTATAGTCAATGCCTTCTTGTTGTGTGAAACCCTGTGCTACTAGCCTAGCTTTGAATCTTATTATACTCCCATCTGAATGCCTTTTTATCTTGAATATCCACTTCCATCCAATTGGATTTTTATTTGGTGGAAGGGGAACTATGTCCCAAGTGTTATTACTTTCCATTGCTTGTAATTCATTATTAATAGCATATACCCATTCTTGAGTTTTTATGGCTTGTTTGTAACTGGTTTGTTCTGAATGTATGGTAATGTTGGAAATAAAATGAAGGTGAGACTTAGAAATGGAGGAATAATCTAAGACATTGGATAAAGGGTATCTATGGTTTGTAGTGGTTAAACCATTATTACAATGGTAATCTTGTAAGTAATTTGGAGGTTTAGTGTGTCTGGTAGACTTTCTGATAGCAGTTGTGGGTAAAATAGGTTGAGTTTGAGAAAGGGTGGATGTAGAAGAAGATTGTGGCTGTGAATGGTCAGGATGGTCATTAGGAATGACATCAAAATGAAAGGGGGTAATAGTATGTGTGGGGGTGACAAAGGATGTATCTTTAGTGAAGGTAGTGTAAATATTAGGATCATGAAGAGGAAAGGTGGTTTCATGAAACACCACATTCCTTGAAATGAATATTTCAGATGTATCAAGGTCTAGGAGTTTGTAGCCTTTATAACCTGAAGCATATCCTATAAAAATGCATTTTCTAGCCCTAGGATCAAATTTTGACCTATGAGCTTTTAGTGTAGAAGAGAAAGCAAGGCACCCAAAAACTCTAAAAAAATTGTAATCAAAGTCAGTTTTAAACAGTTGAAAATAAGGAGAAGTGTGTTGTAATAATGGAGAGGGAATCCTATTCATAATAAAAACAACAGTCATAAGACATTCAGTCCAATAAACAATATGTAATTTAGAATGAAAAAGTAGAGATCTAGCAATACTTAGAATGTGTTGATGTTTTCTTTCCACCACAGCATTTTGCTGTGGTGTTTCAACACATGAGAACTGGTGAATAATATCTAAGTTATCAAATAGATCAGTGAAGAGGAGTTCAGGGGCATTATCACTTCTAAATACTTTTATTGTTTTGTTAAATTGATTTTTAATCATGGTGATGAATCTTGGCATAATGTTAGATACATCAGACTTATGTTTCATTAAGTATACCCATGTAAATCTACTATAGTCATCTACTAATGTTAAAAAGAATTTGAACCCATTGTATGATGGGACCTTAAAGGGACCCCACACATCACAATGAACAAGATCAAATATAGTTGAAGATTTAGAAGTGTTGTGTGTGTAAGGTAAAGTTTTAAGTTTGGCTAG
This sequence comes from Penstemon barbatus, assembly GCA_003313485.2. NCBI lineage: Eukaryota > Viridiplantae > Streptophyta > Magnoliopsida > Lamiales > Plantaginaceae > Penstemon > Penstemon barbatus. The sequence continues at coordinate 6,179,374 of CM064882.1, forward strand.
AGGACAAATATCACATGGCTTTTTATTCATAGTAGAAATATCACTGAATCCTAATACAGATTGTAAGGAAAGAAGTCTGTCCATAGAAATATGCCCTAATCTATTGTGCCAAGTTAACATAGACACAAAATTACAATAAGCAGAAGAATTAGAATGAGGGCAAGGTTGTAAGATGTAAAGGCCATGATATAGGTCACCCTTGCCAATCATCTCCATTGACTTCTGTTCCTGGATAGTAAAAGAAGATGGTGTGAATGTAATAATTAGAGGAAGAGAATTGAGTAGAGCAGGAACATATAAGAGGTTGAATTTGAAATTAGGTACAAATAACACTTTTGTAAGAGTGAGGGATCGATTGATAATGACTGTACCTTTAAAATGAACAGGAACAATTGAATTATTAGGTAAAGTAATAGATGTGTGTGTAACAGGATAGAGTGAATTAAAAGAAGTAATAGTATTACAAATGTGACTAGTGGCACCTGAATCAAGGATCCAATTTTTAGCAAAATCAAAATTATGAATAAGATTTAAATATGTTGAATTACCTGTGTACTGTTGGTAGTGACATTGAAAGAACTGGATGTAGGTGTATTATTCTGAGGAGATGAAGAGGAACCACTTATCTGAGTAGAGAAAATATGAGAAAGTTGATGAATTTGGTCTTGAGACAGGTTTTGCATAAATTCTTGTAGGTTGACTTTGTTTCTGTCTTCAAGTTGTGAGTCAGTCTGAACATAATTGACCTTTTGAAAATGTTGCTGTTGTGTCTTTGAATTGGTCTGGTTTGGTGGTCTATAACCTGGAGGATATCCATGGATTTTGAAACAAGTTTCTATGGTGTGTCCAGGCATTTGGCAGTGAGTGCAAAATGGTCTGTTTGGTCTTCTATAGTTAGGAGTAAATGGATTTCTGAAGTTTGGTTGTGGTGGTCTTTGGGTAGGGAAGGATTGTTGAGGGTTGAAAGGTGGTCTTGGGGATGGGTAGGAGGAACCTGTTCTGGCAGCAAAAGCCAAGGAGTCAGTGGAGGTATTGTAAGGTTGGATGGATCTCTGAGTTTCCTCTTGAGTGACTAAAGCATATGCTTCAGGGACAGTAGGCAGAGGTTTCATAAGTAGAAGTTGACTCCTAGTGGGTGCTAAGAATTCTTCTAATCCCATAAGGAAGTGTAATAGGTATTCCTTTTCAAAATATTCATCTAAAAGACCACAAGTGCACTTTGGTCTAAAATTGGTGATTTCATCCCATAGGACTTTTAGTTTTGAAAAATAAGTAGTGACTGACAAAATTTGTTGTTGGAGGAACATAAGATCCCTTTTTAGTTGAAACAATCTAGGACCAGAAGCCTGTTGAAATCTTTGTTTCAACTTTTTCCAAATATCCAAAGCTGATGTGTGGTATAATATGGTGTGGTGAATTTCTTTGGACAGTGAGTTAAGAGCAAAGTAATAACTAGTTTGTTGTTTCTTTCCCAATAATTGAGAAGAACATGATCATTTGTGGGTGGTAACAAGGAACCATCTATAAATCCCAATTTGTTTTTCACTGATAATGAGAGTTCCATAGCAATGCTCCAAGTCTGATAATTGTGTTCTGTTAATTTTTCTGAAACTAACAAGATTCCTGGCCCATCTGCAGGGTGAAGATAATAGGGGCTGCTGGGATATTCAATTTGAGCCCAGTGGCGGTTTGAGGTTATGGCAGGGGAGACATAATCAGTGGTGGAACTGTTGGTGTCCATGGTAGGTATGTGAGAAAAAAATTATAAGTGGAATCCTGGAATGGTAATTAATAAGATAGGGATGAAAGACTGATGGATCTTGATGAATAAGATGAATCTTGAAGGCAAATTTATGGGAGAATGATGAATATGTGTGTGGGAATCAAGAAAATTTGGAACTGAGTTTTGTTGATTGAATCTTGAGATTATAAGAAGGTAGAATAGGAATCTTGATGAGAAAAGTTGAAGAGAAGAAGTTTACTGTATGTAGTGCAATATGAGATGGAAAAGAAAAAAAAATAACGTGATGAAAAGATCAAATCAGGGAATTGAAGATGATGACAGGAACTGCTGAGAATAGGACTGATTATGATGAATAGTTGTTGATGAATCTGGAACTGATTTGATGATTGTGTTTGAACAAGAAGAACTTTGAAGAAATTTGCAGCGGATTAGATGATAGAGTCTACTGATACCATGTTAATATGTATATTAGTATACATATAATTGAATATGATTTGCAGAGAGAATCTTGTAAAAGAAAAACTGTTTATTAATTGGAAGATTTTAAAATGAATAATCTGATGACTAAGGGCATCTCCAATGAAGACCCCATATGGGTCATCAAACCTATTAACTTCCAATTTGATGGCTGAAATAAAAAAAAAGGTAACTTTTTTTTTTTTTTTTTTGAAAGCCGTTGCAAAATTTTGTGTATAAATTAAACATCATTTTCATCACAAAATTATACTTGCAACATATCTAGATAAATAAAAAAAATTACAGGAAATTAAAATCAAAGGAAAAAAGAAAGTTACAAAGATTTATATTAGATCGAAAAGAAAGGTAGAAGAAGAAAAGGTAAAAGTTATATGTTCAGGTCACCAGATAATTGGAGAGAGAGGGAGGGCGGCGGCGGCGGCAGAGAGGGAGGGCGGTGGCGGCGACGGAGTTCCTGTTTTTTTAATTTTTCTTTTTCTTTGAGGGAGTGGAGGGTTGTATAGCGGTGGTCGGAGGTGGAGGCGTGGGTGGGGACAGGGCAGCAACCGAAGTGGAGGTGTGGGTGGGGGTGTGGTGGCGTGAGAATGGTGAAGAAAATGAGTAATATTTTATTGAAAGCTAGCAGACGGTTTATTGAAAGCTGGGGGATTTTTAATTGTGATTAGGTTTATGTTTATGTTAAAAGTGGGCTATAATATTTAATTGGGTCAATTTGGTTTTGGGCTTGCCGATTTTTACTTCTTTTTTTTTGTTTTTTTTTTTTTTTTTTTTTTTTTTTTGTTTTTTTTTTTTGTTTTTGAAGTCCAGTAGATACTGGAATGATTTTTACTTTTTTTTGGTTACATATAAATTTAATTTAATTTAGTTTGAGTTTTGGGATTAAATTTTATAATTGAATTTTATTTTTACTTAGGTTTATATTCACTATTCATATTTTTTTTTCTTGTAGATGGATCCGAATATATATGGTTCATACACAAGTCTCCTCACTGGCGAGTTATCGGATGATGAAAGTTACCATCCCAACTCTAATACACCTTCTGAAACTTCGACGGTGAATGTTCAACGCAAAACACAAAGGACAAAAAATTTCTCGACCCCTGAGGATGTTCTGATTGTATCGGCTTGGCTAAATACAAGTAAAGATCCAATTAGTGGAGTCGAACAATCCGCTTCTAGATTTTGGAAGAGAATATATGATGAATTCATCAACAATGGCGGTGAAAAAGCACGTACCGAGAAAAGCATAAAACATCGTTGGGGTCAAATTAACAAACAATGTGCAAAATTTTGTGGTATGGTCCAACAAATCGACAATAGACATCAATCTGGTCAAACGACTAATGGAAGGGTAAATATTTGTTTATTCTTAAATCATCCATATTTATATTTATTACTTATTTATATGTGTTTACTTAACAGATGATTGAAGCGAAGCAACTATTTTATTCTCTTGAGAATAAGTCTTTTCAACTAGATCATTGCTTCGAAATTCTTCAATATGAGAAAAATGACTTGATTCTATTAAGCCAACGGACCAAACAGAGGAATCTATTAATGTGATCTTGTCGGTGATCATGGTGACCCTTCCCCTAATCAAAATCGACCTTTGGGTAGGAAAGCATCAAAAGAACAACAATCGAGGAAGAAAGCAAACTTAGAGGGTGGAAGCTCGTCCACAATGTCAACTATTGATGAGCGTTGGGAAGCGAAGATGGCATTAGAGCGTGAACGATGTGCTCAACGTGAGAGGTTCATAACGGCACAACAAGAAGCAACACTTGCACAAGAAAGGATTTATACATATAATGTCATGAATTAAGACATGTCTGGCATGGATCCAATTGAAGCAGAGTATTGGAATCGCTTGAAAAATGAAATAATGAGAAATGATGGTCTAATATGATCACTTTTTTTTACTGGATGGAGGTTGTACTATTGATATCTCTAGCTATTATGTTTAGTATTAGTTTTTGTATAAGTTAAATTAATTTTAATTTAAGCTTATTAATGTATTTAATTTAACGTATTTATTTTGTTTCATTGTTCTTCTTTTATGGTTAATCAAGTTTTATTTAACAAGTAAATTTATTAAACCTCATCTATATATATTAACTCGCACTTTAAAAACATAAAGCATATATTGAAAAGATAACGAAAATTACACTAATGATACAACCGAGATCGCGCTGAAATTGAAAATTACATTAACCGGAAAAAAAAAACACATATTGAAAATTGTGAACTTTATTCACCATGCAAACTCCAAATATGCTCAATTAGACCGTGTTGGAGTTGGGAATGTGTACCTCTGTCTTGAATTCGGAGATGATTCTCAATAAACTCATCAAATCCATTTTTGGGCTCACGCGACACATTAATATTAGGAGTTGCATCCAAAAAATCGACTCTACCTGGGCCATTTTCGTCTTCAATAATCATATTGTGCATTATAATGCAAGCTTTCATTATCTTAGCTAATATGTCCTCATCCCAATACCTAGATGACCCACGCACTATGTTAAAACGAGTTTGTAGTACTCCAAATGCTCGTTCTACTTCTTTTCTAGCACCTTCTTGCACTTTCGCAAAGTGTTTCTCTTTAATCCTTTGTGGTGCCGGCATTGTCTTCACAAAAGTAGCCCAAGTTGGGTATATGCCATCTGCTAGATAATAGCCCATGGAATAATTGTTACCATTAACTGTAAAATTGACTGGAGGAGCACAACCATTGGTTAATGCTGAGAAGACAGGAGATCTATCTAAAACATTTATATCATTAAGTGAACCAGGCATTCCAAAAAAGGCATGCCATATCCATAGATCGTGAGAAGCAACCGCCTCTAATATGATTGTCGTACTACGTGAATGACCTGTGTACATACCTTCGCATGCAGATGGACAATTTTGCCACTCCCAATGCATGCAGTCGATGCTTCCAAGCATCCCAGGAAATCCACGTTGTTCGTTGACATGGAGCAATCGTGCTATGTCATTTTCATTTGGTACCCTTAGATATTCCTCACCAAAAATGTCAACAATCGCTTTGACAAAATGATGTAAACTCTCAAGGGTGGTGCTTTCACCTATGCGTACGAGATCATCTAGAATGTCAGCACATGATCCATATGCAAGTACTCTAAACGCAGCAATTACCTTCTGAAGACATGATAAACCAGGGACCCCTAATGCATCTTTTTTTTTTTGCACAAAATAGGGATCATATGATTCGACTGCGGATAAAATTCGACAAAAGAGTGGTCGCCGCATCCGAAATCTTCTCCTGAAAAAACTTTCAGGATATACAGGATTATCTGAAAAATAATCATTGTAAAGTCTGTTGTGACCTTCAACTCTGTTGTGATTGTAGTACCTTCGACCGGGGGTTGAACCACGATGACATCGTTGCTTCCTGCTGCCTCATTTTCGGATGCTACTAAAAGCATTTCAAGGTCATCATCAGAATCAGAGTCGGTTAAGAAAGCACTTAAAACATGAGGATTCATGGTCAAATGGAGAAAACAAATTGAAGGAAATAATGTCTAAGTGTTATGAAGTAGGGAAATAAATAAAGTGGTGAATACTTCATACCACAAAGCCCCTTTAAATAGATGTGTAAAGAGATATCATAATGATAAGAAATCTTATCAGATATCTTGACACTTGCTTACAAATTGATACGTGGCATCAGAAATCTTATCATGATATAATACAAAAAATATTATATGGATAAGAAATCTTATCAGATATCTTAATGGTTACTTAAAAATCGACACGTGGCATCAGAAATCTTATCATGATATAATACAAAAAATATTATATGGATAAGAAATATTATCAGATATCTTGATGGCTACTTAAAAATCGACACGTGGCATCGAAAAATCTTATCTATCTTGATATAATATAAATATATTATATTATATGGATACGAAATCTGATCATATACCTTGATATTTGAATCCAAATCGACATGTGACATTTTTAAATTTTATCATATGATATAATATAAAAAGTTAGCAAGATATAATATTTATAATATACACGATAGTCTCGTTTTTATATTTGATTGCATTTTTAAATGAGTTTAATTTTGTTTTAATATCAATCTGACTTAATTTTAAATAATGAAAAAAATTGATGTTCCGTTTTGATGGCTGTGCATTGGAATATAAAACCTTTGCAGGAGCCCCAAAATACTGTAGCAGTCATCAAATGAGTATTTGATTACCCACTTTGATGACTTAGGATTGAAGATTCCCTAAGTGAGTAAAAATATACAACAAATACCTATATATACACGGCTAATCTAAGGGCAAAAGAGTAAAATACAAAAGACGGCTAACAAGTAAGCTAACTTATCCTAACTGATAATTGAACAAGCTAACTAACAGAATACTAAATACAAACGTTTATCCCTAAATTAATTTGATCTCCATTTCTTCAATATTCAGCCCATTTTCTTCGATTAACATAAATCTTTACTTTCTCTTAATATACTTCAACTTTTTTCTTAACAAAGAAATTTTTAATTAGTTAGAATTGCATTAGCATAATTCTGGTGATGATTCTATTTTTCTCGAATAGCATTTTGTTGTAGTAGGCCCATCTCGATTGGAATATGCTCTATTTGTTTGCAACAATATGCCTAACACCTTTATCTTCCTCAAAATTCATTCGCTTCTATTTAATGTCGAGTTATTGAAAAAAAAAACTCAAATTATTTTAAAAAATATAACAAAACAAAGACTTTGAAAGTAAAAAATTAAAAATAAAATATGTATTCATCTTTGAGTTACATTCGACTGATATTGCACCAATGTTTATATGTGAAAATTTAACATATGAATAAAAAACATGGAAGCCAATTAATTAAATTTTATTCTTATGAAAATGTTTGTCATTTATATGAGGTAATTTAAAAAAGTATTCTTCGAAAAAGAATTTTGTTGGGATATTTGGAAAAAGAAAATAAGCCTAAAAATTATGTGAAGGGGGATAATTATTTTTATATGCTTTCCCCAAAAACAGGATCATATTATCTAACTGCCAGCAAATTTAATTGACACATGCCACCATCTCTTACGCTACTACTTCATACTCCTCCTCCACCTTTCTTCCTCACTCGTTGTTCCGCCACCCCCACCACCACCGCCACCACCACCGCCACCGCTAGCTGTCAGGTACACTTGACGCCGCTCTTTAGATCATGTATGTAAAAACACTGTGATTTGTGCACGTGAGATCAATCTTTAGATATTGGGAACATGAATTTCTGCATTTCACTGTTATAAAAGGGGATATTAATTGTGGGTCTGCCCTAGGAATTGAGAATTTGATCTGCTTTTGATGATTGAGATTTTTTGGTATTATTTTGTACATTTAGTTTTTTTAGATGGTTTACTCTATGTGCTGACTTCTAAAGATCGAAACATGCTCTTTCGTCCTTAAGTATGAATTTTAATGTGAATCTGTTAAATCAATGACCAATTTGATGTTTTTTGTGGCCAAGTGTTTCTTCATATTTAATGACTGGAAACTGATGATTTAAGGACTTTTTGTTGCGTTTTTCTGCTGCTTGATTGATATGAATCTAAGTCTTGTGTTGTGGTGCGAATTTAAAGCTTGGGTTTCTGAGTCGGAATGGGCAATTTTCAAATCTAGATTTGGAGTATATTAATATCAAATTTCTGATTCCAAATAAGTTTGTGTCTTCCAATTATAAATTGATATCTAGTCTGCCCTCTCTTGTGACCAAATCAGGAGCAATCAAGATTGATTTTCAGACAATTTCTGAAGATAGGATATTATGTCGTGATATCATTGTATTGCATCAGTAATCTGATGATTGTCTGATTGCAGAATGCATGTAATATAGAACTTCTTTTATTACTGGTTAATGAAGTGATGAAGCCAAAATATTATTAAGAACATCTAAGTATAGACGTTAGTGATGGCATAATCATTGTTCTGTTATGGCATAATGTCACCCTCATATTTGGTCTATTTAGCTCAGTCGTGTAAAATCACTAATATTTATCAGTTTCCGTATTTAAAATACTTTGGTCTCAATTTTAGGCCCTGCTGTTTGTTTACTCAACTTGTTGCGTGGGTCTTTCTTCTTTTTCTTTCTCAGCATTTCACTCTACATAAGATACACGCATAGGGTATTGCATATCTTGGTGAGCTTTGTTCTTACTTCAGAACTGTATAAACACTTGGTTATGATGATTGTTCTTGTTCAGCTTAATTAGTGAGCACTTTTGCTCTATGTTCTTTTTCTCTTTCACCCATCCACCTACATGGTTGCTTACTTGTTTGCAGAGTCTAACTTTCCTTAGAAAAACCATGGATCGGCTTGCCGGAAATGCCCGTCTCATGATTGTCTCAGATCTTGATCATACAATGGTCAGTTAAAATTATATTTATTATCCAGTTTGTGTGGAATTGTAATGACAAGAAAGCACATCCACTGCAGGTTGACCATCACGATCCCGATAATCTATCTCTTCTTAGATTCAATGCCTTGTGGGAATCAAATTATCGCGGTGATTCCTTGTTAGTGTTCTCAACTGGAAGGTCACCTACTCTATACAAGGAGTTAAGGAAAGAGAAGCCCATGATAACCCCTGATATCACGATATTGTCTGTGGGAACTGAAATAACTTATGGTAACTCTATGGTACCCGATGACGGTTGGGTTGAGTTTCTCAATCAGAAATGGGACAGAAACATAGTTGCTGAAGAGACAAGCAAGTTTACTGAACTTAAACTGCAGGTACAGTTATAGAAACATCATAGGGGTTGAATGTAGTCTAGTTAGGAAATGCACTTTTATTCCATTCACTAATCTTAGAGGGTGATTACAATTGCTTGTGCTTTAGCTTAAAATGAGAATCTACAAAAAAAAGTTTAAAACGATAAACTTTTGGGTTGATGTAGGCGGATACAGAGCAACGACCACACAAAGTAAGCTTTTATGTTCAGAAAGACAAGGCCCAGGAAATTACTAAAGCTCTTTCAAAACGCTTTGAAGAACGTGGGGTATGATGAATCTTTGAATTATATTATCTATACAAAATTCATGCTAGTGTAGTATGTTTCTTCTCATCTTGCATAGCTTTGACTTTGTTATGTTTCAGTTGGATGTGAAAATAATATATAGTGGAGGAATGGACTTAGACATTCTGCCACAAGGTGCTGGAAAAGGGCAGGCACTTGCTTATTTGCATAAAATATTCAAGGCTAAGAGTAAATTGCCTAAAAACACACTTGTTTGTGGTGATTCTGGAAATGATGCTGAACTATTTACTATTCCAGATGTACATGGTGTCATGGTTAGTTCTTCAATGAATATTCATGGGATTTGATCTTTTATTCTTGGGTGGTTTTTGAACATTTTTTGAAAATTTTGCAGGTGAGTAACGCCCAGGAAGAATTATTGCAGTGGCATGCTGCAAATGCAAAAAATAATCCTAAAGTAATTCATGCTACAGAGCGATGTGCAGCTGGTATAATTCAAGCCATTGGACACTTCAACCTAGGACCTAGTACATCTCCCAGAGATGTTACGGACTTATCCGACTCTAAGATGGAGACCTTTGATCCTGCTTATGAAGTAGTGAAGTTTTACTTGTTTTACGAGAGGTGGCGACGCGCTGAAGTTGAGAATTCCGAGCTTTATTTGGCAAATCTTAAAGCAGTTTGTGTATGTTTGATTTCCCCCTCTTATTATTTTATCTTATATTTTTCCAAGATCTCTTTAAAGCATGGGTTGTAGGATTCATTCTCCACTGTACTTTTGCAGTCTCCGACTGGAAATTTCGTTCATCCATCTGGAATCGAGAAACCACTCCATGATTGTGTAAGCTCATTGAGAACATGTTATGGGGACAAACAAGGGAAACAATTTCGTGTTTGGGTAGATCAAGTTTTACCTGTACAAATTGGTTCAGACGCTTGGTTTGTGAAGTTTAAGAAATGGGAGCAATCTGGTGAGGCTTTATTTCCAAGCTATCTCCGACTTACACTTTACCTTAGCTTCATAACTAATACTAGACATTACTACTGCACATCCACCTATTAGTGCTCTTTGTCATCACATGCTGCATCTATATCATGTTTGATTTTGTGGAACTACAACTTATTTCAGAATAAATTAGTGAATCATGATTACGTATGCCTCAAGTTTGTAGGATTCATCCAACTGCATTTGTAATATAATTTTGGCATATTAGTTTATAAAAAATCGGTTTTAGTAGTTCAGTCATGCAAAGGGTGTTTTAGTAATATATGAGAGCTACGATCTATCTCCGATTGGCTGAAAGGGATTGCTGTGATCTTTTGCAGGTGAAGAGCGGCAAAGTTGTCTGACCACTGCTGTATTAAGCTCAAAGGTACATTACCAATCATTTTAATCTAGTTTTGAGTTAGTTCTGCCTATCTCTTTTGCAATCGAATTTGAATTTTTTTTCGCGATTTGCTATTAGGATGTGACTGTTGCAGAAGGCTTGACCTGGATGCATGTGCACCAAACATGGTTGGAGGGTGCAGGGCCAAACAGTAATACAAACTGGTTGTTCTAAATGATGAGATTATTTTGTTAATTCCATAGCCTGGCATTTCATGTGCTCTATCAAAATAAATGAAATGCTACATTATAGCTTATTTACTAACTGTTGTTATTTTCTCCTGTTTTAAAATCTGTATCCAACCATATGAATTCAGTCATCTATACTATTTTTCCTTTATAATTTATATCATTTCATTGCAAAGATAAATAAATACATAAATTTGATGTGAAAATTCATTCTTCTTCTGAAATTAGTCGAATTTTTTGTTATTTAGGAAGTGTAAAACACACCTCCTAAAAACTCGAACAAACAACACTTTTTGTTTCAGCTTTGTCAATTCTTGAGATTTCATCACACATAGATCTAAACTCAAGATTAGTTTGAGTCTGTACTTTGATTCTTGTAGAAATTTGAAGGCCTTTCTACAATCCACAGCAAGTAGGATATAAACAAGTAGAGCAAATAAAGAAATAATTATATTGTTAAAATTTGGTTATATTTTCTTATTGGGTTTGAGATACATTAGGTTTGTTTGGATGTATTTTAGCCCGTGCATTTTGTGGTTTCAAAGTTTCCAAGTGAGAATAAAGATTGAAAAATGGTTTGGATGAAATAATAAAAACATGGGTGTTTGGAAATAAGATATGTTTGTTTAAAATGATGAGTTTTGATGTTTGGGTTTTAAAACGTTATTAACTCGAAGCGAATGAGCTAAAATATATCCAAACATACTTACAGTTATCAAAATAACAAAATATATATATATATATATATATATATAGGACTTGCACTTGATTTGATTTTAAACCATTCAAGCTCGAACGAGTTTCAACTGAGTCTAATAAATGTAAGTTCAGGTTATTTGAGTTTTATATTATTATTTTTTGGCATATTGAGTCAAACGATAAATATTCCTGATTAATTTTTTTTTTTGAACAAATGATGAGGTAGTGAATTGAGTATAAACGAATTTATATTAATAGAATTAATTTCATGTAGATTAATTGATTTTCAAAAACACTCTTTATCATAAAAAAAAATATGTATATCTATCCACAATTCTAGATGGTAGCAATTGTTGCACGTGGTCGGTTTATGAGTTATTAAGTGCTACAAAATTGTGAATTCACTTATTTTCATTAATTGACCATCTTGTGATGCATGTGGTCAAATAACCACTTGTGTAACAGGTCGAAGTGTATCTGTTCCCATTTTTTTAGGAAGTATCTATTCTCCTTCAACTAAACCATTTAGAGTTATACATAATACAAAATCGTGCATCTCAAAAAAAAAAAAAAAAAAAACAAAACAAAACAAAACAAAATCGTGAACAATTGTATAACACGGAAAATTAGCTAATATAAATTAAACAAGAAGAAGTAGCTAGAACTTGTGTTTGTAACTATTCCCATAATAATTTCCCTATCTTAAGACCCCATGTTCTTCCCATCCTACTCAAAATAACACCCAAAAAAAAAAAAATTAAAAAAATTGAAAAAATGGTATTCTCACCATTCAATCAATTAAACAAAACAACTAAATAATAAATCAAGTCCAATTTTTTGAACAAATTAATCCATTACTCAAGAACCGGATTAGGTGTATACTTGGTAATCTTATCAAGGCAATCATTTCCGACACCTCTAGCCCAATCATCCATCTTTTGTATATCCGAATCAACCATATCTCCCAAACAATCATCGCATGTATCAACATTACCTTTAAATGCAACAACGTCCATTTGGGCTTTCAAGAAATCACTTCCTTCTATGTCCTCCATTCCTTTCCTTAGGGCTTCTATCGCAAGGTCGTACACTTCGGCGCATACATCCAAACACTCTTTATTCGATTGCTCGGTGTTCGGATCCTTAATCGCCTTCTCCACAATGTTGATCAAAAATTGCTCGATCTCGTCCGCTGCCTTTGACATGTGGGCTCCAAGGAATTTGATGTCCATGGCTTGCTCGTCCATGGGAATAGAGGATGATCCAGCCTGCAGCGCGTCCAAAGGCAAGGAGTTCGGGGATGCTGCGCTCGGGAGCACTAGAAAAAGAAAAGAAAAAGAAAAAATCAACGACATGGTTAAGGAAACTATCGTTGTTAGTAACGAACTTATAATTGATTACCAACGTCATTTTAGTTAGCAAAATAGTCTCCCGAGCCGGAGTACATATTTGCAGGAAAAATAATGATTATACATCCACTAAAAATTGCGAAAATACCCCTATTCACCTAAAATTTTACAATAACTCCCGATTAACTTTGAAAATTGACAATAACTGCTCACTTAATAAATTGAAAATAATCTCCCTACAGATTTATGAAGGAATTCCAAATGGACTTATTTGGCTAATAAAAAAATTATAAATTTTTTTTGCTAATAAAAACAAAATAATGGTATTTTTTCCTAATTAAGCAGATCACAATTTTTATATTTATATCAAATAAAAATTGTTGATTTAATAATAACAATAAATTACCAACGGAATATGAGCTGCTTGGGGCGGGAGAAGGGGAACCCTTGGGGGTGGAGGAGACGTGTGTAGTGGGAGCGGGGGCGGAACCCTTGGGGGTGGGAGCGGGGGCGATGTGGGCGGTGACGACAGAGAGGGTGATGAGAGAAACTAGGAGTGATGTGGCAAAATGGGTGTTGAAGAAGGCCATTGTCTCTTCTCAATTTAATGAAAAGAAACAACAGAACAAAGAGGAAACGAAATGTGAAAAACTAGTTTCTTGTTTTTTTTCCAAATTCAATGGGGTGGAGAAATATGGAGGTGGTAGGGGGTATTTATATTGATTGTGGATGGTGGTTTTGGTGGCCATGCATAAATATAGTTCGTTCTTATATTTTGTGTTTCTTTTCTTGTCCATTCTTTTGTTTGTCTATAATTTTCGATGGGCCCCCCCAAAAAATACATTATTTTGCCCTTAAAATAGAAACTATCATGTTTCATACATAAATTTAGATGTTACATGCTGTGTAATACTCTGACATGTGTCAAAGTTTATTTTAGGAATTATTTTTAAAAAATTCAATTTTGTTGATTTTAGTTAATATATAACATCATCATCAATGGCCATTCTTATCATTAACTTTTTACATAGTGGTCTCTAGTCTAGTATCTTTTTCCACGTTAGTCCCTACTCTGAATTATCTGTTTCACATTGGTCATTTACAAATGATCTTTTGCTTATGGTGTTAAATTTTAATTCCCCATAAAATTATTTTGTATCAATTTAGTCCCTCATAACAAATTTCTTTATCAAATTTAGTCCCTCATAAAAATGTTTATTTATCAATTTAGTCCCTCATAAAACTGTTTCCACACTTTAATTCACCTTGGACCACCTGAAAATGACTAAAGTGAAGCAAATAATTCATAGTGGGAACTAACGTGGGAAAAAAAATACAAGAGGGACCCCTCTTTAAAAAATTAATGATACTTACCCTGAATATAATGTCTTTTAAGTTAGTTAACAACAGTAATGTAAACACACACTACAAGAAATCTTATTTCCTGAAATCTTACATGTGTTTACACCGAGTTTTGGCCCGGAAAAGCTTAGAAAATTTCAGGAAATAGTATCTAAAATTTTTAATTATAATATAAATATTTATTATTTTAATAAATATTAAACTTAATTAATAATATATTAATACTAGATAACTATTAAAAATATTTTTTAAATTTAATATTAAAATATTAGTTAATTTATTAATTTTATATATAAAATCTATTTAGTTTAATTAATAGATATGTAGAATAATAAGTATAAAGGGTAAAATAGTATTTAACCTAAAAAATGTGTTTAACATTTTGTAAAATATAAGGGGATTCCTTTAAAAAAAATCCGAAACACGGGGAAATGATGCTTTAGTTCACTACAAGAAAAATGGGTTTTAGTGATAAATATTAAATGAAATTATTGAAACTGTCACTTTTTGCATATATTTAGTGATATGATTATTAATTTTATCACAATAATAATAGTGACAAGTGCAATAGTGATAAAATATATGTTAAGTTGTCACTAGGGCTGTCAATGGGTCGGATCAGGCTCGTCCAGATCCGGCTCCATTTATATCGGATCGAATTCTGTCGGATTCGGATCTTGCTCGGATTATGCTCGAATCTAGATTTTTTGAATCCAACGGGTCTTGGTCGGATTTGGCCGGATATCGGATATTTTTCGGATTCAATAATTTGTATTTAAAAAGTTAGATTAATATTTTTTCCTAAAACAAGTTTATTATCTTTTCAATTTTATTTAATTTTAGCTCATATTTTCAAAGTTTCTTTACTATATTCATATTAGTAGAATGAATATATTGATTTAAATAAATTTATAAACGAATTATAAATTACTATCTTCTTAAATTGACGTTGAAATATTATTAATGATACTTATTTTTATAAATCATTTTGTATATATATATCTTTCTTTTTATTTGTCGTCGGATACGGATCTTTAATGGATCGAATCGACCTAAATCCATATTCGCTCCATGAGTTTCGGATTTCGAATCTTTATAATCGGATCAGGTCCATTGAATCTCTAATCGGACAATTATCCTAATAAATCGGACCGAATTCAGACGGATCCGGATTGAAATCCGCCCCATTGACAGCCCTAGTTGTCACTAATATAATGAATATTGGTGACAAGTTTATGGAACATAAGTTGTCACTATTGACAATTAATGACACCATTTCAGTAACAACCTAGTGACAATAAATGTTGTCACTATAATTTAGTGACAACTTTTTAGTTGTCACTTATGGGGTGTCACTAAATGTCAATAATGACAAATTTTTCACATGTTTTGCCACTAATGTGTCAATACACCAATTTAGTGACAATATTTAATTTCTTGTCATTTTGTCATTTACTATTTTGTCACTAAAATTTAAATTTTTTGTAATGGTTCTACTATTTTTCTTTTATATTAATTTTTTTTATCAATGTTTGCAAAGATAAATAATTTCGAATCAACAGAAATTTGGCATGCAATTCTTTTGTCTTCCTCTGAAATTAGGCCCCGTTTGCTTGTGTTTTTAAAAAGTGTGCAATTTCTACAAAATTCGAAAAAACAATTTTTATTGTTGGGTTATTTCTCGAGATTTCTTCAAACAAAAAACTAACCACAAATTTAGCTTGAATCTTTACTTTGATTCTTGTAGAAATTCCAATTTCTACAATCCACAAGATTCAAGACTCGTCAGCAAGTAAGCTACCTTTGAGGTTTAGTGTAATTATATAGACTATCTTCATATTGGAAAATTAAACAAACTACCACTGAGTTATTAGAACCATTATATCTACCCACTCTACGACGTTAAATTCTTATTGCACATGCCGACGTAAAAAAAATTGATGAAATTATGTTAAATTTGGTTTGTTTATTTTATTGAGTTTGAGAATGACTATGCTTTGATGTAATTTAACTTGTGTGTTTCGTGATTTCAAAGTTTTCGAATAAGAATAAATATGGAAACATGGTTTAGATGGAATAATAAAAATGTAGGTACTGTTTGGAGAAACATGTACCAATCATTATTATGTGTGTTAATAAAATAAGCTAAAGAAGTTTGGATGTAAATCCAATGTGAAGAATTTGGGTAACTATGGGAAGTTAAAGATTTTTAGAATCTAAAAGTATGATTGTGCTGTAATGTGTTTTAAAAGGTCTGGTATTTTATGAATATGTGATTTATAATGAAAATGATAAATTTTGATTTCTGAATTTTGAATTTGGATTTAGATATTTTGAAAACTTAAAATTCGAACATGTGCTAAACTGCATCCAGATAGGGTCATTTACTTGCACTTGATTTGATTTTAAACAAATGGAGCTCATAGTAGCCCTAATTGATCTAACATAAATCAAATTTTGGAAATTTGAGTTTCCACATTTGCTGCTCTTGGTTGTTCAATCGTTTGATAACCATATTCATTATTTGGGGAATTCTAGGGTGTCGCTACGTTAGATGCCGCTAATATCACATTAGGTGGTATTACCACACAATGTGTATCACATTGTATGGTATAAGGAGTATAATTTATACCATAGAATGTGACACACATTGCGTGGTAATACCATCTAATTTGGAATAAATACTACATAATGTGGGGGTCATATTAAATATAAAGGGTTCATACTATGTAATGTGATTATGTACTGTCACATGTGGGGGTCATACCATACAATATAATACACATTGTGTGGTAATACCACCTAATGTAGTATTAGCGTCACCTAACGTAGCGGCACCTAGAATTTTCCTCATTCATTATTAAATAAATTATCATTATGAGTCAGAATCAATAGAATTTGATCGACAATTTCTTATGTCGTTATGGTAGGTAACATAACCTATAATTCCCTTTCTTCATCATCAATCGAATCATTGTTCCTGACCCATAATTTCATTTTATTATCAACCGAATCCCGTTCACGTTTCTCCTGTTTCTTATCAATCAAATTACTTAGATGTCTCGTATTTTTCAAAAAAGTGATTCAATTGATGTGATTTGATATGAGATCGATGAGATTGATATTAATTTCTTCTTCTTTAGAGCGTATTGATTTGACTGTGTAGCTAGTCTATTTCGAATCAAATTTTAATATCTATCAAACAATGTGATCAACTTGTTTTGATACATAAATAATTAAGTATGAACAAATTTATACTAATCCAACATATTCATGTAGATTAATTGATTTTCAGTAACTCTATTATAAAAAAAAAAAAAAATTCACAACCAAATCAATCTACAAGTATAGTGCATGGTTACAATTGTCGAACTGGCCCATCAAAGTACGATAGCTAGGATATTTTGCAGTTGTTTGATGATTTATTAAGTGATATACAATTGTGCAAGATTCTCATATCTTTCATTAATTGACCTCATTGTATAGCAAGTCATAGTATGTCTCTTCTTTTTTAAGGTGTCGGGGTTTTGTTGGCAAATAAATCAATTAACAAAAGTGGGGGTCACCACTCATTTAATTGTTACAACTTGTTGCAAGTTCCACAATTCTGTTGCAACTAAATTCTGCCGACCCTCCAAAGAAATTGATCATGCATGAACTTGGCAAGTATATCATTTCTCATTACAAGTTGCTCAACTGATTTTGCAGGAGATTGTCTCCTTTGAAGGCCTATAAATAGGTTGATTCATTCAGTTCAAAAAACACACCATCAAAATTACACTAGCAACATACACGAGAGCAATTCATAGTGAGGTTAAAATTGAGAGTAATTTTAGCAGCTTCCTGTGAGAGATATTGTGAGGAAATTGATTGAGCAATTTTCTTAGTGTAAGAGAGTTGTGAGTGTTTGTAAACATGGTGTAATTATCTCCCTTTAGTGAAAGATCTGCAGCAGCCCGTGGACGTAGCCTATTTTGGGTGAACCACGTAAATTTTGTGTTCATTATTTTTGCTATTTCATTAAATCTGGTTGTGGTTTTTCCTAACAACTGGTATCAAGAGTTCAGGAATTTTTTTTTCTCCGGGCCAACCAGATTTAAGTGGGAGCAATGGCGGCAGACGAAGGGAAAATGAAACTCGAAAAGTTCGATGGTGCGGACTTCGGATTCTGGAAGATGCAAATAGAGGACTATTTGTATCAGGAAAATTTATTCTTGCCTCTCCAGGAAGATAAGCCAGAATCCATGAAGGAGGATGAGTGGAAACTCCTTGACAGACAAGCTCTCGGAGTTATCCGGTTGACGTTATCTCGCAATGTCGCTTTTAACATAGCGAAGGAAAAGACCACGGCAGGTCTTATGAAGGCACTCTCAAATATGTACGAGAAACCTTCGGCCTCAAATAAAGTTCATTTAATGAGGCGGTTATTTAATTTGCGGATGACTGAAGGGGCATTGGTGGCCCAACATCTCAATGAACTCAGTACAATCACGACCCAGTTGAGTTCGGTCGAGATTGAGTTTGACGATGAAGTACAGGCGTTGTTACTTTTGTCCTCCCTTCCAGAAAGTTGGAATGCTACGGTCACGGCTGTGAGTAGCTCGTCGGGAAGCAATAAGTTAAAATTCAACGATGTACGTGATCTCGTTCTAAACGAAGAGATCCGGTGGAGAGAGTCAGTCGAAACTTCGACACCCTCTGCTTTGTCGACGGAGTCGAGAGGCCGATCGACAAACAACAATCGTGGAAGATCAAACCACCGAGGAAGATCAAAGAATGGGAGATCCAGATCGAGAAATCCCAGCAATTTCGAAAGCTCAAAGACTGTTGAGTGTTGGAATTGCGGAAATGTCGGACACTACAAAAATCAGTGCAAGAGTGCACCAAAGAATCAAACGGCGAAGATCGAAGCTAATGTTGCATCGACATCAACACAAGATGATGTGTTGATATGCTCTTTGGAGAGCAAGGAAGAGTCTTGGGTGTTAGACTCTGGAGCATCATTTCACGCTACTTCGCAGAAAAAACTCTTTGGGGAGTACGTGTCTGGAAACCTCGGTAAGGTATATCTTGGCGATGACCAACCTTGTGATATTGTTGGTAACGGAACAGTGAAAATTAAGTTGAACGGGTCTGAGTTGAAGCTGAATGATGTCAGGCATATTCCCGACCTGAGAAAAAACTTAAATTCTGTGGGCCAGTTAGCCAGTGAAGGCTATACTACAATCTTCCATAGAGATGACTGGAAGATTTCAAAAGGTGCAATGGCAGTTGCACGAGGAAAGAAAAGCGGCACTCTTTACATGGCGGCAAAAGGGTGTTGTTCGATTGCAGTTGCAGCAAGCAACTAAAATCCAAACTTATGGCACCAAAGACTTGGTCACATGAGTGAGAATGGAATGAAGATTATGCACTTCAAAGGAAAGCTACCGAATCTACAGTCGATTGACATCGACATGTGCGAGGACTGCATACTTGGAAAGCATAAGAGAGTTAGCTTTCAGACAAGTGGCAGAACCCCAAAGAAGGAAAAGCTGGAGCTTGTTCATTCTGATGTTTGGGGTCCAACGACTGTCTCATCAATTGGCGGGAAACAATACTTCGTGACTTTCATGGATAATCACTCTCGAAAGGTATGGGTTTATTTTTTGAGACATAAATCTGAAGTATTTGACACATTCAGAAAATGGAAAGCCATGGTAGAAAATGAGACAGGTCTCAATCAAAAAGCTGAGAACCGATAACGGTGGAGAATATGAAGCCTCCATATTTAAAAAGTTCTGCTATGAGCACGGGATTAAGATGGAAAGAACCGTGCCAGGTACACCTCAACAAAATGGTGTAGCAGAACGCATGAATCAGACGTTGACTGAGAGAGCCAGAACAATGCGTATGCAGTCAGGCCTACCCAAGATGTTCTGGGCAGAAGCAGTCAACACAGCAGCTTATTTGATTAATCGAGGTCCATCGGTACCATTGGAGTATAAAATTCCAGAAGAGGTATGGAGTGGTAAAGATGTTAAATTATCACATTTAAAAGTTTTTGGTTGTATTGCATATGTGCATATCAGTGATCATGGCAGGAATAAGCTTGATCCGAAATACAAGAAGTGTACATTTCTTGGATATGGTGATGATGAGTTCGGGTATCGCATCTGGGATGATGCAAACAAAAAGATAATCCGCAGCAGAGACGTAATCTTCAATGAAAGAGTTATGTACAAAGATAGGCATTTGCCAAATGCCACTGACCCAACTGCGATTGAGCCAGTATATGCAGAAGCGGATGACGTTCCAGTCAGTCCTGTGACAAACCAAACATTAGAAAATCTCGAGCCAGAGGAACGTGTTGAGCAAGAGAATACAAATCAACCCCATTCTCCAACTCTTGTATTGAGAAGGTCTTCTAGGCCACATGTACCTAACAGGAGATACATGGATTATGTGTTGCTGACAGATGGAGGAGAACCAGAGAGCTATGATGAGGCTTGTCAGATCGGAGATGCCAGCGAGTGGGAGCTTTCCATGAAAGACGAGATGAAGTCTTTGATCTCCAACCAGACTTGGGAACTTGTTGAGTTACCCAGAGGGAAGAAGGGCCTTACATAACAAATGGGTGTATCGTGTGAGAGAAGAGCAGGATGGCTCGAAACGATACAAAGCCAGACTAGTAGTCAAAGGTTTCCAGCAAAAAGAAGGAATTGACTACACCGAAATCTTTTCTCCTGTTGTGAAACTTAATACTATCAGGACTGTATTAAGTATTGTTGCTATTGAAAATCTCTACCTAGAACAGTTAGATGTGAAGACTGCGTTTCTTCATGGAGACTTAGATGAAGAGATTTACATGTGTCAGCCACAAGGCTTCTCAGAGACAGAGAAGGAAAATATGGTGTGTAGACTCAAGAAGAGCTTGTATGGTTTGAAACAAGCTCCAAGACAGTGGTACAAAAGGTTTGACAACTTTATGCACAAGGAAGGATTCCGGAAGTGCAATGCCGACCACTGTTGCTACTTCAAGAGGTATAACTCAAGTTATATTATTATGCTACTTTATGTTGACGATATGTTAGTAGCTGGTTCAGATATGAACGAGATCAAAAGTTTGAAGCAGCAATTGTCAAAAGAGTTTGACATGAAAGATTTGGGTCCAGCAAAGAAGATTCTTAGGATGCAAATCACTCGAGATAAGCAAAAAGAAGTTTTGCAGTTATCTCAGGCAGAATACATCAGTCGTATTTTGCAAAGGTTCAATATGGGAAGCAGTAATCCAGTCAACACACCACTAGCTAGTCACTTTCGGCTATCCAAAAACCAGTCTCCTCAGACCGACGAAGAGAGAGACTTAATGGCCAAGGTTCCTTATGTCTCAGCCATTGGGAGTTTGATTTACGCAATGGTCTGTACTAGACCAGACATTGGCTATGCAGTGGGAGCTGTTAGCAGGTTTATGTCAAACCCAGGTAAGGTCCATTGGGAAGCAGTCAAATGGATCTTGAGGTATCTACGAAGCACTTCAGATAAGTGCTTGTACTTTGGCAGAGGACAAGTTAAAGTGCAGGGGTACGTAGATGCAGATTTTGCCGGAGAAGTTGATCATAGAAGAAGTACCACGTGTTATGTGTTCACTGTGGGATCAACGGCAGTCAGTTGGATGTCACGGTTACAAAAGATTGTTGCATTGTCCACTACGGAGGCAGAGTATGTAGCAGTGACAGAAGCTAGTAAAGAAATTATATGGCTTCAAGGTTTGTTAGATGAGCTGGGATTCAAAGACAAGAAGAATGTTCTATACAGTGATAGTCAGAGTGCAATACACTTGGCGAAGAACTCTGTATTTCACTCCAGAACAAAACATATTGGGCTTCGTTATCACTTCATCAGATCTCTGTTAGAGGATGACGAGTTAACACTTGAGAAGATCCAAGGGAGTAAGAATTCAGCAGACATGCTAACAAAGGATGTAACTGTTGATAAACTGAAGTTATGCTCAACTTCAGTTGGACTTCAAAACTGACAAGACAGGAAACGGCTGTTGCATTGATCAGGTGTGAAGACAGATTGAAATCAGTCTTCAAGTGGGAGATTGTTGGCAAATAAATCAATTAACAAAAGTGGGGGTCACCACTCATTTAATTGTTACAACTTGTTGCAAGTTGCACAATTCTGTTGCAACTAAATTCTGCCGACCCTCCAAAGAAATTGATCATGCATGAACTTGGCAAGTATATCATTTCTCATTACAAGTTGCTCAACTGATTTTGCAGGAGATTGTCTCCTTTGAAGGCCTATAAATAGGTTGATTCATTCAGTTAAAAAAACACACCATCAAACTTACACTAGCAACATACACGAGAGCAATTCATAGTGAGGTTAAAATTTAGAGTAATTTTAGCAGCTTCCTGTGAGAGATATTGTGAGGAAATTGAGTGAGCAATTTTCTTAGTGTAAGAGAGTTGTGAGTGTTTGTAAACACGGTATAATTATCTCCCTTTAGTGAAAGATCTGCAGCAGCCCGTGGACGTAGCCTATTTTGGGTGAACCACGTAAATTTTGTGTTCATTATTTTTGCTATTTCATTAAATCTGGTTGTGGTTTTTCCTAACAGGTTTCAAGACTAATTTTCCTAGGCTTTCAAAATTAAGCTCACTTAAACAGGGGAGATAAACTTCTTTAACCAACATAGATTTTTATATTTATGGGTCACATATAACAAATAATTAATAGTTCACAATCATATAACCAGGTAAATAAGTTAAAATTAATTTTTCAATAAAAATTAATATTAACAAGGAAATAGAGAACTTGTGTTTGCAAGTATTCCCATAATTTCTCTTTCTTTGAGAGTGTGAAGTGATACATATTAAATGATTTCTCTCTCAATTAACTTAATTTTTTTGATAAGTTAGTCATCCAATATGGTAACAGACTACCAGAGATCAAGCCAAACGAAGGTCTTGTGTTTGAATCTGTCCGCCACCCATCTCTAAAATTAACGTGGGTTAGGCCTGAGTAAATGAATATCGCCTACACGTGAGGGGACGTGTTAACTGATATATATTAAATGAATTCTCTATCTATCAACTTAAGCTTTTAGATGAATTGATCGTTCAATAGAGAGAGGTACCCCTTGTTCTTCCCGTTCTCATCAATGTCAAACTATTAACCCGAATAAAAAAATATTAACATTGTGAAATAGATGGTATAATCAGTAGTATTAATCAATAAAATAAATCAAGAACTCAACAATCAAGTCCGATTTTTTGAACAAATATTTCCATTACACATGACTAGGATTAGGAGTATATTTCGTAATCTTGTCAAGACAATCATTTCCGACACCCCTAGCCCAATTATCAATTTTATTAAACTCCGGATCGTCGGTCACATCTCCCAAGCAATCATCGCATGTATCAAGATTAATTTTGAACAAACCAACATCACTTTTGGCTTTCTTGAAATCACGTCTGTGTATGTCTTCCATTCCTATCCTCAGGGCATCTACCGCCTTGCCGTAAACTTCAGCGCATGTATCCAAACATTCTTTTCTCGTTTGCTCTATCTTTGGATCCTTAAGCTTCTTCTCCACGACGTTGATGAATTGCTCGATCTGGTTTGCGGCCTTCGCCATGTACGCTTCCACGAATTGGCTGTCCTTGGCTAGCTCTTCCAACGGGATCGAGGCTAATCCATTCTCCATCGCATCAAACGGCGATGGTCCGTTGGGGAGAACTGTAGGAACCAAAAAAAAAAAAGAAAAAACAGGGCATTAGTGACGACATTATCAGGAAAAAAAGAGCTAAATGCAAAAATACCCCTGTTTTCTCTAATTGGCATAAATCCCTTGTATTATTTAGATTGGGTTATTGCCAATTTTTAGTTAAAAGAGGGATTATTTTTATTTTTTAGGTGAATAAGGGTGTTTCACATTTTTTTTGGGTGCATAATTGTCATTTTTCCTGCAATATATGTATTTCGGCTCGAGAGATATTATTTTGCTAATAAAATATACATAGGGAGGTTTTTACTAAAATCACAACGCATAAGGGGTATTTTTTGCATTTCATTCAAAGAAATCCACTGTTAGTAAAGAACTTATAATTGAATACCAACAAAATTATGAATAAAAATTATTCATTTAATAATAACGATAAATTACCACTAGAAGATGAGCGGCTGGGGGCGGGAGAAGGGGAACCCTTGGGGATGGAGGAGATGTAGGAAGAGGAAAGTGGGGCGGGGGCGCGGGCGGAACCCTTTGGGCTAGAGGAGATATAGGAAGCGGGAGCGCGGGCGGAACCCTTAGGGCTAGAGGAGATGTAAGAAGCGGAAACGGGGGCGGGAGTGGGGGTGATATGCGCGGTGACGACTGAAAGGGTGATGAGGGAGACTAGGAGTGATGCGGCAAAATGGGTGTTGAAGAGGGCCATTGTTTCTTCTCAATTTAATGAATAAGAAACAACACAACAAAGAGGAAGAGAAATGTGAAAAATTAGTTTTATTTTTCTTGTTTCTTTTCCACTTTCTGTGGGGTGGAGAAATATGGAAGGTTGTAGGAGGTATTTATATTGATTGTGGATGGTGATTTTGGTGGTCATGCATAAATATAGAGTTCTTTGAAAGACTGACCTTATATTTTGTTTCTTTTTCTATCCATTCTTTTATTTGTCTCAATTTATTTTTATGGTGGGATAATCAAAAATTATATTTCTATATTAAGTTGTTCTTAAATTCGAAACTACTTATAGTGTTTTCATACGGAAATTTAGATGTTACATCGAATTTAATCATTAATGCATAATATTTATTGTCTGGTGCACTAATGTATTGCCATAGATCAAAATTTCCATTTTTTCAGTCGAAAGCATCGAAATGTTATTGTTTAGGAATCAAGCGAAACGAGAATAAGATGCAATTCCGAAACTACTTGTTTGCCTTAAACTCTGTTATTTTTTTGAAATTAGTAACTTTTTTTACAATTTTTACTTAGTGTTTTCGAAACATTTTTGAAAAGTTTACAATATTTAGCTGACCAAAACATACACTCGAAATAAAATTTTGATCCATGTGTATTGAATTGTGTAGCATCTGGTTTCATACAATAAAAAACAATAGTAGGGATGCTTCCATTCATAAATATTACCATTGCCTACAGAAAATTGATTTTCTTGGCCATCTCTAAACACAAAAGGCTTATCATGTACTCTGCACAAATTATGTTTATTGCTTTTGTATTATGCGAAAATTAGGGGTGCACATGGTACAATATTGAAGTTTTATTAATTAAATTCGTATTGTACCAATTGTTGCGGTTTTTAAATATTCAATACCAGACTTCACTATTGAGTACCAAACCAATGCACCCCATACTGTTAGGTTTTGGTATGGTAAGGTACGATTTTGCGGTTCTAGAAATATTTTTTGGTGTCTTACTATTTCCTCTTATAGTCGATTGATAATTGAAAGAAATTTCTAATGGAATAAATTGATGATATTTTTTGTTTTTTGTTTTTACATAATACTTTATAAATGAAAGAGTTATATGGAGTAATATTCTATAAAATGACTGAGCATAAAAAATAGTAGCTCACTAAATAAATTAAGACGATAATTTATTTGTCGTTTGTTATTTCATTTAAAGGTATAATTATTTACTAATTAGTCATTTATGTGTCAAAAATTTATTTAATTACTTATATTATGTGTCATAATTATAGGTTGGAAGATAATAAAGATTAAATTTAATTGCATAACTTAGTAAATAAATAGTTTATCTTCATTAACAGTACAATACAATACGAAATTTTACGATATCCAAGTTCCAAAATCTGTACCATACCAAAAACATTCCTGAGAAGATTTTGAGAAAGAAAAAAAATCTAAACTTCTTTTTTTTGATAAAATCTAAACTTTGACCGGACTATGTACGGTTATTTGTGTTTAACTGTCCACTGAAAAGTTAAAAAAAAAAATAGAAAGACAGAACTTTTCAGTTTCTGAATGCCAAAATAAATGAGAGAATTGCATTTTTGGTACACAACTATAGGTCAATTCCCACTTTTGGTACACAGCTTTATGTGTCCAACACATTTGGTACACCTCTTTAACAAAGTTCGACACATTTGGTACAACCGTTAAATAAATTGCAAAATCACCGTTAATTCCGTTAGTTCGACACATTTGGTACACCTCTTTTACAAAATTGGCATGTGCGCGGCACATGGTTGCCCAGAAAATAAAAATAAAAAAAAAAGAAAAAATTAAAATTTGATAAACTTTTTTATTATATTTTATTCTTCTTCCAATATTAAAATATAAATGACATTATAGTTTATTATATTTGACATGTCATATAAATAATATAAATAATAAATACATATTTTTTAATATTTTTTATAAATATGATAAATTAAAGTAACTTTTTTTTTGGGCAGCCATATGATATATATTTTGTATTTAAAAGGGACTAATATGTTACACTACATTGATAAGAGGGACGAATTTGCTACGAAAAAATTTAAGAGGGACGAATGTGATATACTACATTGATAAGAGGGACCAATTTGCTACAAAAGGTTTAGGAAGAACGAAAGTGCAAAAGTTAATCCATAAAAGGACCAAAAGCGCGATTTACTCTAGTTTTTTTTTTCTTGTTAACTCCAAGTCATCAGATGCGAAGTCCGAATGGTTCAACTTTTAACCACTTGTTTTTGAAGAACTTATAAAACCTTTATAAAAAATAATGATTATGTTATGAGGCTACATGATTAGTCTATTGTAAGCTTGAAAATCTGAGTTATCAAAAAATAATGATTTTTGTTAATTCACAACCAAATCAATCTACAAATATAGTGCATGGTAGCAATTGTCGAACTGGCCCATCAAAGTACGAAAGCTAGGATCTTTTGCGGTTGTTTGATAAGTTAGTTATTCACTATGGTACCAGACTACCGGAGTTCAAGTAAAAAAGAAGGTCTTGCGTTCGAATCCCTCTGTCACCCATTTCTAAAATCTACATGTTATGCTTGAGTAAATGAATATCGCCTACATGTGAGGGGACGTGTTAAGTAATATATATTAAATGAATTCTCTATCTAACAACTTAAGATTTTAGATGAATTGATCGTTCAATAGAGAGAGGTACCCCATGTTCTTCCCGTTCTCATCAATGTCAAACTATTTACCCGAAAAAAAATAATATTAACATTGTGAAATAGATGGTATAATCATGTAGTATTAATCAATTAAATAAATCAAGAACTCAACAATCAATGGTATATGTTTGCATAAAATTTAGCATCGAGCAATACATGGCATCGAGGAACACTTGTTTGCATATTGTTTGCGTAAAATTTTGACAACAAGGGCACCTCGACGTCGAGCAACCCTTGGCATCAAGAAGTGCCAAAATATTGTTTGCGATAAAACTGACATCAAGGGATGCTTGGCATCGAGGGATGTTTGGCATCGAGGAGTGCCAGAACATTGTTTGTTATAAACCTGTCAGCAGATGCCTCGACGAGCCAATAGCTCGATGTAAAATGCCTCGATATGATGTAAAGTAAATGCGGGGGTGCCAATGTTTGTGCGTGCAAACATAATGATTTAAGAATAGACATGTTGATAACAGTAAGTGAATAATATAAGTGTCCTGATAAAGACATATTGATTTCGAAATAAGTTGTCCTGATAAGGCTGACTTTTAAACGATTGTGACAGAGTAGGCAAACACTACCCCTAGTTCTTTTCTATGCCTGCCTGGCGGCAGGACTTAAATAATTTATGAAAATCTCTCTTAAATGCCAAAAACTCATGACCAATCGATGGCCTGCTCATCATATCAGCGGATTTGTAAATCAGCAAATGACTTGACGATCAATCAGTTTAAATATTCACCTTGACAGAAGACATAATCTTGACACAAAACAACATATCAATGGAAATCAACTGACGTAAAGCATATCGTAGTAACATAATCAAGAGATACGTGCCAAAATACTTCCATTAATAATAAAAGATTATTGATAAGTTCCCCGATGTACAAATATTACAACAATATGCAAAACGATAAAAAACTCCAGTTTTGGCATGACCTGCCAAATGAGATGATAAGTCTAATAGGTTCTGAAAATTGACTCCTTGATCGGCAGGTAAACCCACCGATGAGCTGATAATGCATGATAGAACAGTTTGTTGACAGAAAGTAACATTGACGACGGAAGACCACCGTCAATGGTTCGCCCAACCTTGATGGGTGACCACCAATGGGGCTCCTGATCAGCGGGTGGCCACTGAAAAGGGCATCGACGGAGCAGATGGCCACTCAGCCGATAGCCGTCAAACAGATGACTACTTGACGACGAGCTCATCAAGCAGATGGCTACTCGATGAGTTTGTCATATAAATACGTGGGCACTTACATGACGCATGACGGTTAACAGCGTGCTTGTTGGATGAAGATGAAGATGAAGTGCAAAGAAGTTAAGAAGATAAGGGAAGGTTTTGATGATTTCCAAAACGTAAAAATCAGCTAAGTATGGAAAGCTTAGTTCCCTTAGAAGAATTTTGAACAAGTAAAGAAGACATCAGAAGGGTTCAAAATTCTAAGCCCAGAAGACTACTGATCTCATGCTGAAACATCAAACAAAAGGGTAGATCATCAGCTGACTCAAATCAGATTAGTTCAGAGTTTGATCAGCAGAGTACCTATCAGATGGGTTGCTTCGATCAGCATAGTAGAAGAGATCATGAGATAGTTCAACGGTAATAAATGCACTTGGTGTAATAAATGATGCAAGAGAAGGGTAGTAATGGAAAATGATTGAAGTTATTCTCGGATCAGCAGAGTGCATTTAATGCAGCTACAGGAAAGTACAGCGAAAAAGGACTGTAGCAGGTAGCCGTTCTGATTTCGGGCTAAGGCTATGGATTTGAGATTTGATTTCCTTCAACGGTCATATTTTCAAATCCAAGTATAAATAGAGCTGATTTCAACGAGCGAGATACACAACAACATCCTGAGTGTTGGTCCCAAGTGGTCAGAAGAGGTTTAGAGGGGGGAGGGTGAATAAACCTCTTTAAAAATTTTCTTCGAATTTAACTTTAAAACTTTCACTCTTAACTGAACAGACTAAGCTGATCATATTAATTAGTTACAGTTCTGTTCGCGAACAAATCTTTGAACAACCTTGTTGACCACTCGTCTGATTATTACTTAGCTGATTTTGCTAAAATCAGTTTTAATACTTAGAGTATTTGCAGCGGATTTTCAAAGTGTTTTTCACAAGTAATCTTAGTAGTTTGAAAAATGTTTCCCCAGTTTTATAAACTCCTTTAAATCCTTTTTCAAACAGTTAAGTTAATGTGTTTTATGCAAACTAAAAATATGCAAATAAAATGCAAACAAAAACACAGGCAATTTTTATAGTGGTTATATGGATTTGAATATCCTTTAGTCCACTCTTCCAAGTCACACAGATCTTGGATTATACTATAATCACTAAGTTTACAGTATACTCTGCTTGTGCCAATCAACAAATGAAACGGCCACAAGTGCGCAGTAAGAAATCACAAAGAGATCCTACTTCTCTGAAGTAATATCACTCACTTAGACGGATATCTACTTCTCACAACACTTTTGATTACAAAATCACTCAGAAGATGTATTTTTCTTGATTCTTCAACTCTGCTTTCGTCAACAAATGACTCAGCTGATGAGTGAGCTGTTCTTGAGACTTAAAGAATTTTGCTTCGGAAATTTCTCTCAGAAAGTGTGTTGCTTTTTTTCTTCTTCGTCTCTTTCAGCTATTTATACTTGAGGATTGAAAAATGTCCGTTGAAGAGAGACAAGATTCAAATTCCTCGAGTACTGGTCCTTAAAATCCGCGAACGGCTCTTTTGCAGTCTGTCCGTACTATGAACAGTACTATTCTGCAGGCAGCATTAAATGCACCCAGCTGATGCGAAGCCTTTCTTCAATCATTTGTCTTTAATAACCTTGTACTTCAGCATTTATTACTCCAAGGGGCATTTATTACCGTTGGGAACACTTCATGATCTTCTTTACTTGGCTGACGAAAGTACACGTCTGATGGCGAACTCGGCTGATCTCAAACTTGAACAAATCTGATTTGAGTCGGCTGATCTTCATCAGTCTGATAACTTTCCTTTCAGCAGATCAGAAGTCTTGGACCTTGAAATTTGACTCTTCTGATGTCTTCATTACTTAGTCAAAAATTCTTCTAAGGGATCATCAGCTAAGTTACTCCATACTTAGCCAATCTTGAAGTTTTGGAATCCTTCAAAACCTTCCTTTACAAATTGTCTTCAGTGCCTTCATCTTCATCCTTATCCAACAATTTCCCCCTTTTTGATGATGACAAAACTTCAGCTAAGTACCTGTTAAATACCTAAGCTAAAGAATGTAATCCTCAAAATTTTCTGAGATAGAAAAACTTTATTGGATTGAACTTGACTTTTCATTAATGTTGAAAAAGAATTACAAGGTACAAGTTCATCAGATGAGATTTCTGAAGAATAGATAGAAGTGAACTGATTACAATGAATTTATAATTTCTAACTATCAGCTTCTTCATCTGATCCTTCAAGCACTTCTTCATATTCATAAGATGACTCTTCGTCATCTTCTTCATCAGCTTCTTCTTCCAAGATTGCTTTGGCAGCTTCCATCTTTTCTTTGAGTTGCTGTTCTTTGATCAGCTCCATTGCTTTCTTGGCAGATTCAGTCTCCTTGTACTTGGTAGTTTCTTTTTCAATCTTTTTTTCTTCTTCTACCTTTTCAAGTTTTTCAGTCTTGTCAGCAGTGTCTTCAGTTTCCTTGGCTTCAATAGTTGCAGCAGCACTTTCCTTAGCTGTTTCTTCCCTTTTATCTTCCCCCTTTTTGTCATCATCAGAATTGATGACATTTGAAGGTGTGACAGTAGGGTTGAGCGCAACTGTTGGAATCTTCACTCCAGCACATAGAGCTTTCAGATTCTGATTGACAACATCGTGACTTGCTGTAAGATGATGAATATCAGTGCTGATGATGTCAGTCTTGTCATTGAAGTAGTCAATATTCAGGTTTACAGTTGCAATTTCATCTTGGATTGCTTGTGCAGCATTTGCCATTTCATGCAACATTCCTAAATTGACTGCCTTTTCCTCTTCACTGACTTTGATGAAGGTTGCAGTTAAGTCTGCTATTTTGTGCTCAGCTGTCTGTAAAGCAGTATGAAGGTGGTTGACATCACCCTTCACATCTTCAACATTCTTGTTCAGGTCTCTCAAGCTGTGCACTAACTGCAAGGAATGATCTTGAGGAATAGGAATGCTTGTGATTTCAGTCTTGATGATCTTTTCAGTAGACTGTTGCACAGTTTCCAGTTAAAGTTTGTTTGATTCTGTCAATTCTGTCTTGAGCTCATTCTTCAACTCCTCCTTGACCTTCATCAGCTGTTGATTATGCTTCTCTTCCAGTTCCTTTACTGAAATTTCCATCAGCATCTGGAAGGCTTCCATCAGTGATGAGTGTTGATCAGCTGATGAAGCAGAAGCATCAGCAGCAGCTTCTTTCTCTTCAGTCGCCTGTTGAACAGGGACTTCTTCCATTTTCTCGTCCTGATGATCTTCAGAATCCTTAGCATTCCACTCAATGGCTAAGGGTTCATCAGCAACCTTTTCAGCAGACTTGTCAGCAGTCTGATCAGCAGACTTGTCTTCAGGTTTGTTAGCAGCTTTGTGTTCATCAGTAACGTCGTCATACACCAGATTGGTGATAGTGCCATCATCATTGAAGCAAGTAGTTTGTCTGATCTGCCTCACAATGATCCAGGGGTTAACGAAAGCATTATTCCCTTTTGGCACTTCATAGAACGGTTGCACTTCCTTGCCAAATATTATTTGCTGAATGCTTGGAAGTAGTGGCAAGTCACTTGAACAACCTTGCTGATACCTTGACCTTTTTGCCCATCTCTTCAAGGCGGTCATAACAGCAAATTTAATTGCCCTTTCTTCAGCATCTTCAGATTTCTTCTTCTTATCAGGCAGGGTGCTTTGAATCTTCTTGGCCTCCTCCAATGCAAAGCCTTTTGCATAACTATGCATGACATCTCTTACATAGCTGGGATCTAGGGCCTTTTGAATGGAGTTTGTTTTCAGCCAGGTCAGAACCCATCGTTCTTCATCAGCTAACTCCTTCATATTTTGAAGTTCTGTTATTGACTTATTCAACCTGTTGTCTCTCCAACTGATATACCTTGGTTTCTCCTGGTTGAACAGAGTCCTCAACATGAGCTTTTGATCATAATATGCCAAGGACTTCTCAAACTTCTTGAAGAGCTCCTTATCAGCATACACTATCTCAAAGGCTTTTCTAACTTCAAATTTGTCCTTTGACTTGACTTTGGGGGCAGACAGTAATATCTTTTTCTTGTCTTCTTCATCCTTGCTCTGTCCAATCTTGATGCCACCTCCATGGACAGGTCCATAGGCATCAACTTTGCTCAATTCAATCACTATGGCCATTTCAGCATCTTCAACAGCTTTCTTTCTGCCTCAGACATGTGCCTCCTGGCTTCATCCTTAGCTTCTTGAGCTTTGCTTAGCTCAAGTGCTTTCTTTTCCTCAGCTTCATCCAGCTTCCTCTGTTCAGCCTCCTCCCTTGCCTTCTTGTCAGCTTTGGAAACTTTCTTTTTCCTTAGCACTATTTTTCTTTTGCCTTTATCAGCAGGGGCTGGTCCAGCAGATGATATAGGATCAGCAGCTATAGGATGGATGATTTGGACATCTGGATCTTCTTGAGGTTGAGCAACCTCAGCTGTTGGTGTGACTTGACTTGGCTGTTGCTCATCAGCTTTGTCAGTCGCAACAGTCTCAACTGTTTCAGCAGGCCTTTCAGCAGCTTCAGGGTCTTCCCTAGCTACATTTTCCAGTTCGGTAGGTTTTTCAATAAAGGTCATCTGCTTTCTAGCAGACTTCTTTGTTCTTCCCTCACGATAAGTAGTTGTAGCTGTATCTCTCTGTTGGCTTCTAGTTCTTTGAGAGATACCTTCAGCAGGCCTTTCTGCTGATGGAGTTCTTGATGGTGATGCAGGGGATCCAGTCCTTACATCAGCAATTATGTTATCAATAATCTTAGTGGCTTCAGCAGCAGAAGTCACTTTCTCCACCTTCTTAGGAACCTTTTCCTTAGGCTTATCAGCAGCCTTCTTCTTTCTGACTCAACAGCTAAATCAGCAGTTTTTACCAGTTTCCTTTGCCTTTTGGCAGGAAGCTCTTTTGGTTCCTCATCAGCTTCTTCAGGCTCATCAGCCTTCCTCTTTTGAACAGCCAGGTATTTGTTCATGGCCTTAGATTTGTGAATTTCCTTGCCATTTGCCATAGTGCATCCCAGATGAGACAATAGGTAGCTGAGAGTTATCCTGTGGTTTGTGTGAGGTTCTTTTCCTTTCTTTACATCAAGGAACTCAGCAAAGATGTACCAGATGATCATGGACCAGTTGACTTCCAATCCATAATAAATAGCAGCCATGATGCTGAATCTCTTCATTGTAACAGCATCAAGGGAAAAGGTGCAGTTTTCCATCAGTTTTGCCACGATATCAGCCATCCGCTGATACTCGTCCTTCAGCTGTCTCTTCCTGATATTCCCAGACAGTATCTCCCCTTCCTTGGCGCAGATCGCCCAAAACTCTTGGTGTTTTGCTTCAGTTAACACAGTGACATCATGACGTCCACTGTTACGAAGCCCAAACTGTTCGTGGAGACGGCAGGAGTGATGACAACAGATTTGTCACCAACTGTAGCAGTAATTTCCAACTTCTCGAAATTAACTTTGGCCTGTACTATAGTATTCCATAACCTGGTCAGTCCAGATTACTCCTTCATGATACTCCAAAAAGTTCACCAAAGTTGCAGATTTGAACTTCTCCAGAAGCTCCTTCATCAGTTGTGTGCCAGTTTGGTAGTAGGAATCATATACTAGGTACATGCCTTCAGCAGCCATTGTAGATCTGTGGAAATTAGGGAGAAAAACGAAGAGATTTTGCAGGAAAATTGCTTAATTCTCACAAGTACTTTTGAAAATTTAGGGTGCGTAAAGAACGACTCGACTGATCAGATGGGAATTTATAGAGTTGGGGGTATGTCGGTTTCCGTGATATCCGCCAACCGTTAGATCCGTTTTTCTGTCAGTGATGATCGTGCGGCTTCAGTTACGACCTTTCAAATTCAAAAGATATTTTAATGAAGAGCGGGAATATGTACCGCCCGACAGTTTCTTATAAAAGCGTGTTTTGAATAAAACGTTTTGAATAGCTCGCTTTTATTTAAGTAATCAGATGAGTATAATAAACACTTATCTGATGGACTACTGTCCTGATGACAATGCTGTTATCAGAGAATGCCAATAGCTGATAACCTTCCTCAGCTGTTTGTCAATCCAGCCAGATAAAATACTTTTGTTCTTCGATAGTTGAGTCTTCTGTTGAAAACATAACTTCAACTAACTGTCATTAACAAATTTCATCTTTAATTCAGAAGTACCGCTAGTCTTACACGTTCCTCCCTGAGATTAAGAATTCATAAGTTAACTAGTCTGTTGAAAGTTAATCCTTGAAGATAAGTAGTGATGAGTAAGCTGTTGAACTCTAGTCTTCTGATGAGTTCCCCCTCAGCTTATGCATCTAATTTTAATAATCCCAGTTCAGCTCTTAGAGTTGAAAACCTTGTCTCACTTAGAGGTTTTGTGAAGATGTCAGCAATCTGATTTTCAGTAAACACATATTCTATCATGACATTTCCTTTCTCCACGTGATCTCTAATAAAATGATGTTTGATCTCAATATGTTTAGTTCTTGAATGACTTGTAGTATTCTGAGTAAGACTGATTGCACTTGTATTGTCACAGTAGATTGGTATTCCACTGATTTTGATATTGTAGTCTTCAAGTTGATGCTTCAACCATAAGATTTGTGCACAGCAAGCTCCATCAGCTATATATTCAGCTTCAGCAGTAGATATAGAAACTGAAGTCTGTTTCTTACTCATCCATGAGATCAGACGACTACCTAAGAACTGACAAGCACCTGTTGTGCTTTTTCTGTCAATCTTGCAGCCTGCAAGGTCAGAATCTGAATATCCAATAAGCTCAAATCCAGACTCTCTAGGGTACCACAATCCCAATTCTTGAGTGCCCTTAATATATTTCAATATTCTCTTGGCAGCTAAGAGATGAGATTCTTTGGGATTTGATTGGAATCTTGCACAGACCCCAACAGAGTACATGATATCAGGTCTGCTGGCTGTTAGATATAACAGTGACCCAATAATGCCTCTGTATTTGGTTATGTCTACTGATTTGCCATCTTCATCTTTATCCAAACGAAGATTTGTAGACATTGGAATTGTAGCAGTAGAGCTAGTTTCCATACCAAATTTCTTGAACAGATCCTTTGTGTATTTTGCTTGGCTGATGAAAATTCCATCAGGCAACTGTCTAACTTGCAAACCAAGAAAATAGTTAAGTTCTCCCATCATGCTCATTTCAAACTTGTTCTGCATCAGCTTTGAGAACTTGTCACACATCTGTTGATTAGTTGAACCAAAAATAATATCGTCCACATAAATTTGCACAAGCAAAATATGTTCTTCCCATTCAATAGTGAACAAGGTCTTGTCAACTTTACCTTTGCGAAATCCTTTAATTAAAAGAAAGTCAGATAAAGTATCATACCATGCTCTTGGAGCCTGTTTCAGTCCATAAAGAGCTTTCTTCAGACGATATACTTTGTCCTCTTCTTGATAAGCTTCAAATCCAGGAGGTTGTTCAACATAAACTTCTTCTTGCAATTCTCCATTGAGAAAAGCTGATTTCACATCCATCTGATAGACTGTGAAATTCTTGTGAGCAGCGTAGGCAAGAAAGAGTCTGATTGCCTCTAGTCTTGCTACAGGTGCAAATGTTTCATCAAAGTCAATGCCTTCTTCTTGGCAGTAACCTTTGGCCACTAATCTTGCTTTGTTTCTGGTGACTTCACCATCTTCATTCATTTTATTCCTGAATACCCACTTAGTGCCAATGTCTCTTTGATGACTTGGTCTAGGAACTAAGTACCAGACTTCATTCCTTTCAAATTGATTTAGCTCCTCCTGCATAGCTTCAATCCAATTGGAGTCACTAAGAGCTTCTTCAATCTGTTTAGGCTCAATTTGAGATAGAAAACTAGCAAACATAGCATCTTGTGCAGCAGCTCTTCTTGTTTTCACTCTGTCTAAAGGATCACCAATCACTAATTCTGGTGGGTGATTTCTGAGCCATCTGAGATCAGGTTGCAAATCATAATGTTGTCCTTTGTCTTGATCTTGCAACACTACTGTTGGAGATACATTAGTAGTCTGTTGAACAGTCTCTGGTCTATCAGCTGTTTGCAACTCGTCTGTTAGACAATCAGCTCTGTGATTTTGAACAGCACTTGAGTTATCAGCTGAGTTGAGATCAGGTAGTATGATGGGTACATATTCTTCATTCTTTCCAACATTCATCTTCTGTAAATCAGTAGACAGATCTTGATTAACATTTTGATTCTATTCAGAAGATTGATTTGGCTCATCAAATACTACATGAATGGATTCTTCTATTAGTAATGTTCTTTTATTGAAAACTCTATAGGCTTTACTAACAGTTGAGTATCCTACAAAGACAGCTTCATCAGCCTTTTCTGCAAATGCAGTAAGGTGATTTTTACCATTATTTAAAACATAGCATTTACAACCAAATATCTTAAAGTAATGAATGTTTGGCTTCCTGTTGTTCCAAACTTCATATGGAGTCTTGTTTTGGTGCTTGTTGATCATGCATCTGTTTTGAGTAAAACATGCTGTATTTGTTGCTTCTGCCCAAAATCTTTGTGGCAGCTTAGCTTCAGCTATCATGGTTCTGACAGCTTCTTTCAGTGTTCTGTTTCTCCTTTCAGCAACACCATTCTGTTGAGGGGTTCTGGCAGCAGAGTACTCATGATGTATTCCTTTGATATTACAATACTCTTCAACAGTAGAGTTTGTCAACTCTGTCCCTCTATCTGATCTGATCTTCAATATTTTGATACTCTTCTCATTCTGGATCAGTTCCATCAGATTTGTAAGATGTTCCTTGGTTTAACTTTTCTTCTTCATGAAAATCACCCAAGTATATCTTGAATAATCATCCACAACAGCTAGGCAGTATTTCTTTCCACCATTGCTGACTGGATCAATGGGTCCAAATAAGTCCATGTGTAGCAGCTCCAATATTCTTCCAGAAGATTGATGCTTCTTGCTTTTGAATGATGACTTGATTTGTTTACCCTTCTGACAGGCGTCACAGAGCTTATCTTTGCTCATGACTGTTTTAGGAATCCCTTCTACCAAATCATTCTTGATTAATCTGTTGATGGTCTTGAAGTTTAAATGATTCATTCTTTTGTGCCACAGCCAACTAACTTCACTTGGTGTTGATGCCACCAAACAAACGTTTGAATTCTTGTCAGCAGAATTCCAGTCAACTATGTAGATATTTCCTTGTCGTCTTCCAGATAAAATTACCTTCTTTGTACCAATCTGTTCAACATAGCACTTATCTGTTGAGAAGATAACTGAATATCCTTTGTCACAAAATTGACTTATGCTCAGCAGATTATATTTGAGGCCTTTGACATATGAGACGTCAGATATCTCTATATTCCCTCTGATTAACCTTCCTTTAGCTTTAATCTTGCCTTCTTTGCTGTCCCCAAAAGTAACTTTTGGACCATCCACAGCAACTGCATCAGTCTGCTCATGTATGTTTCCACACATGTGTCTTGAACATCCACTGTCCAAGTACCAATTCTTCTCTACTTTACTCCTACTCCTAATCCTATCCTACAAAACAAAAATAAAATTGTTTTAGGTACCCTTATTGAGAGGGTCCTGAAGGATTAGTTCCACCTTTGACAACCCAAGATGTTGAAGTCTTAGGCTTCTTAGGTTTCTGAGTTTTCACAGGAGCATGAACAACTTTATTTTCATCATAATTATCAGATAAGTCATGTTGATGATCAGTATGATAAGAATAATGTTCATAAGCAGGGTAAGGTGCATGATAAGGAGGATATGCATGCATTGGATGAGCAGGATAAGGTGCATAGTAACTAGGAAATTGAGGTGCATGATACATAGGATGATATGCAGCAGGTTGCACATAATATGACTCATTTCCATACCAAGCATTTTGATTTTTCTTATTCTTATGCTTCTTTGGTTTACTAACAGCTTGCTCATTAACAGACGACTTAGTTTTCTCACTAGTCTGATTAGTTTTAATCTTATCAGAAGACTTCCTAGGACTCTTCTGTTTGGGTTTACTAGTCTGTTTTCCTATACTAGGCTCTTTGCTCTTTTTAGCCTTAGGAGATTTCTTCTCCTTTAATACTTTCTCAGATGAGGTAGGTTTAGAAGTTTGAACATACAGAATGACCTTACTATTGTCAGCAGAGATGAATTTTTCAGTATGATTCAATTCTAATTTATCCTTTTCTAAAGGTGTCTTCTGTTTACTAGATGTAGGCGTGGATGCAACAGTTGACTTATCATGAGACTCAATAATTTTCTCAAGTTCCATGATTTTTCCTTTATAGACCTCACATTCAGCTTTCAGAGATTCATGCTCTTGCTCAAGCTGTTTATACTCTGCTGATTCTTTAGGCTTTTCAGCTTTAAGTTTCAGTGAGTTATTT